>CM042088.1:46140698-46578198 GCA_023512835.1 Taxillus chinensis | reverse complement strand
TTTACACTAAATTTGAATATAAATAATATTTAATTCATTTGTAGAAATTGTTAGAATTAATGTTAGTTTTGGGGTTTTATTTTTATTTTAGTTTCATAATTTAAATCTTTATATAAGTCATTCGGTTTTCACAACTTCAACCTTGGGTGTCCGGGATTATCGGGCCAGCTTCACATATTCAAATGAATGTTCAAGATAACAATAAATTCTTAAGTGTTAATAACTTACTTTTAAAAACTTAATAATGATCTACCATGAATTCAACTACTGATTTCGAAATAAATAGGTGTATAGAACTACATGGTCAATTTCACTTTAAAGGTAAATGACAATCCAATATTTTAAGACTATAAATTGACTAAATTCCCGGCCCGATCTGACATTTTAAACGTTTTTTTAATATTTTACCCGCCCCGACCCGCTGTGCTTTTTAGTCCCATCCCGACCCAATCCGAACTCATCTGAGTCGGATCACCCACTACTCGCTCCCAACCCGACAAAACTCCACCAAAAACCAAACAGTCAAAACTTATTCTGACCTCCACTACTCGACAAGCCAACGCGTTTTGATGTTTTATTATTTTATTTTTCAATGTTACTCTTTCACAAACATTTAATATACGTAATCACGTGGTTTGATTTTTATATTTCAATAATTTCCTTCAAACTCCGTAGAAGCTGCTTGACCATTTAAAAAATAAAAACCGCTTCATAAAACTACTTCTAATCTTCTGCCTTAAAAAAAAAAAAGCACTGTACGTATCATTTTTTTAAATGAACCTCCCTACCCCAATTCGAAAATCAAATCCATTTTCTATATCTATTTTATGATATTGTTACTCAAAAAGGTGTGTTATTGATTCGGCCTTTTATGTCTTTGAATAATGATATTTTGTTCTTTTTAAATTTCTTTGCTCCTCTCTTTTATTTATTTTTTAAAATATTTTAATTAAATAATAAATATTATTTTATTAAATAATACAAGTGCATTATTACAAAATATAATATAGATTGAAAAGTATTTCCATTGGAAACAAAGTCAATGAGATCTTATACAATTACTGTATGTTGTATTGCATTAAAACTGTTTTGTTTTGATATATTTTTTTTTTAATTTTCATACAAAATAACGTAATTTTAATATAAAAGATATTAAAATTATGGAATTTTAATAGTGTGCATGTATTAATAATAGAAAATTCTATTTCCTCGTGGAAAACACAAAACAAAAAGGCTAAAGGGCCCACCAAACTCTCTTACCTCATTTTAAGAACAGGTCCTCGCACCGTGAGGGTAGGTCAGCTGGTGCGCATTGTGCCTGGGAGGCTACGGCCGCCGGGATCATTCGCCTTGAGGGTAAGGATTTATTTCCCATCCCGTTGACTTACTGTATGGGCAACTCAGGCACGGAGGTGGGACCACCAGGGGATTAGTCTCGCTTGGCCCCTACCGGGGCCCCGACCCACCGACGGGCGGCCCGCCCACCGGCAAACACCAGGTGGGGGCTTGACAGACGGTACCATCCCGGTGCTGATTGGGGCCAGGTGGAGCCGAGACTCATCTTGCTCGATCACTTGTGGCTATCCTTCACCCGGCGAAGCTTTGACAATCGAGTAGCCAAGAGGATACCCTGTTAAAAAAAAAAAAAAAGGTCCCCATACCTTTTCTTATCCCTTTCTCACGCCACGCTCACTTTTCGCTTTCTCTCTTTTTAATTATTTTTAATACACACCCAGGCCCAGCCCACGAGGTTTAAATCCATTCATCCTGGGCCATAGCCCATATGCGTATTAAAACAAAAACCATTTGTACTTTGTTTTTCTCATGTATTTTATAAAACATCCACGTTGAATTTTGTATATTTTTCTCTAACATTTAATTAAAAATAATATTCTCAAAAAATTTATTAATTTTTAAAAAACCTTTTATATTTTCTATTCTATAAGTTTTCTATTATATTAACATAATATTCTTATATTTTTCTTTACTATTATTTTCCTTTCCTTTATTTACTATAGTAAATACAAAATCCCCAAGTGTCAAAAACAATAGAAAAGATTATAGAAAAAACTTTTGCCTAACGAATACTATTTCTCTAAATATAGGAATTTAATTGTTATTCTTTATCTTTAAATAATATTTTAGGAAAGCTGATCATTTTTATCATTCCTAATTACCCAATTGAGATCTTACTAGATTTAACATATAATAATATAAAATATAAAGTAGATTATATAAAATTAAAATTTAATAATAAAAAAATAAATTTAAAACTAAAATTTTAAAAATTAACTAATTAAAATCAAATAATTATAAAACCATGAGCGTAAAATCTGATTGTTTTACTCGAAATGCATAGGTAGATCGTAATATATAATAGAAATAATTAAATTAAATTTTATTTTTTTATTTTTACATTATGAAAAGTTTTTTTTTTAAAAAAATCACAGTTATAATTTTGTTTTAAAATATTTAAAACTTATGAATTAAAATAAATAAGACAAATAAAAAATAAATAAAATTAATGAGTTATTGTTGGAAATTGGGTTGGTTTAGAGTTGGAAACAACCTAGATATATAGGATATGATATTATTTTTAAAAATAAGATTATTTTTAAAAATAATAAATTTGTGCATAAAACAGTAAACTCGTTACCAAAATCGGATTCCGGTGAACTCGTGCATAAACCCGTAAACTCGAGAGTTCACCGTAAAAACGCATGAAAACGCGATTGCATATTACATAGGAATCAGAAGAATTTGTGGGGTTTGTTTGTAATTGTGGGTATGGCAGCAGATATAATTCCACAAGAAGAGGAGCGCTATTTGCCTCTGAAAAGGAGGAGGGAGTTTGAATCGCCCTTCCTCGAATCAGGAAGTGAAGCATCGCATGAATCGCGGAGATGGGATACAAGAAGAAAAGACGAGGCGGAAGTGGAATCAGAGACAGAGAGATGTTATACCAGTAACTGCGAATGCTGGGTGGTTTCTTTAACTTCCGGAGGCAGAGAAAGGAGGAAGGCCGCAGATCCTCATGGGAAACTCGGGGAGGAGCGACGCCTAAGCTTTGTCCTCCGTGATCATAGTAGGAACACGCCTATGAAGATAAAGTTACTGGGAACTTTCAGTAGCACCCCACGATTCCCGTGGGATCTCGAAGATGAAGATAAGCCTCGGTGGTATCTAGATTTGGTGATTCCCGATGGCTGCACCGACGTCACCACTATTCCACTACCGCCATCACCCGCCACCTCAACCGTATCATTTCCCTTACCCTTGTTTTCATTGACCCGCCTTGTTCATAAGCAGCCTCGGTTTGATGATGACGGAGAAGAAGTACTGGAAACAGGGATGTATGAAGATGTGGGGCTATCCTATTACGTACCCCTCCACCCTCCACACTCCCAGCTGATTCCCTCCCGGAAGCATCCTCTCCCAGATGGTGCGATCGATGCAGAGATGATTGCCTCCTGCAATGGCCTCTACTGTCTGCGAGGAGGACCTATGCGCGGTATGTTTGCTGTGTTCGTGTGGAACCCTACCACTGGATTGTCCAGACAATTGCCGCCTTTTGAGCGCAGCTCCGGCAATGATCTCTATTTTGGGTTGGGTTACGTTCACTCCTCTGATGATTACAAGGTGGTGAAGATCGATGCATGCAGCCGCCTGGTTGAGGTTTTGGCCCTCTACGACTCTACTTCGTGGAGGAGGCTGCAGAGTTTTCCCAGTTGCGATTTTCAGCGGTCTTACTCTACTGGGGCCTTCTCTGTTGCAGGACGTCTGAATTGGCTCGTTTCTGTTGATGGTGAGCCCATGGTTGCTTCATTTCATCTAGCTCTGGAAACGTTTACAATGCTGCCCCTGCCTCCTGCCTACGGCTTCGGACCCTACTATCTCAAAAGATCATCACTTTGGATTCTGGACGGTTGCCTTTCGTTTGTCAGCGTACGTAACCTTTCGCCCGACTGCGGTCTGTGTTCCTCTAGGCGTGTTGCTAGGGTGCTTGACATCTGGATAATGAGGGAATACGGCGTTGAATCATCGTGGACCAATGCTGCCACAGTAGCGTTCCCCCATTCTATTGGATATCCCTGTAGCTTGCCCTTTCGAATCTTCCACCTTTCCAAGGATGTCTTGATTCTGCATGTCCTACACTCGAGGCTGTTTGTGTTTAACCTCAAAGAAAACTCGCTTGTGTGTCCTCACATCCATGGACTGCCTGATAGCATTCATACCAATTGTGGGTTAGAAGTCTATGTGGAGACCGAGGTTTCCCCTTACGGCAGGTAATCACTATCACTTAGACTGTCTGTCCTCTACTTATATATGTTTACCTGTGTAATTTTTCAATTCTTACTGTCACTGCACAAAAGCTGCCATGATTGTGATTCCCTCATGCGCCTTTGACTCGTCCCCTTACGGCAGGTAATCACTAAGTGATTTAGAATGCTCATAGTTTTGTTTTATCTCTATATTGCTCATTCTGCTTCTGCCCGAGAACCAAACGGCCACTAGATGTGCCTCGCCAAAAATAGTATTTTCTTTTTAGTATAGAATCTTGAATTTTGTCCGTGGCTAAATCTATATTATATGGTTGCTCCATACCTTTACTTCTTTTATTGCCAGCGGCAGCGATGGTGACAGGTGGGTGAAATCATATAGCAGGATGCTATACCCGTTATGATATGATATACGTGAACTCTAATTTGTGTCCTTTTTAGAACCCTTGTCTTTTGGTATGAATGAAAATAAATCCAGTGAAAATTTATGGTTATTTTTTCTTGGTCTTGTTTGTTTATTATTTTTCAATCGCTTTTTTGTTGTGCCTTTTATATAATATTTGATTTAATTAGATGTTTTGTGTTGGATAATTTGTATGTGTCGTATATATATAAATAAAGATATATGAATAGTTTGTATGATTTTACAATAAAATTTGAAATCAGAAGGTGTTTTCTCCACATCAGATGGATTTTAAACTTTATTTAGAAGATATTTTTATGTGTTTATGTGATTTTAGGTTGCGCATCCACTATATATAACTGGCTACAATATATTTTCTTTTTATAATAGAATCTTGAATTTGGTCCATGTAATTTGACTAATTAGAATATATATTTTTTTTGTTATGCAGGGGTAATTTGACCGTTCCTGACGAGACTATGAAAATCGCACCTAATTGTGATTTTTCCATCCTATATGAAGAATTTGATGAGGACCTGATGAGGAAATGGAGTAAAGCTCGAAATTCAAATAAGTATGTGAAGATCATGGGCATGCCTCCCTTATATATATATATATATAGAGAGAGAGAGAGACCAAATGTTATGCAAAGAAATGTTTTAGGAGAATCAGCACTTGAAGAGATTCATTAAACAAAATGTACATTATTATATTCCGCCCAAGGCAATACACCATCATGGACCCCAACTCGTTTTAGGAGAATTATCAGCACTTGGAAGGGATTTCTCTAAGCTAGATGTACATTATTATATTACCACCCCGAAGGGAGGAATACACCCCATCACGGTGGGTAGTTCTGATTCTGAATGGGTTGCTAAAATAAAAATTAAAAAAAACCAGAAAAACAAAACATCTGCAGAAGATCACGGGGGAGGGTGATCAATTAGTTCCAGCTAGAACAGTGAAGTTTATGTTGTAAGCTTGTCTTGTCTTTGCTTGTTTAGCAATCCTCCCGAACAACTTTCCTTTTTTAGGAAGATTTTATATATAGCCTTTCTTAAAAACTTTTATTTTCAAAGATACTTGTCTTACCTTTAACCTGGACGTATCTGTTCACTTCTTCATAGCACTGAAGTCTGATAAACCGAGCAACTTCTAGTGCTAATACAAATGTTGTGTAGAGACCCCTTATGCTAAACTTGCTAAGAGTTTCTCCACGAATGCCTTCTAGAGCAATGTTGAAAATTTTAAATTACTACACGTTTAAAAGTAAAAGTTTTGCTTCCCAACATAAAGAGATTCAAAGGTAGGTTGTTGAGCCATGGATGAGATTGTGTATTAAGATCAGGTTGACTTGATTAATTAAATTTTTTGACCCTACTCAGTAATGTTAAACCTGATGATTGGGTTAGCATGGCTGTCACATGCCTGAAGAGCTATGTGTCCTTTGTGGCATAATTTCTCATCCATCAGTGATTCATTCAAAATGTAATTGTTTAATAAAAAATTCTATGTTTTAGGTCACAGGCCGTAAGAGCTATGAGTGCACAAGTATACTTTTATCCATTAGAGATTCAACGTAAAATTTGCCAATGAGTGGACCCTTATAAGGCATCTCATGGAAGAAAAGTTTATCCCAACTTATTATCTGCTACATCAGCGGCCTCTCTACTATGGGATTCGACTTAGTTTGTTAGGGCTGCAGAAATGCATCAGTATTGGAGGGACAATCGAAAGAAAGTATCTGTGGGAAGTGATCTAGTTGATAAGCCTAACAAAGTCAATATAATGGATAAGTTTCTGCATGAGTGCTACAAAGGTGGTCAGCTAGGGAGCTAGGGCATTCTTATTGTAATCATCCCATGAAGAATCCTGAAGCATTGGTGAGAAAAGGAAGTTTTACTGGGCAAAGCAGAAGAGGAGGTTGAAGTGGGTCAAAATGTTAATCTTGTTCATCCAATTGCATTCTTCAGCAATGAAGATGAAGTGGGGAGGACAACATGTTTCAAATGATTTAATTGTCTCATCTCAACTTGTGATTGAGATCCTTTTAACAATGGGGGAAATGATGGAGCCCACCCATATTTAATTAAACAGCCAAGTAGTTTCTGCTCTCTGCCCTTGACTGACTGGATTTGTAACCCACGTTTAGGTGGCACACATTAGTAGTACCAATGCGATGTTGGTACAGGTAAAGAATATAAAATTTGCACACCCACAATTTGTTAAGCCCTTGATAATCTATTCACTTGAGGTGAAAGATTATTATTATTGCATGTGAAATGTCATGCCATATAATGCACCACTTTCATTGTTATTATTATTGTTGTTGTTGTTGTAAGGATGCAAATGGAGCTTAATTGGTTTTATGTTATTTCCATTTTTTGTGCCTTGTGATGTTTATTTTATGCTATTGTAGATGTATTGCCATTACATATCCTTGAGAGGATGAAGATCAGCTGTACTGGTATTAGTTACAAGGCCAAGTTGCTTACTTATAAATCCAGAATTATCTGCTCTTACATTCTGTAAACCTCATTTAACATCTATGTCAACTCCTCAGCTCCTAACCAAGTGTGTGACAAAAATTAGATTTATTACCATGTTTCAGCACTCTGTTGCGCCTGGCAGAACTCACACAGCTAGTTCTCTGGAACCTTCTTTGCCCAAGCGAGACACCATCCATGTGGGTCAGAAGCAGGGGGGTTCCTCTTCATTATATAGTCGGCCTAGTTTATCACAGATGAAGAATGAAAGAGAGGCCAATCGTGCCCAAGCAAGTATATGACGACTTCTTGAGGAGCATCGGTATTGTTCCTGATGAAGTTGAAGGATTGGAGCTTCCTGTGACAGTTGAGGTCATGAGGGAGCGTGTTGACTTTCTTCACCAAGTAGGGCTTACAATTGATGACATTAACAACTATCCGCTTGTTCTTGGCTGCAGTGTGAAGGAAAACATGATTCCAGTACTTGATTATCTTGGAAAATTGGGTTTTCGGAAATCTACCTTCACAGATTTCCTGAGAAGATATCCTCAAGTTCTCCATGCTAGTGTTGTGGTAGACCTTGCACCTGCTGTGAAATTTCTTCAGGGTTTGGATATCAAGCCAAATGATATTCCTCGGGTCCTCGAGAAGTACCCTGAAGTATTGGGATTTAAGCTGGCTGGAGGGAACAATGAGTACATCAGTGGCGTATTTGGTGGGAATAGGGGTTGGACGGAGAGAAGTTGGAGGGATCTTAACTAGATTCACTGAGATCCTGGGGATGAGAGTTGGTCGGGTGATGAAGCCTTTTGTAGAGTTTCTTGAAAGCTTGGGGATCCCAAGATTAGCTGTCGCTAGATTAATTGAGCAGCGACCTCATATTGTTGGATCTTGGAAAATGAGGTGAGATGATCAAAACTTGCTTCTGTGGTTGCCCAATATCCTGAGATAGTAGGAATGGACCTGAAGTCAAAGCTCTTGAGTCAGCGTGCCTTTCTTAATTCTGTTATTGATGTGAATCCGGAGGATTTTGGGGGAGTAGTTGAAAAAATGCCACAAGTTGTTAGCCTCAACAATAATTCTATGCTGAAGCATGTGGTGGATTTTATTAAGGTTTGTGGATTCTCATTACAACAGGTGAGGAAGATGGTGTTAGGTTGTCCCCAGTTGCTTGCGTTGAATCTTGGTATTATGAAACTCAGGTGGAGATGGGTATGGATTGGGAAGAATTGGTTGATTTCCCAACTTTCTTTTCTCATCCATCATTTGGGACTTGCTCTGAGGAACCTTTAAAACGTTGTGGGAGAGGTCTTTCATTTTGCAGTTCACTTGCTGAATGTCATTGTGTAACCAATCTGGGTGAAATCTCGAGGTGTCAAACCTTGGATTTTTAGAGGATTACTCTTGTGCTTAAGCGTCAAGCGTGCCAACCGGTAATCCGAAATGAAATCTCGAGAGTTTAGCATAAATTTGTTGACAAGGTATAATTGAAGATGTTAGTAAAATTAATATATGATAATATAATATATAAAATTTAAATTAAATATTAATAAATTAAATTTAGAGTTAAAATTTTAAAATTAATTCATTAAAATCATAAAATTGAAAACATATATTTTATTGGAAATGTCTAAGTAGGTCATAAAATGTAATAGAAAAAATTTAAAAACTTTATTTTTAAGTTTTTGGTTTTAAAAAAATTACAGTTATATATTTGTTTTAAAATATTTAAAACTCTGTGAATTAAAATAAATAAGACGAATAAAAAAATAAATAAAATTAATGAGTTATTTTTGGAAATTGGGTTGGTTTGGAGTTGCAGGCGACCCGGGTATACACGTAGAATAGAAACTAGGTTTGGTTGTAAGGTAACTACGGTGGTTACTTTAAAAGGGGGGGTTGGAGGGAAATTGAGGCGGTCCTTGGCTCCGGCGTTGGCTTCTTCTGCATCAGATTTAGAATCAGAAGAATTTGTGGGTATGGCAGCAGATATAATTCCACAAGGAAAAGAGGGCTATTTGCCTCTGAAGAGGAGGAGGGAGTTTGAATCGCCCTTCTTCGAATCAGGAAGTGAAGAATCGCATGAGTCGCGGAGATGGGATACAAGAAGCAAAGACGAGGCGGAAGTGGAATCAGAGACAGAGAGATGTTACACCAGTAACTGCGAATGCTATGTGGATTCATTAACTTCCGGAGGCAGAGAAAGAAGGAAGGACGCAGATCCTCATGGGAAACTCGGGGAGGAGCGGCGTCTAAGCTTTGTCCAACATCATCATAGCAACACGCCTGAAGTAAAGTTACTGGGAACTTTCAGTAGCACCCCACGATTCCCTTGGGATTCCAACGATGAAGATAAGCCAAAGTGGTATCACGATCTGGTGATTCCCGATGGCTGCACCGACGTCACCACTATTCCACTAGCGCCATCACCCGCCACCGCAACCGTATCATTTCCCTTACCCTTGTTTTCATTGACCCGCCTTGTTCATAAGGAGCCTCGGTTTGATGATAAGGGAGAAGAAGTACTGGAAAAAGGGCTGTATGAAGATGTGGGGTTATCCTATTACTTACCCCTCCACCCTCCACACTCCCACCTGATTCCCTCCTGGAAGCATCCTCTCCCAGATGGTGTGATCGGTTCAGAGATAGTTGGCTCCTGCAATGGCCTCTACTGTCTGCGAGGCGGACCTTTGTGCCATATGGTTGCTGTGTTTGTGTGGAACCCTACCACTGGATTGTCTAGACAATTGCCGCCTTTTGAGCACAGGTCCGGCAATCATCTCTATTTTGGGTTTGGTTACGATCCCTACTCTGAAGATTACAAGGTGGTGAAGATCGATGCACGCAGCCGCCTGGTTGAGGTTTTCGCCCTCTACGACTCTACTTCGTGGAGGAGGCTGCAGGATTTTCCCCGTTGTGATTTTCAGCCGTCTTACTCTACTGGGGCCTTCTCTGTTGCGGGACGTCTGAATTGGCTCGTTTCTGTTGATGGTGAGCCCATGGTTGCTTCATTTCATCTAGCTCTGGAAACGTTTACAATGCTGCCCCTGCCTCCTACCTACGGCTTCGGACCCTACTGTCTCGACAGATCATCACTTTGGATTCTGGATGGTTACCTTTCATTTGTCACCTTACGCACCCTTTCACCCGAGTGTGGTCTGAGTTTCCCTAGGCGTGTTGCTAGGGTGCTTGATATCTGGATAATGAGGGAATACGGCGTTGAATCATCGTGGACCAATGCTGCCACAATAGCGTTCCCCCATTGTATTGGATATCCCTGTAGCTTGCCCTTTCGAATCTTCCACCTTTCCAAGGATGTCTTGATTCTGCATGTCCAACGCTCGAGGCTGTTTGTGTTTAACCTCAAAGAAAACTCGCTTGTGTGTCCTCACATCCATGGACTGCCTGATAGCATTCATACCAATTGTGGGTTAGAAGTCTATGTGCAGACCGAGGTTTCCCCTTACGGCAGGTAATCACTATCACTTAGACTGTCCGTCCCCTACTTATATATGTTTACCTGTGTAATTTTTCAATTCTTACTGTCACTGCACAAAAGCTGCCATGATTGTGATTCCCTCATGCGCCTTTGACTCGTCCCCTTACGGCAGGTAATCACTATAGTGATTTAGAATGCTCATACTTTTTTTTAATCTCTATATTGCTCACTCTGCTTGTGCCCGAGAACCAAACAGCCACTAGATTTGCCTTGCCAAAAATAGTATTCTCTTTTTAGAATAATGAAGATATATGTTTATTTTTTCTTGGTCTTGTTTGGTTTTTATTTATTTATTATTTTTCAATCGCTTTTTTGTTGTCTTTTATTTAATATTTGATTTAATTAGATGATTTGTGGTGGATACTTTGTATGTGTTGTATATATATAAATAAAGATATATGAATATTTTTGTATTATTTTACAATAAAATTTGAAATGAGAAGGTGTTTTCTCCCCATCAAGTTGGATTTTAAACTTTATTTAGAAGATATTTATGTGTTTCTGTGATTTTAGGTTGCACATCCACTAGATATAACTCGCTACAATGTATTTTTTGTAGAATTGAATCTTGAATTTGGTCCGTGTAATTTGAATAATTAGAATAGATTTTTTTTTTCCCGTTTATGCAGGGATAATTTGACCACTCCTGACGAGACTATGAAAATCACACCTAATTGTGATTTTTCCGTCCTATATGAATTATCTGATGAGGAAATGGAGTAAATAAGTATTCTAATTATTTGAATTATCGAAATTCAAATAAGTATGTGAAGATCATGGGCATGCCTGCCTTTCTTATATATATATATATATATATATATATATAGAGAGAGAGAGAGAGAGAGAGAGAGAGAGAGAGACATTAAACAAAATGTTATTGTAGTGGAATCTAACATAAGTTAAAGTTTGGATCAGTCCTTTTTTGTATGTATTGTATGTTTTTACTTATGAAAAAAAAGTATGTATTTTATGATCTTGAATGGTTGAATATATTTATTTTGGTGGGGAATGTTATTATGTTTTTCCATAGGCTTTTGTCTTATTATTTGTTTTTAGCTCACATGGAATTTTATTTATTTATGTTTGTCACCATGTTACTTCTGCATCATGTTATATATATATATCTTTGATTACATCCATTAGTTTGACATTGGATAACTAGTTGTGACTAAAAGAGCATTAAAATGCTTTGATACTCATTATAAAATTTCCTTATTGTGTTGAAATGATGATAGGAAAAAAGGGCTAACAATATATGAAATTCAACGATTAATAGGGTGTAACATTTAATTGAAAGATAGAGTGAATTTAACACTGCCAATCTTTTTTCCTAAATTAATTGCTTGAAAATCACAAAAGTTGAATAAATTTTAGTCATACTTTAACAAGTCAGTCACACTTTAGCAAGTCACAAGCTAGTGTGTTGGGTGAAATCATATAGCTGGTTGCTAATACTAGTTAGATATACGTGAACTCTAATTTGTGGCCTTTTTAGAACCCTTATCTTCGCGTATAAATGAAAATAGTTAAGATTCTAAGTTAGAATAGAATCTTGAATTTTGTTGGTGGCCAAATCTATATTATATGGTTGCCCCATACCTTTACTACTTTTATTGCCAGACGGCAGCAATGGTGACAGGTGGGTGAAATCATATTAGCAGGATGCTGGTTAGATATACGTGAACTCTAATTTGTGGCTTTTTAGAATCCTTATGTTCTCGTGTGAATGAAAATAGTTAGGATGGGCGTCCAGTGAAAATATATGGTTATTTTTAGAACCCTTATGTTCTCGCTGACACTTGTCTGTCCACTCAAACGAGGTAGAGTTTGGTGTTCCTTTTCTTTTCTCCTATTTTCTTTCTTTTTATTATTTTGTTTTTAATAGAAGCCCAAGATCAAATGCAGCCCAATGGTGGTTAAGTAAACCCAAGAAGAAAGTCAAAACAACTCACTCTCTCATATTGGGTTTTCACTTGAAGGGAGACCCAAAGCTCAAAATACAAACCCAGGTAATTTAAAAGCGAATATAAAATTATTTGTGAAATCTCAAAAATACCCCTCAGGGCCTCAAATTCTAAATTTAGTCCAAGTACAGTCAAAATTCTCCATTTGATGAGCACATCATTGTGCTGATATTCATTTGTTAAAATAAGGTCTCTAACTCAAGGCTATCTCCAAGACCCCTCAAATACGGGTCCTTACATTCTCTCTCCCTTAAAGACTTTTCGTCCTCGAAAAGAAAACGCGGAATAAAAGGAAACAATAATCACAACCAATGAATAGACCACTAACACAAATCAATACACTCATTAAATAACCAGTTGGACAAGTACCTGACTATGTTGATGTTTGCCTTCCTCCCCCCCTTTAGGGTTGTTTGTCCTCGAACAGGTCAGGGTAGTGAGCACGCATCTCAGCCTCACGTTCTCAAGTCTCTTCCTCCATACCTCGGTGTTTCCACAACACCCGAACCAACGGAATAGTCTTACCTCGCTTCCCATGCCCTATCCAAAATACGGATTGGTGCCTCAACAATCGTCACATCCTCCCCAATATCCAGGGTACTCTAATCCAGCACATGTGTGGGATCTGGGTGGTATTTTCGCAACTGGGATACATGGAAAACATCATGAACTCTGCTCAAACTGAGAGGTAATGCCAACCTATAAGCAATAGGTCCAACTCTGCTCAAAATCTCGAACGGTCCAATGTATCGTGGGGATAACTTGGATCCCTTTCCAAATCTCTTATGCCCTCTCCGTGGAGAAACACGAAGAAACACGTGGTCTCCAACCAAAAACTCCAATGGTCTACGTCGGCGATCCGCATAAGACTTTTGTCTACTTTGGGCCGTAAGAAGGCGCTGTCGAATCAGTTGGACTTTTGCCGTAGCCTCTTGGACCAATTGAGGTCCCAACATAGCTGCCTCTCCAGCTTCTGCCCAACACAATGGAGACTAGCAAGGTCTGCTATATAATGCCTCAAACGGAGCCATCCCAATAGAAGCCTGGTAACTATTATTATAGGAAAACTCTACCAAAAGAAGGTGAGAAGCCCATGATCCCCCAAAATCAAGTACACAAGCTCTCAACAGGTCTTCCAACGTTTGAATGGTCCTCTCTGACTGACCATCAGTCTCGGTTTGTTGAGGACATAAAACGAAATAACATAACACGAACCACATCACATCAAACTATAAATTATTAACAGTTTGTTTTTTTTCGCCCCATTGCCTCATAATCCAAAATCAAATCAGGACAGGAGACCTACTCGATGATGACCATTGGTTGGAGCAACGCGCCTCCCACCCCCGCCTTCTTAATTCTTATATTATTGTCTACCTCCTCGATTAATAATGATGATCCATGAGTGCTTGCTTTTGTGGTGTAAATTAATTATGTACACCGGTAGACAAAAAAAAAATGTGTGTATATATATTATATTATATTATATTATATAGTTAGAAAGCAAATAAACAATTAACTAATTAATTCAAGACGCCAAACAGGTATCCCAAAAGAGCCTGTTTTTCTCCATCTCGGTCATCGCTTTCTTCCTCTTAGCCGTACAACCCTTCAAAAAATGAGTTTCCATTAACTATGTTCTACTGCCTTTAGCCGAGACTCAATATTTACAAGGAAAAATATACACGCAATTTATGTGGTGGAAGACTAGGCCTATGATGTGGTGCAAGTTTAATAAACCATATAATTCTAACCCGAGAAAATTTATTTACGAGTTTATTTTGCGCAAGACTCTGCGATAGAATACACCAAGACATCATCATCAATAATAGCATCCTACCCCTAATGTGGGGGAAGTGGAAAAGACGAAAAATAAAGTGACTATATTTTATTATTTAGTAATTTGATCTAGTCGAATAATAAGATATACAAAAGACTTAGAACAGTAGATTTTCTAAAGAAAATCGGTTTACTAGAGGAAAAAAAAAGCTAAAAAGTCATTAAATTATTCCCACAGTATATATTCTGTTGAGGACATTGATTAGGATCCAACAACAATCTATAGATGGATAACAGAATTTACCCAAACCCTAGCCCAAGGGATTCAAGTATTAAACTGGAAAAGCCGAAATAAGAATAAGCTTCTAATATGAGAGTTTATTATTGGTAAAAATACTCTTGAATAATCTGAATACATAAATTGTCGTAGATAAGGCCTATTTATAGGCAAGCTAGTAACTAGGAATTGGAAACCTATTACAATTAGGAAACTAGGGTAAAATACTAAAATACCATAATACGAATTAAATAAAGGAAAGTAATAAAAAGGAAAGACTTTTAATACGATAAGGAAAGTAAATATAATAAGAATCCCAGTGATAGAAGATGTCTTGCACGTGCAATACGATACGTGCACGTGGCGCATGTCACGGCAATTCTGATCATATTCTATATTTAACTTTTTTCATAAGATTTGTACAGTATTTTCAATGTATTTGAAAGTACTATTCACTCCTTATAATTATTAAATTATATATAAAAAATTTCTTTCCCTTATCTCTTTTATGTTTTTTGTATTATTTACTTTTATTTCATATCAAATTATAAATAATTATATTAAATAAAAAATAATTAAAAAATAATATTTTAATAAATAGATAGTGATTTAGGAAATCTATTATTGTATATATTTATATAGGAAAGTAATAAATAATTTAAATTTGTAAATTTATAAAAAATAGTTAGGTATATGATGTTAATGCTTTTATGCAAAGGGACTTCTATATAGCATTCTCTTTTATCCTTCCATGATTTAATGATATCGTAGCATATTGTGCATGCCAATGCGACGACAAGCTCGTGTCTACCATTACTAGACTCCAAAAATTGAGTATTGTACGAATTAAGTTAAGAAAAGTTGAGTTTGTGGTCAAATTGGTTCATTTTGGGTTGATTTGAATCATTTTTTCAGGCGAATTTGATATTTTTTTATTTGAAAAAAATCAAATTAAACAAAACCTATTGATCGTATCAAATCATACCAAACAGAATTGATTCAATTGGAGTTAGTTCGGTTTAAATTGACAGTTTGATTTATCAAATTTTATATTTTCAAAAATAAAAAGAATGTAAAACAAAAAGATAAATAATATATGAGCATATATATCAAATTTATATTTATAATGACTCAATATTAAATAATATAATTCACAAATGTAACACATATAGTTATAATAACTAATTTTAAATAAATGAGTCTCAAAATATAAAATAAAAAAATAAGTAAATGATAATATTATTCGGCTTGATTTGGTTTAAACTACAATTTTAAAATCTCAAATCAAATCAAATTAATATATTATTCAATTTCAAATAAACTAAACGGATTTTGTTTGGTTTCAGTAATTTTATAAATTAACAGTTTTGGGAATTTAATGATTTAAAATTTCACTCAAGTTAGTTCGACTAATGCCCCCCAAAAGTGATTTTTTGTTTACTTCAAACTTTTAGTTCAGTCTGAGGAAAGTATTCAATTTGTCTAACGAAGAAACACATAGTAATTCTTAATTCGTAAAAGTAATTATTAACTCGAAGATAAAAACAACTCAATTATTAACTCTTTACATTTATATTTATTTGAATAAAAATAAAAATACAATTTATCTACATAGAAAAAACCTATGGAAAAATAAATCGTGACTACACCTACGTACGAGCGCATTGATTTGGGATCTGCAGATTAAATATGTATTATTTAAATAAAACTTCTTTTCCACATGCGAACCTTTTTATTAGGGATACAATTCTAACCCGCGTCGCTCCGACCCAAAGAAACAGTGGAGCGGGCACGGGTATTGACCGACTCCAACAAAATTAGGGATCACCCTTTGCCGGGGTCGGCCCTCTTGCAGGCGTCGTTGGATCACCCCATCTCCTCCCCCTCTTGCCGGCGTTGCCCCTCCCCCACACTGCTGCGTCAAATGATGCCCGCTAAATTAGGGATAGTTAGAATTAGGAATTTAGGATAAATTTGGACACATATAATTTAGCATAAAAATACATAAAGTATTATTAGAGTAACAAGAAATGTAACAAGCTATATTTGAATTTAATTGTAGATGCTCTTATATTAAAAATCGAGGTTATTAAAGCATAATCTCGTCCGATTTCACGCGTGCATCCCTGTATTTCGATCAAACTCGTGATCAAAATCGGACTCCGGTGAACTCGTGTATAAATTAAACGCATGAAAACGCGATTTTGTGGGGTTTGTTTGTAATTGAGCCTAGCTATGCCACCAGATATAAATCCACAAGGAAAGGAGCCGAGGAGATGGGATACGAGAAGAAAAGACGAGCCGGAAGTGGAATCAGAGACAGAGAGATGTTATACCAGTAACTGCGAATGCTGGGTGGTTTCTTTAACTTCCGGAGGCAGAGAAAGGAGGAAGGCCGCAGATCCTCATGGGAAACTCGGGGAGGAGCGACGCCTAAGCTTTGTCCTCCGTGATCATAGTAGGAACACGCCTATGAAGATAAAGTTACTGGGAACTTTCAGTAGCACCCCACGATTCCCGTGGGATCTCGAAGATGAAGATAAGCCTCGGTGGTATCTAGATTTGGTGATTCCCGATGGCTGCACCGACGTCACCACTATTCCACTACCGCCATCACCCGCCACCTCAGCCGTATCATTTCCCTTGGCCTTGTTTTCATTGACCCGCCTTGTTCATAAGCGTCCTCGGTTTGATGATAAGGGAGAAGAAGTACTGGAAAAAGGGGTGTATGAAGATGTGGGGTTATCCTATTACTTACCCCTCCACCCTCCACACTCCCACCTGATTCCCTCCTGGAAGCATCCTCTCCCAGACGGTGCAAGTGCGATCGATGCAGAGATGATTGCCTCCTGCAATGGCCTCTACTGTCTGCTAGCCGGACCTTTGCGCCGTATGTATGCTGTGTTCGTGTGGAACCCTACCACTGGATTGTCTAGACAATTGCCGCCTTTTGAGCGCAAGTCCCGCAATGATCTCTATTTTGGGTTGGGTTACGATCACTCCTCTGATGATTACAAGGTGGTGAAGATCGATGCATGCAGCCGCCTGGTTGAGGTTTGGGACCTCTACGACTCTACCTCGTGGAGGAGGCTGCAGGGTTTTCCCGGTTGCGATTTTCAGCTGTCTTACTCTACTGGGGCCTTCTCTGTTGCGGGACATCTGAATTGGCTCGTTTCTGTTGGTGGTGAGCCCATGGTTGCTTCATTTCATCTAGCTCTGGAAACGTTTACAATGCTGCCCCTGCCTCCTACCTACGGCTTCGGACCCTACTGTCTCGACAGATCATCACTTTGGATTCTGGACGGTTACCTTTCGTTTGTCACCGTACGCACCCTTTCGCCCGAGTGCGGTCTGACTTTCTCTAGGCGTGCTGCTAGGGTGCTTGATATCTGGATAATGAGGGAATACGGCGTTGAATCATCGTGGACCAATGCTGCCACAGTAGCTTTCCCCCATTCTATTGGATATCCCTATGGCTTGCCCTTTCGAATCTTCCACCTTTCCAAGGATGTCTTGATTCTGCATGTCCTACACTCGAGGCTGTTTGTGTTTAACCTCAAAGAAAACTCGCTTGTGTGTCCTCACATCCATGGACTGCCTGATAGCATTCATACCAATTGTGGGTTAGAAGTCTATGTGGAGACCGAGGTTTCCCCTTACGGCAGGTAATCACTATCACTTAAGACTGTCCGTCGCCTACTTATATATGTTTACATGTGTAATTTTTCAATTCTTACTGTTACTGCACAAATGCCGCCATGATTGTGATTCCCTCATGCGCCTTTGACTCGTCCCCTTACGGCAGGTAATCACTATAATGATTTAGAATGCTCATAGTTTTTGTGTCTCTATATTTGCTCATTCTGCTTCTGCCCGAGGACCAAACGGCCACTAGATGTGCCTCGCCAAAAATAGTATTTTCTTTTTAGAATATAATATTAAATTTTGTCCGTGGCTGAATCTATATGGTTGCCCCATACCTTTACTGCTTTTATTGACAGGTGAACTCTCTAATTTAGTAGTAGAGTTAGATTTACGTGAACTCTAATTTGTGGCCTTTTTAGAACCCTTTCTTCTGGTGTGAATGAAAATACATCCAGTGAAAATTTGTGGTTATTTTTTCTTGGTCTTGTTTGGTTTTATTTGTTTGTTTATTATTTTTCGATCGTTTTTTTTGTTGTGCCTTTTATATAACATTTGATTTAATTAGATGATTTGTGTGTTGATGCTTTGTATGTGTGTATATATAAATAAACATATATGAATACTTTGTACTATTCTACGATAAAATTTGAAATGAAAAGGTGTTTTCTCCCCTCCAAGATGGATTTAAAACTTTATTTAGAAGATACTTCTACGTGTTCATGTGATTTTGGATTGTGCATTCTACTTCTGTCGGATACCCATATGCCCACTAGATATGACTTGTCACAATGTTTTTTTTTTATAGAATTGATTCTTCAATTTGGTCTTTGTGATTTGACTAATTGGAATATAATTTTTTTTTTCTTTTATGGCAGGGGTAATGTAACTATTGCGCCTGACTGTGATTTTTCCATCATAGAAGAATCTGAGGAGGAGGAGTAAAGCTCAAAATTTAAAAAAAATATGTTAGGATCATGAGCATGCCTCATATATATATATAGTGGAATTTGACATAAGTTGAAGTTTGAATTAGTCCTATTTTGTATGTTTTTTATGTTCTTAACGGCTTGAATATATCTATTATGATGGGGAATATTATTATGTTTTTCTATAAGTCTTTTGTCTTATATATTTGTTTCATGGAATTTTATTTATTATGTTTGTCACGCATGTTACTTCTGCTTCTTATTATATATGGATATCTTTGACTACATTCATTTGCTTGATATTGGGTAACTTGTGACTAATAGAGCATGAAAATGCTTTGATACTCGTTATAGAATTTCCTTCCTGTGTTAAAAGGATAATAGGAAAAAAAGGCTAGCAATATATAAAATTTAATGATTAATAGTTGAGTTTACTTTCTTTAAATAGAATTTTGAAACAAATAAATATGAAACAAATAAATCAAAAGAAAATATACTTTTTACGGAAAAGCCGTTGATGACGACAATGGCATGAGTGGCTATACATGTAATAGTCATGGAATGCCATTACAAACCATCCTAGAACAACCATAAACAAAAATGAGAGATATTGATCAAGTGAGCTAAGAGCTTGCTCAATATCCTCAAGAGACCGCCCCTTGGTTTCCAAGGGGTTACCAGCAATGTACATTACAGCCAGAATACAAATACATCCAACTCCCAAATGCACCGCGCTGATCCCAAACTTGTCTACAACGCTCAAGTATAGGCCGATGTCAAAATTGGAGACCTGAAAATATAAAAAAAAAATTATACATACCACAAGAACACATTTGACGTGAAATGAAAATATGCTACCGTGCAAGACTTAAATATTGACTATTAATAGATAAAATGCACCTGAGCATTAAATATGTCACAGAAATGAACATATATTTGTTTGTCATTTGCAATAGATAGGGGGTTTTGGTGGCTAAGATTTACTTAAAGTAACTGTTTTCTTTAGTTAAGGTAAATTAATATAGATATGCTAAAGGCATCATGTTCACGAAATAAAGTAATGTAGGATGAGTAAGTAGCCATATCAAAAGAAAGAAAAAATTAGAGAAAGAAATTAAAGCAGAAGTCATGTTAGTAGGCTAAAAGATGTGCTGTGGGACGACCATTGTATGCAGGTGCAATGCTTACAGAAAGGAATATAATCATCCTGCGAAGATGCACATTTATTAGAAAGGGAGAGATTAACACTGGGAAAAGGTGCTGACAATATTCGTTAATGGAACCTAATTTTCCTCCTAAAAAATAAAAAGAATTGTCTTTTCTAGACAAGGTCATTCAAGAATGGGGAAATATTAATGTAGTTAACAAGATTACCATTCCAAGAAACTGATGAGGAGACTTTTTCTTCCCTGCCTATCCATGAAGGAGGATGCAATGATGGTGCCTGTTAAGAAGATTAAATGCCAGTACATAAATAATATATACAAATCACATAATCAAAACAAGACTAACTTCATATAGTGATTGTATACTAACCAAAAACATTTGCTGCCCCAACAAGGGCGCTTGCTGCAACATCAGATTTGATACCAACACTGCGGGAACACTTTAGTAGAATAATACACCACAGCATTTATTCCAGCGAGTTGTTGAAACAAGAAAAGGGCTGCACCAACACTCACAACTGCAACATGACATACATCAGTAACTTACAATCCAAGACCTGTCAAAAAACATCAACTACCACAATTATATATCAAGAAGATGCACTGTATTAGCTGCTTATTCAGTTTTTTTTCTTGACTCTGTCATGGGTATCGGTACCCCTTAAGCCATGGATATCAAAGCCACGTAGAAATCAGTTCAAAGAGACCAGGGAAACACCATGACAATCCCATTTCACATGAAGTAGAAGTTAATAAGCCACAAATGACTGACACACGTAGTCAAGTTAAAACAGCTAGTGAAGAACCCTGACACATGTTTAGGTTCCAAAAACTGTTTAAATTTTTTCAAATATACCTCTCCGATATGGGCTAATAAATAGATCCATCCATCCTCTTGTTCTAGAGAACCTTTTTTAGCAGCTGTAAAATCTTGCATGACCTCAGCCACTCTTTCTTTTCCATATAGTGTTATGTAGCATTTTCAGCGTCAGATATTTTACCTTGCTGTTGGAAAACATCTAAATTACTTAATACTTAATAGTCAAGATCTAAAACACTACCAAGGAAGAACAGACAACGAACATAAAATAAATTGTAGGAAGAATGCTTCCAACCACATTTATCAGAATAGTCATGCAAAGGAAACCTGGAAAAGCCACCTAGGGCTTTCTAGACAGAATGCCATTCCTAGAGCCATCAGAATAGAAGGGACAATAGAAATACTAAACTTTGTCCTCCACCCGATAAAATTTTAACATAAGTGACAAGACAGGGAAGATGGAAGGAATCATCAAACAATTTATGGAGAATTGAACAAGGACAAAATTGTGAATTAATTAAAAATTTGCTATCAACTAATCATCCGCATAATAAAAAATAACAGAGAATGTTCAATTTTTAAGGACTAAGCATTTTCTCACAAATAGCAAATATATTTCAAATCATTATATAGACATGAGAATTGCTAGCACCATTTAAAATTTTGTAAATAAATAGATAAAAACATTATCAGTACAAAATCACAGAGGAAGAAGGGAAAATTCTACGCATACCAAACAAGAATCACTATGAAGAATGAAGATCAAAAGGAGAAAAACAAAATAAAAAATTCCAACATATTCTTGATAGGACGCTGGTAAGGTATAAAATGGAAATATTACATAAGTCATAGTATTATACACCCAAATAAACTTCATACTGCCCAAAAAATGAAGAAACATAGAAATGAGATGTAGATAAATTGATGTAGCCTACAAGCAACAACTGTCTCTGAAGATTGCATAGCGACCATGCACAACGAAGAAAATAGCAGGACATTTCTGATTTATAATTTTTAAATATTCAAAAGGATTAAAGTACTAAAATTCCAAAATGGGAAATTTAAATTGGCAGCACTGACCAAAATACACGATGTGTTTTAGTAACCTATATGCTCCTGATGAACAAAGTAATTGTGTTTAAGGATAAGAAAGAAATAGCCTAACAGCCTTGTGCTAGGGCCATGGTGAGAGTAGGGACATACAAAATGGATAGTTGAACAAATATGCAACACTTCTCATTATTTGAGAGCTGACCGACTAAAACATCAATTGCACTAATGTAAAATAAATCTGACTCTTTAAATATGAGTCAACTTAACCAAAACAATTTCAACCTTGGTATCATTCAAGACCTTGTCATAAACAAAAAAGAACAACTAAAGCTCAACTTTCTAAGAGAATCAAAACATCAAAATATAATTGCAGATGACAAAAGTGCTAAAGTTTTGTCAGTTTGACATCATGGAACTGCTAAGTATATCAAATAGACCATAATACGTTACTGATGTCATAACAGAGAATAATTCTAGTATTCAAAAATTCCTTAGGACAGGCGTACTTTTATCACACTTGCTGACAGCTGGATATTTGACAGCAGGAAATAAATTGCAAGGAAGTAGTACCATAGAGGATTTCCGGCTAATGGTAATCCAGCAACCAAGGCTGCAAGAATGCCAATGCAAATAAAAAGCTGATTTATAGATCCCAGAGCGCCATGATTTTCTGTTGATGAGATCTGAACAGCCAAAAGGCACTAATAGTAACAAAACAGGAGGGGGAAAATTCAAATGGCAGACTGGCATGATAGTGTTTAGTGAATATGTCAGATATGTAAAGAGGCACGATAGCAGATGAAATGCCAATTCCAATGCCGGCAAGTAATCGACCAACAATCATTGCCTCCATGGACTGAGCTGTGGCACTGAAATTTTTTCAGACGTCTTAACGTTAGTTGAACTTGAAAATGTCATGGGCTCCATGTCAATGATCAAAGGCAGACCATAAAAATGCTCCAACTGCAAGTGGGATCGCATCTAGTTGAAAGGTTCTTGTTCTGCCAAACATGTCAGCCAATGTCCCCCCAGTAAATGAGCCAACAGTAGCACCGGCAAGACTTGTGCAAACTCATCATATGATGACCTGATTTTGAGTGACGGGAAGCCTAACTCAGGGAGAAAGCTTAAACGAATTGGTTCTTCTTCTGCTTAACATTCCATAATGGCTTACTTTTTTTTTGTTTTTTAGTTGGTGATTTCTGGGTAACCAACTTTATCATTGAAACGTATTCCTTTGACTCAGTAATACTGCGTATATGGCTCCTGTGCACTTGTAACGGCTTATCAAAGGAATCCCTATCATTCTCATGTGCTTGCTGGATGAGTTGGCACAGCTTACCCCAATAGTTCCGGATAACGCTGACCTCGTCGGGCAATTTTCCATTTAAAACTATTGTACGCTCAATGGAATTGAATCTAGCGCTCTCAGATATTAAGTGCAAAAACATGAAAATCATCTTTTGAGGGTTGGTGTTATTAAAAAGAGACACTAAGGCCGTCTGGATCGCTTCCAAGCCGAAAGTAGGGCTTACTGAGAACGCTGATTTCAGAGCATTATACTGGGAGGAAAAGGGCAGTTTGAATAATGTAGTACCTTGGAACGTCAAGACATCTCCTTCCGGTGCGTCTTTGAAGCAATATGTCGCTTCTTTGATCCGGTAGCTGTAGATGTAGGCGTTCACCCGGTGGATCGCAAACGAAACCCTCACGGTACCCCGGTATAAGACGGTGGCGATAACATGTTTGTTATCACCCTGCAACACCCAGAAATGGTCGCGTAGCTTCGTTGGTAGTGATAGCTCGTTTCGAATATTCTGTATCCACGTCGCATAGTCTCCCCAGGCTTCTTCTTCTTTCCGTTTTACGTGCTCCCCAAGTTTCGAACCAACGTCAAGATTCTCGTATGATCCAGGGCCAAGATTCCAAACGAATTCTACCGGTGGTGGCATTTTCACGGCGCGCGCGAAAATGGACTGCACGCGCAGAGAGAAAGGGAGTAGGCGCTGGAGGAGGGGAAGGGAGGAGGGGAAGAGGAGACGTAAACCCTAAACCCTACGTCGTCTCTTTCCAGCGATTTTATTTTTATTTTTTAAAATTTTAAAAAGGATATTTTCTATGTTACTGTGGTTTAATGTGAAAGACAAGAGTATTTTGTTTTCTCTTTGTTACTTGTTGTCCGGTTTGTTGTATGGAACTTCTAGTTCTTGGTTTTAAACGCACATCAAGATTAATTATGTCTTTGGGTGCACGTCTTTTTTTTTTCTTCCCCTTTTTCTTTGATAACTCGGATATTCGCTTCCAGCAAGATTAATTATGATGAATGCCCCATTAATTTACGAAACCATCCAAAATACAGGTTAAATTCTTTATGTTAAGCCGTTTTGTTTTAATTCAAATGACATACCATTAACTATCAATTATTAATTTATGTTTTTTACCCTTCGTTTTCCTAAAATGCGATAAAGCGGTCTTAAAAAATGATCTACTCTCTCTTTTAAAAGACTAAAATTATAATATGATACGGCTAGTTGAATTGTAATTATTTTATATGTAACTTTGTTATGTCTGTCTATACTATAATATAGCTTTTTGGTACCTACAGGTTGCCAGGATTCTTTGGTTCATCTTGTTTTTTGTCCACATATTTGCCCATTTTGATCAGGTGAGTAAAGGATTATGTTTGTTGGTTCTATCCAAAGTTTGCCTTTTGGAAACCACTTTTAGTTTCCATTTTTCTTCAATGGATGGTAGAAGTCAATTTAATTGAAGACCGAAGAGCCAAAAGCAATTTGCAAAGATACTATGTTGATTAACTGGCATATATGGCGTGGAACGTCCAATAGTTAAATAAAATTCCTCTAAAATTAATTTTAGACATGCTTCAAAAATTTCACAACTTCATTTGCTGGATTCCTGTAACAAATCCTCTAATTTAACCCTGTGAAAATGAAGTCACTTCTCTTTTCCTACGGAACCAGAGTTCCATTCTTTGACTGTCTCACATACTAAGAACCCAGCCCTATAAATTTAAGAATAGGATCATTAATAATGTTTTTTTAACGTAAACTTGTGCTTCTTCTTCTGATATGTATTAACCAAATGCGCTTCTTTCTCTGATTCTCTGCCATGTCTGAAACAGAAACAAAAGTGAGAGTTTTCAACTTTTTTTGTTTCTATTTATCGTTACAGGTTTCCCAAATTTTCCTCTTAGGATTCTGCAGTTTGCTTGTGGTTCCTCCTGTGCTGGTAGTGATGAACGCCTTTTGGTTCTGGAAAATTGCTAAGGGCATGGTGAAAACCCCCTTTCTAAAGCCAGACATCGCTGGTGATTGAACAATTTCCACTACCTTCAAGTTGTACAACTTTTTTCCACTTACTGTCGAAGTGCAACTAGCCTACCATATTGTTGTGAACCAAATAGAATGCACGAATATTCACATTTAATGAATGATCATTAGTATTGTGGATTCATAATTTTTTTCATTTTCTTTATCTGTACCAATGCAATGTTGGTACAGGTAAAGAATATAAAATTTGCACACCCACAATTTGTTAAGCCCTTGATAATCTATTCACTTGAGGTGAAAGATTATTATTATTGCATGTGAAATGTCATGCCATATAATGCACCACTTTCATTGTTATTATTATTGTTGTTGTTGTTGTAAGGATGCAAATGGAGCTTAATTGATTTTATGTTATTTCCAGTTTTTTTGCCTTGTGATGTTTATTTTATGCTATTGTAGATGTATTGCCATTACATATCCTTGAGAGGATAAAGATCAGCTGTACTGGCATTACAAGGCCAAGTTGCTTACTTATAAATCCAGAATTATCTGCTCTTACATTCTGTAAACCTCATTTAACATATATGTCAACTCCTCAGCTCCTAACCAAGTGTGCGAAAAAAATTAGAATTATTACCATGTTTCAGCACTCTGTTGCGCCTGGCAGAACTCACATAACTAGTTCTCTGGAACCACCTTTGCGCAAGCGAGACACCATCCATGTGGGTCAGAAGCAGGGGGGTTCCTCTTCATTATATAGTCGGCCTAGTTTATCACAGATGAAGAATGAAAGAGAGGCCAATCGTGCCCAAGCAAGTATATGACTTCTTGTGGAGCATCGGTATTGTTCCTGATGAAGTTGAAGGATTGGAGCTTCCTGTGACAGTTGAGGTCATGAGGGAGCGTGTTGACTTTCTTCACCAATTAGGGCTTACAATTGATGACATTAACAACTATCCGCTTGTTCTTGGCTGCAGTGTGGAGGAAAACATGATTCCAGTACTTGATCATCTTGGAAAGTTGGGTTTTCGGAAATCTACTTTCACAGATTTCCTGAGAAGATATCCTCAAGTTCTCCATGCTAGTGTTGTGGTAGACCTTGCACTGTTGTGAAATTTCTTCAGGGTTTGGATATCAAGCCGAATGATATTCCTCGGGTCCTCCAGAAGTACCCTGAAGTATTGGGATTTAAGCTGGCTAGAGGGAACAATGAGTCCATCAGTGGCGTATTTGGTGGGAATAGGAGTTGGACGAAGAGAAGTTGGAGGGATCTTAACTAGATTCCCTGAGATCCTGGGGATGAGAGTTGGTCGGGTTCGGGTGATGAAGTCTTTTGTAGAGTTTCTTGAAAGCTTGGGGATCCCAAGATTAGCTGTCGCTAGATTAATTGAGCAGCGACCTCATATTGTTGGATTTGAGGTTTAAAGAGAGAGTGAGACCAAATGTTGATGCCCTCTTGGAAAATGAGGTCAGAAGATCAAAACTTGCTTCTGTGATTGCCCAATATCCTGAGATAATAGGAATGGACCTGAAGTCAAAGCTCTTGAGTCAGCGTACCTTTCTTAATTCTGTTACTGAAGTGAATTCAGAGGATTTTGGGAGAGTAGTTGAAAAAATGCCACAAGTTGTTGGCCTCAACAATAATTCTATGCTGAAGCATGTGGGGGATTTTATTAAGGTTTGTGGATTCTCATTACAACAAGTAAGGAAGATGGTGTTAGGTTGTCCCCAATTGCTTGCGTTGAATCTTGGTATGATGAAACTCAGGTGGAGATGGGTATGGATTTGGAAGAATTGGTTGATTTCCCAACTTTCTGTTCTCATCCATCAGTTGGGACTTGCTCTAGGGAACCTTTAAAACGTTGTGGGAGAGGTCTTTAATTTTGCTGTACACTTACTGAATGTCATTGTGTAACCAATCTGGGTTAAATCTCAGTGTCAAATCTTATCCTTATATTTTTAGAGGATTACTCTTGTGCTTCAGCGTGCCAACCGGTAATCTAAAATAAAATCTCGAGAGTTCAGCGTAAACTTGTTTACAAGATATAATTGAGATTTTAGTTAAATTAATATATGATAATATAATATATAAAATAGATTATATAAAATTAAAATTAAATAATAATAAATTAAATTTAGAGTTGAAATTTTAAAATTAATTCATTAAAATCATAAAATTGATAACATATATTTTTTTCGAAATGTCTAAGTAGATAATAATATGTAATAGAAATAATTTTAAAAATTTAAAAAAGTTATTTTTAAGTTTTTGGTTTTAAAAAATTACAGTTATATATTTGTTTTAAAATATTTAAAACTCTGTGAATTAAAATAAATAAGACGAATAAAAAAATAAATAAAATTAATGAGTTATTTTTGGAAATTGGGTTGGTTTGGAGATGCAGGCGACCCAGGTACACACGTAGAGACTAGGTTTGGTTGTAAGGTAACTACGGTGGTTAGTTTAGAAGTGGTTATTGACCTGACCTTTTGGTGGCTATATAAAAACAAGGGACGGACGATCGGACAGATCTATTTATCTAGGGTTCGGGTTGGAGGGAAATTGAGGCGGTCCTTGGCTCCGGCGTTGGCTTCTTCTGCATCAGATTTAGAATCAGAAGAGTTTGTGGGTAATTGTGGGTATGGCAGCAGATATAATTCCACAAGAAAAAGAGGGCTATTTGCCTCTGAAAAGGAGGAGGGAGTTTGAATCGCCCTTCTTCGAATCAGGAAATGAAGAATCGTATGAATCGAGGAGATGGGACACAAGAAGAAAAGATGAGTCGGAAGTAAGAAGATCATCCGATTATAATAGCCCCCTTGCCGATGAAAGAGGGAAAGACGAGCCGGAAGTGGAATCAGAGACAGAGAAATGTTACCCCAGTAACTGCGAATGCTGGGTGGTTTCATTAACTTCCGGAGGCAGAGAGAAAAGGAAGGCCGCAGATCCTCATGGGAAACTCGGGGAGGAGCGATGTCTAAGCTTTGTCCAAGTTGATAGAAACACGCCTAAAGTCAAGTTACTGGGAACTTTCAGTAGCACCCCACGATTCCCGTGGGATTTCGAAGATGAAGACAAGCCCCAGTGGTATCTAGATTTGGTGATTCCCGATGGCTGCACCGACGTCACCACTATTCCACTACCGCCATCACCCGCCACCTCAACCCTATCATTTCCCTTAGCCTTGTTTTCATTGGCCCGCCTTGTTCATAAGGAGCCTCGGTTTGATGATAAGGGAGAAGAAGTACTGGAAAAAGGGCTGTATGAAGATGTCGGGCTATCCTATTACGTACCCCTCCACCCTCCACACTCCCAGCTGATTCCCTCCTGGAAGCATCCTCTCCCAGATGGTGCGAGTGCGATCGATGAAGAGATGATTGCTTCCTGCAATGGCCTCTACTGCCTGCTAGGCGGACCTTTGCGCCGTATGTATGCTGTGTTCGTGTGGAACCCTACCACTGGATTGTCCAGACAATTGCCGCCTTTTGAGCGCCAGTCCCGCAATGATCTCTATTTTGGGTTGGGTTACGATCACTCCTCTGATGATTACAAGGTGGTGAAGATCGATGCATGCAGCCGCCTGGTTGAGGTGTTCGCCCTCTACGACTCTACTTCTTCATGGAGGAGGCTGCGGGATTTTCCCGGTTGCGATTTTCAGCTGTCTTACTCTACTGGGGCCTTCTCTGTTGCGGGACGTCTGAATTGGCTCGTTTCTGTTGATGGTGAGCCCATGGTTGCTTCATTTCATCTAGCTCTGGAAACGTTTAAAATGCTGCCCCTGCCTCCTACCTACGGCTTGGGACCCTACTATCTCAAAAGATCATCACTTTGGATTCTGGACGGTTACCTTTCGTTTGTCACCTTAGGTAACCTTTCGCCCGATTGCGGTCTGAGTTCCTCTAGGCGTGTTGCTAGGGTGCTTGATATCTGGATAATGAAGGAATACGGCGTTGAATCATCCTGGACCAATGCTGCCACAATAGCGTTCCCCCATTGTGTTGGATTTCCTGCTAACTTGCCCTTTCGAATCTTCCACCTTTCCAAGGATGTCTTGATTCTGCATGTCCTACACTCGAGGCTGTTTGTGTTTAACCTCAAAGAAAACTCGCTTGTGTGTCCTCACATCCATGGACTGCCTGATAGCATTCATACCGATTGTGGGTTAGAACTCTATGTGCAGACTGAGGTTTCCCCTTACGGCAGGTAATCACTATCACTTAGACTGCCCGTCCCCTACTTATATATGTTTACATGTGTAAATTTTCAATTCTTACTGTTACTGCACAAATGCTGCCATGATTGTGATTCCTTCATGCGCCTTTGACTCGTCCCCTTACGGCAGGTAATCACTATAGTGATTTAGAATGCTCACAGTTTTTTTTATCTCTATATTTCTCATTCTGCTTCTGCCCGAGAACCAAACGGCCACTAGATGTGACTTGTCAAAAATAGTATTTTCTTTTTAGTATAGAATCTTAAATTTTTTCCGTGGCTAAATCTATATGGTTGCCCCATACCTTTACTGCTTTTATTGACAGGTGGGTGAAATCATATAACAGGATGCTAATACTGGTTAGATATACGTGAACTCTAATTTGTGGCCTTTTTAGAAACCTTATCTTCTAGTATGAATGAAAATACATGCAGTGAAAATTTATGATTATTTTTTCTTGGTATTGTTTATTTGTTTATTTTTTTTCAATCGCTTTTTTGCTGTGCCTTTTATATAACATTTGATTTAATTAGATGATTTGTGTTGATGCTTTGTATGTGTGTGTAGATATAAATAAACATATATGAATACTTTATACTATTCTACGAAAAAATTTGAAATCAAAAGGTGCTTTCTTCAGATGGATTTATAACTTTATTTAGAAGATACTTTTATGTGTTCATGTGATTTTGCGGAATACCCAAATGCCCACTAGATATGACTTGTCACAATGTATTTTTTTTTAGAATAGATTCTTCAATTTGGTACATGTGATTTGACTAATTGGAATATAATATTTTTTTTATGGTAGGGGTAATTTGACTGTTCTTGATGAGACTATGAAAATTGCACCTGACTGCGATTTTTCCATCATAGAAGAATCTGAGGAGGAGGAGGAGGAGTGAAGCTCAAAATTCAAAAAAATATGTGAAGATCATGGGCTCGCCCATCTGCCTTATATACATATATATAGGGAAAGAGAGATTAAACAAATGTTATTGTAGTGGAACCTAACATAGGTTGAAGTTTGGAACAGTCTTATTTTGTATGTTTTTTTATGTTCTTGAGGGTTGAATATATCTATTATGGTGGGGAATATTATTATGTTTTTCTATAAGTCTTTTGTCTTATATATTTGTTTCCTAGCTCATATGAAATTTTATTTTTTATGTTTATCACACATGTTACTTCTGCTTCGTGTTATATATCAATATCTTTGACTATATTCATTTGTTTGATATTGAATAACTAGTCGTGACTAATAGAGCATAAAAATGCTTTGATACTCGTTATAGAATTTCCGTGTTGAAAGGGTGATAGGAAAAAGGGCTAACAATATATAAAATTTAATGATTAATAGTTGAGTTTACTTTCTTTAAATAGAATTTTGAAGCTAGAAATTTGGAAGAGCAAATTAGAATTAAGGTACGCAATACTAATGTAGATTAAGATTAAGCTTCAAGACTCCCTTACAAAAGAAGATTACCCACCCCCACTCTGCTTTCCCCCTTCACAATAAACACCCCAGTGGAGATCATTTCGGCTTTCCCTCCCTCCTCTCTTTTGATGTAAACACCAGTTGGGTGAGAATATTTTTTGGACATGTAATCCTGATTTGTTTTTTCCTAATAACTTTTTCTATACTCATACAATTGTTCATCTGAATCCAATAGGGCCCATGGAAAATGTTCAAAACTTTAAAGGGTTTAAGTTTTTTAATGAAAAAAAATAGTTTATTAGTTTCTTATCCGTCATGATGGATGCCAACATTATTTTCCAATCTAATATTTATACTTTTTCATGTTTCACATTTACAGAAGAAAGTCTGTTTATGCACCGCTTGTCCCCTTAAACGCTCACCCCCAACCTCAAAGTGTCAAAATTTAAAAATAAAAATTCATACCGGTTCTTTTTGGTGCTTGACTTCATCTCTACATTCATATTCCTTCATTTTAAGTCCTATTTCAGGTACTTGCAAGGGGGAAAAGAGATGAATCAACATCTACATAACATAACTTGATGCACCTTTCATTTTCCTCAGGGAATAATGTCATTCTGTTGATTCCTGCAGAACTTGTTATTTTGTGAGCACATTGGGTGATGTGTACTTTTGATTTTTCTAAGCGGTGGCTATTGAAGTTAATGTTGAGTCATCATTCTATTTTACATATCGTAGAAATTTGTAATTTAGGGTGATAAGAGAGATCAGAGATCAATCCCTACAAACAAACAACATCAATGTGATCTCACCAACTAGTAATGAGTAATCCGAAATGAAATCTTGAGAATTTAGTATAAATTTGTTTATAAGATATATAATCGAGATGTTAGTAAAATTAATATATGATAATATAATATATATAAAAATTAAATTAAATAATAATAAATTAAATTTATAGTTGAAATTTTAAAAGTAATTCATTGAAATCATAAAATTCAAAACATATATTTTATTAAGTAGATCATAATATGTAATAGAAATAATTAAAAAAAAATAAAACTTTATTTTTAAGTTTTTGTTTTTAAAAAATTACAGTTATATGTTTGTTTTAAAATATTTAAAACTTTTGAATTAATATAAATAAGAAGAATAAATAAATAAATAAAATTAATGAGTTATTTTTGGAAATTGGGTTGGTTTTGGAGTTGCAAGCCAATTTGGGGGGGGGCGGGGGGGTGTGTATTGACTTATTGACCTGACCTTTTGACGGACGATCGGACAGATCTATCTATCTAGGGTTCTAGGGTTCGGGTTGGATGGAAATTGAGGCGGTCCTTTGTTTTGGTAACGAAAGATTTTCCCAGAGAGAGAGAGAGGGGAGAGGAAGACATCAGATTTAGAATCCGAAGAATTTGTGGGTAATTGTGGGTATGGCAGCAGATATAATTCCACAAGGAAAGGAGCGCTATTTGCCTCTGAAAAGAAGGAGGGAGTTTGATTCGCCGCCCATCGGCCCCTTCCTTGACTCGTATGAATCGCGGAGATGGGATACAAGAAGAAAAGATGCCGATGAAGGAGGGAAAGACGAGTCGGAAGTGGAATCAGAGACAGAGAGATGTTACACCAGTAACTGCGAATGCTGGTTGGTTTCAGTAACTTCCGGAGACAGAGAAAAAAGGAAAGCCGCAGATCCCCATGGGAAAGGGAAACTCGGGGAGGAGCGACGCCTAAGCTTTGGCCTCCGTGATCATCGGAAGATAAAGTTACTGGGAACTTTCAGTAGCACCCCACCATTCCCTTGGGATTTGGAAGATCAAGATAAGCCTGACTGGTATCTAGATCTGGTGATTCCCGATGGCTGCAGCGACGTCACCACTATTCCACTAGCGCCATCACCCATGACCCGTATTCCACCACCGCCATCACCCGTCACCTCAACCGTACCATTTCCCTTAGCCTTGTTTTCATTGACCAGCCTTGTTCTTAAGGAGCCTCGGTTTGACGATAAGGGAGAAGTACTGGAAAAAGGGGTGTATGAAGATGTGGGGTTATCCTATTACTTACCCCTCCACCCCCCACACTCCCAGCTGATTCCCTCCGTGGAAGCATCCTCTCCCAGACGGTGTGATCCATGTAGAGATGATTGGCTCCTGCAATGGCCTCTACTGTCTGCGAGCCGGACCTTTGCGTGGTATGGTTGCTGTGTTCGTGTGGAACCCTACCATTGGATTGTCTAGACAATTGCCGCCTTTTGAGCACAAGACCGGCCATCATCTCTATTTTGGGTTCGGTTACGATCGCTCCTCCGAAGATTACAAGGTGGTGAAGATCGATGCATGCAGCCGCCTGGTTGAGGTTTTTGCCCTCTACGACTCTACTCCGTGGAAGAGGCTGCAGGGTTTTCCCGGTTGCGATTTTAAGCTGTCTTACTCTAATGGGGCCTGCTCTGTTGCGGGATGTCTGAATTGGCCCGTTTCCGTTGATGGTGAGCCCATGGTTGCTTCATTTAATCTAGCTCTGGAAACGTTTACAATGCTGCCCCTGCCTCCTACCTACGGCTTGGGACCCTACTATCTCAAAAGATCATCACTTTGGATTCTGGACGGTTACCTTTCGTTTGTCACCTTACGTGACCTTTCGCCCGAGTGCGGTCTGAGTAACTCTAGGCGTGTTGCTAGGGTGCTTGATATATGGATAATGAGGGAATACGGCGTTGAATCATCGTGGACCAATGCTGCCACAATAGCGTTCCCCCATTCTATTGGATTTCCCTTTGACGTGCCCTTTCGAATCTTCCACCTTTCCAAGGATGTCTTGATTCTGCATGTCCTAGACTCGAGGCTGTATGTGTTTAACCTCAAAGAAAACTCGCTTGTGTGTCCTCACATCCACGGGCTGCCTGATAGCGATCATACCGTTGGTGGGCTAGAACTCTATGTGCAGACCGATGTTTCCCCTTACGGCAGGTAATCACTATCACTTGCACTGTCTGTCCCTTACTTATATATGTTTACATGTGTAATTTTTCAATTCTTACTGCACAAATGCTGCCATGATTGTGATTCCCTCATGCGCCTTTGACTCGTCCCCTTACAGCAGGTAATCACTATCACTTAGTACAGTGATTTAGAATGCTCATAGTTTTCATATCTCTATATTGCTCATTCTGCTTTTGCCCAAACGGCCACTAGATGTGCCTTGCCAAAAGTAGTATTTTCTTTTTAGAATATATTCTTGAATTTTGTCCGTGGCTAAATCTATATTATATGGTTGCTCCATACCTTTACTGCTTTTATTGCCAGCGGCAGCAATGGTGACAGGTGGGTGAAATCATATAGCAGGATGCTAGTACTGGTCAGATATGATATACATGAACTCTAATTTGTGTCCTTTTTAGAACCCCTCTTCTAGTATGAATGAAAATAAATCCAGGATGCTAATACTGGTTGTTTGGTTTTGTTTATTTGTTTATTATTTTTCAATCGCTTTTTTATTGTGCCTTTTTATATGACATTTGATTTAATTAGATGATTTGTGTTGAATACTTTGTATGTGTTGTATATATATAAATAAAGATATATGAATACTTTATATGATTTTACAGTAAAATTTGAAATCAGAAGGTATTTTTTTTACATCAAGATGGATTTTAAATTTTATTTAGAAGATATTTTTATATGTTTCTGTGATTTTAGGTTACGCATCCATTAGATATAACTCGCCACAACGTATTTTCTTTTTAGAATAGAATCTTGAATTTGGTCCATGTAATTTGACTAATTAGAATATAATTTTTTTTGGTTTATGCAGGGATAATTTAGCCATTCTTGACAAGACTATGAAAATCGCACCTAATTGTGATTTTTCCATCCTATGTGAAGAATCCGATGAAAACTCTGATGAGGAAATGGAGTAATATGCCTGACATTAATATGAAGATCATGTTATATATATATATATATATATATATATATATAGAGAGAGAGAGAGAGAGAGAGAGATTAAACAAAATGTTATTATAGGGGAATCAAACATAAGTTAAAGTTTGGATCAGTCTTATTTTGTATGTATTTTATGTTCTTACTTATGAAAAAAAAATATGTATTTTATGATCTTGAAGGGTTGAATATATCTATTATGGTAGCTCACATAATAGTGGCTTTTGTCTTATGGGAATGTTATGATCTTGAAACATATGGGAATGTTATGTTTTTCCATTAGTGGCTTTTGTCTTATTATTTGTTTCGTAGCTCACATGGAATTTTATTTATTTATGTTTGTCACCATTTTGCTTTTGCATCTTGTTATATATAGATATCTTTGATTACATCCATTTGTTTGACATTGGATAACTAGTCGTGACTAATAGAGCATTAGAATGCTTTGATACTCATTATAAAATTTCCTTCCTGTGTATGAAATGATGGTAGCAAAAAAGGACTAATAATATATAAAATTCAACGATTAATAGAGTGAATTAAGGTACAGTATTTAATTGAAAGATAGAGGAATTTAGCACTGCCAATCTTTTTTCCTAAATTAATTGCCTAAAAATCACAAAGGTTGAAATAAAATAGTCATACTTTAACAAGTAATCACACTTTAACAAGTCACATGCGTAGGGAGGGTAGGGGTGAAAACGGGCACAAACAATTTTCTTCTATAGTTTTTGTTTTTTTGTTTTTAGTGTCGACTAGTAGTCTAAAATCTAAATTTTGACCATAATTTACTTCCTGCGTGTTTGTTTTTCTTCTTCAAAAGAGCCTAACTTCAGCTTTACCAACTAAGTATATATAATTTATTGTTGTAATATGGCATTTTGTACTGTGCATTGAAAATTGCTTAATTGTTTGGTTTGTCTACATCAATGTGCTTTAGATTGTCTGGCCCATTTGCCCATTTGCCAGCACTTTTATTACTTTTCACCCTACATTTCGTAAAAACACATAGAAGTACTACTAATAACAATAATAGGAAACGATATAGAGAGATAGCTAAACAACAACAATAATAATAATAATATGAGGCTCAATGAATAAATGAAATAAACGAAAATGCAATCGTTACCCAAAGAAAAACAAAACAAAAATAAAAATAAAAACGTACCCGTTGTTCTCTGGAGCATGGACTAAGGGGGTGAGGGGCGGTATCCACCCAAAAAATTAAAAAAAAAAAAAAAAAAAAAAAAAGTGGACGGCACATCGACCTTAATGAGTGATGCCTATATCCTAAAATGCAATTGATGAGGAGCTCGTCCAGAAACCAAGGAAGAACCAAAAAGAGATCTGTTGACAGTCCCCAATAATCTAACGCAACCCTGCAACAGCAATTGGCCTGACAATTGAATAAGGTTTCTTTAGAACTCAATGAACCTGGAAACAAACGTCAAACCTGTACTTCCAAACAGCTAATTAGAATCCTCCACAGAAACAAAAAGTTATATGATGTTCAATTGAGTGCTGCAGACTTCCAACAATACGTAATTCACCTGGTACACTGTCCTGGATGTAAAGTGAAGCTTTTAACACCTACTTTAAATTTCTTTTGAAACGATATTTCTAGCCCCTGAATGTGAAATTTTCCATCATACCTAGGATGAGCTCTCGTCTCCAACAAATATTAAAAATTGAAACAGCGTAGGGAATCATTTCTAACACTAAAATCCAACATTGGTAAACAGTAAACTTGCATATAGGCAGTCTAGTTGTGCTCAATTTTTGTAAGCACCAACATGCTTCAAAAGCAAGAATAGTTTTATGCCATGTTTATGTTTACTCACTCGCAAAAACAGCATTATGGACACCAATCATTTTCTACAGGATGCTTTATGGATTCTCAAAGATGATGACTACTTTGACTACAACCTGAGGGTCCTAACCCACACACTAAACAAAATAAACAAGCATCTGTCGATGGTAAATAGATGCAAGCAAAGCTCTTGCAATCTTATTACCTTTTGCAGTGATATGTATGCTATGTTTAAATCATCATTCGAGCTCTTAATATAGTTCTAATTGGTCAATTTGATGCACATAATCTATCACCTAGGCAAAAAAGTCGCTGAGGGGAAATGCAAACTACCAGAGTCTAGTGCCATGGTTGTGCAATTTTGAAATTTAAGAGTTTCAGGTTAAATTTCAAAAATTCACAGAGCATAAGAGAGAACAATAAAAATTCATGTACTTTTGACTCTGTACAAGTATACAACTGTCATTTTTTACCAGACACCAAGCCTCATTCAGATGTTACAAATTCCTGTGTGAAATTGAAGGATATAAGATTAGAAGAGACCCCCTCCTGAACAACCGGTAAAAATAATTCAGAGCATAGATCAAGACATACATTCATACCGATATTACCATAAGGAGCACAGGAATCAAATTTTCAGCTGCTGCGGTTGTTGCTCAAAGATTTGCATCCAATATAAGTAGAGGCTCTCACCCTTCAAACTTTTTAGTGCAAGGAAGTTTTTATTTTCAATCATTATTTTGAACAAACAACAATTAAAACCAAAAAAACAGTGTACCGCAAGAGATAGCTAGCTGTCTATAGAAGTTTGCAAATGTAATGTAACATGCATTTTAAATAGTCATTTAAAACTCTAATTTGGAATTCAGTAGGTTTTTACTTGTGATGTTTTTTGTGGATTTTATTTTTATATTTTCAGAGTGATTATTATTATTATTATTTTTACATATTATACATGTGATTTGATTTTTGAGTTGTATTTACACCATATTAGGTTGTAAAAGGAATTATAAACTTTTCTTGAAAGCTTTGGAGGTAATATTCATTTCCTCTACCACAATGCTAGCCTTCATCCTCTGAGATTCCTCAAAGACCAATTATTATGTTAGTAGAAGTACATGGAAAGTGCCCAATATGTGTTAAAATGCAACTTCGGTATTCTCTTAATTTTAAAGTCTTTCGGTCACAGAAATGCAATGCCAGATAACATTCAATGAGATCATCATACCCCTTTCTTTTAAAGTTCACGTGGTGGAGACTTCTCAAGGCTCAGTAGACATTGACAGACATTATGAGGGATCCTGTAAAAGAGAAAATTACATTAAAAAAGAAAAATAATAAATCCACACTACCTGTATCATTAACAAAATGAGCCTTCCAGGAAATGAATCTCCAATGTCCTGAAATGAATAACCCAGAGACGATCAACAATGTATAATGAAGCTTATGTATTATGCATATGTATAAAAATCAACCTATTAAGAAGGTAGACAGCCCTTTGATGAGCGGAAAGATATAAGGCTATAACCAGAACTGGAATCTGCCTAGCCATACTGAATACAGGCATGGAGCAGAAAGATAATGCAATACCTGCAACTGCAATCGGTCGCAATGCCGCTAAAACAGCGGGACAAAGCTGGGAACCCATTATTCAAGCAGTTGTTATAGGAAGACTCCTCGATGAGGTGGCTCAAAGTCTAAAATAAAGTCAGTTACATAACACTCTTTGGGCTATTAGAATACAGAGGCAAAATAACAGTATGCTCTACCGAGATACACCATGGAGGCAGAAAACAGCATATTTGCATATTATGTTCACACTGGACAATTTTCTTTGCTAAGCACATTTTGCTGACCCAAAAAAATTGCAGGAGCTTTTACCCAAGCAAAGAGGTACTGACAAAGAAAATTTTCTTTCACAAGGATGTTTCACACACATAACAACTACTTTGCTTTTAATCCAATACTTTGGGGTTGGCTATACAAAACAACAATAATCATATTAGGTTGGTGCATGGATCTTACAAAGCCAATCATCTCTATCTACTGTCTCACTATCATCCAATCTTAAAACACCCATATATAATAATCAATTCAAAATTTAAAAATTCAAACACCAGACATTGTCGTTGTCCATGTAAAAATCAATAAAATTTTAATTAATCTCTTGATGAATCATGATACACATATTACAAGTTGTGCTGCCACGAAATGCAATAAGAATCACACGTTTCAGGCTTTCAATCGTGGCAACTACCAGTAGGATGGAGTATTTCATATAGCCATAGACAATCCCCATTCATCCTCATGTTGCTGATACTGCGGTCACTCCCATGTTTCCAGGTGAGCTTTCATACAATGGAGCATACCACTCCCATATTTTACCTTCAAATCAGTATGATTTATTCGGCTTGTTGTCTCTTTTGAGTTGAACCTTCAATTTCTTATCACCTAATTGGAAACCATTCATCACGGTAATAGCTGATTGAGCAGCTGCAGGTGAATCAAAACTGACAAATCCTGCAAATAGAGGATTATTAGAGGGATAAATTTCCACCTAGTAAGATTCAAATGAAGATACGATTATGCCTACCAAAACATTTACTAACACCACTTGCTTTGTCAACAAACACCTTAGCACTCAAGATCCTACCAAATTGTTGAAAAGCGTCTGCAAGCTCTTGATCACCATACTCTTGAGGAATATGATATATGAACAGGTTAGCACCAGGAGGACCTAATTGAGAGAACAGAACAAATTTCCAGGTGAATATATCAGAAACTTGGTAATACATAAAACAAAGGAGAAAATTTTAAAATTTTACAAACCTTCAGCCTGGCTCCTAGAGCTCGATCTCACACCTAAAGATGTCACTGAGTTCGAAACTCCAGGTGACAAAGAACCAGGAGATCCACTCAAAGGTCTGTGACTTATCATTCCACGTGGATAAGTCATGGGAAACCGAACTCCAGCCACAGTAGGAAAAGCAGAGCCAATATAACTTGTAGATGATATAGCAAAATTTCTGTGGGCCATATTGGGGGGGAGATTTGGAGTGATTCCACGCAAGGCATTTCCCTGATTTACTGGAGGAATCATGTTATGGAAAGCTGGTTGATTCTGCGTCTGGGGCAGGTGGTATGGCATAAGTCCATATGTTCCAGGCGCCTAAGAAAGGAATGAGATGATAATGAAACTGAATACACCAGTATAGAATGTAACACTGGCATAGTAGGGAATAGACGAATAATTAAAAAATAAAACAAAAAAAGAAGCCATGGATCTGAAGTGATACCAAAAAGGGGACATGACTCATTCTGTTACAAAAATGTTGCAATGTAGTAGTGTCATGCACGGAAAGGTGAGTCTAGGCTATGCATGATGAAGCAGCAAAGTTCAAATGTTAAAACAATGAAACCAACCTGATACCCATATCCACTATATGGGGAAACATAACCCATTGGCAAGGCTCCAAATAATGAATGATGTTGTGGAGAATTAGCATTAGGAACACTAGAATCATGTGACTGAGTTTTTTGGGCCCTACGAGCTTGCCTTTCCTTCTCTGTGTCAGCCCATTTGACAACTAAAGGAACACCAGAACCCTGCTAAACCAGGAGACATTGGTTAGTGTAAAGATAGAAAATCAGAAGTATATTTGCTCTATAGATTTAGGATTAGCTGGGTGAATATTCAAAGTTATTATTTTCCTAAATTTAAGACGTCTTGTATTATATATGCAACGTTGACCTGAATAACACAAAAAATAATAATTCTTATAGTACATTTATTAGAGCCAAGTCAAGTTTTTGTACCCTAGGCAGCTAGGGTTCCATCAGATCCACCCGCAGGAAGCAATAATGTGATGAGACTCTTTGATGGAAGCATGACGTGAAACAGAAAGCAAGCCACAAAACACAGCTTGATTCGAACAGTGCACAATTCGTGTAGTAAAAATAGGCGTGTTTCGGGCGGACATCATTTCATACATGAGAGAATTCGTTTCATGCAATACCAATGACAACAATTAAGGTTATTCAATGATTTTATTATTTTAATATATTTTTTATTTATATAAATTATTTTAATGTCAGAAAAACATCAAAATTTTCAATTATTTAGACTTCTACTTATATAAAATCACATTGGCCTCGACTTTAATTATAATTAGAGGTCAATAAACTAGAATTTTTTAGACTTTATCTTATCAATCAATTTTTGAGTTAATTATTTAAATTGCTTAAGATAAATTTTGTGTAACTTCAGTTATCCATATAAATTATTATTGAATTCTAATTAAGATCAACAATTTAGTGCTTTTATTGAAAAAATTATCAATTTAATTGAGACGAACCCACTAGGTGATTCAAAATACAATCTTTTCATATCACTCGTCATCAAATTCTATAGGGGAACAAACGACCAAGATGAACAAGCAGCGGTTTCAAGCTTTTGAAAAAAATCAAGATCGAATTTTTTATATCTTCATATCGTGCTATAATGATACATGGACACGACCCTTATAATTTCTAGGCCAACACAATTCTAACATGTCATTTGATCAATCATATGACATCTTTTGTACTTGATGGGTGCGATATCCCATAATGTCATTGATCAGGCCATTCGAAACTTGATCTCAAGTTCCATCGATGTATTTTTGTAGGCTAGTTTGGTGCTTAAAAAGGTAATCAATGTTATAGTCCCGTTATTCAAAGGTACTTTGTTTTATCTGATGTTATTTTTTATGGAATCTATATCATATTTCTTACAATAAACCTAATTTAATTCTTCACCTATCATGACTATTCTAAAATATCTTGATATTCATATTGATTCTTCTTCAATCCTTGAGAATGGCATGCCATCGACACATCTACACCTCTTATTACCCAAGTATATACTCAAAGGTGTAGGACTCTACCTAGTAATACTAACTCTGCATGAGCTAGAGGACCATAAGACTTGTGCATCTCATGTTGAACATGACACAACCACTGACTCCCCACAATCTCCTACACAAGCACCTAACCCTCCTAACTCTACCTCATCTTGTCCCCAAATTCCAGCTCCAATCCCACTGCCTCACATATCTAAATCTTGACCTTCACATTATTCTTTGTAGGCTCACGCTAATGCCCCAGCCCCAGAAATTTCCTTGACCACTTTTGTTCCTACACAACCTTATCTACAAATGACACAACCACCAACTTTTTTTGACAGTTACTCTATTCCTAAGAATGTGCCAAAGACTTTGTGTGGTTTAATGTTATGTAAGATGAAATGTGAGCTCTGTAAACAAATGAGAGATGAAATCTTTGTCCTCTCCCACTTGGCAAAAGGCAATTGATTGCAAGTGGGACTTCACAATCAAGGTTCACCCAGATGGATCATTAAATCACCTCAAAGCTCGCTTGATTGGTAAAGAGTCAGGCCTATGACGTAGATTATAATGAAACATTTTCTCCCATTGCTAGGATGGCATCTGTTCACATCTAGATGTCTCTTGGTGTTGTTCACCGCTAGCCACTACACCAATTAGATATCAGTGATGTATTTCACAAGGACATTCTTGATAAGGGGATTTATATAACTCAACCACCTAGATTCATTGTTCAGAGGAGACTTCTAAAGTTTGCCATTTGTGAAAGTCTCTATACAGTTTGAAACAATCTCCTCGACCTTGGTTTGGACATCTCCCCAAGCACTTGGTTAGTTTGGCATGACCAGGAGTATTAATGACCACTCTATGTCGAAGTTATATTAGTTGTAGATTTAGAATTAACTATGTGAATATTTGTAGTTATCTATAAAAATATATATGTAGTTATTACTTTCCTTAATTTAACACATCTTGTGTTATATATGTATATAACATTGATTGAAATAATACACAAAAAATAATAATAATTCTTCCAGTTAGATTTCATATCAACTATCATGCACATGAGTACGTAGAGTAGTGAAACACGACTACACGTAAAACAATGATTAAAATCAAATAACTTGAAATGTTGAAACTACAATTGGTGGTTAACATTAGCCATATTGTTGCACAGAAGATTTTATGAAGAAAAAGATTTTAGTTCAGTCACACATGGACAAATTGGAGTTTTTAAAACAACTACTATAAAAGGTACTTCCATAAAAATTGCTGGTTACTAAAGTAATTTCTGCAGGCAAGAAACAACCAGTATTGATCATTATAGATTCATAACATGACTTTAACTATCATTAAGGGTTTGACCTTTCAAGAAACCACATATTTTTCTACAAAAAGTTGTTACAAAATCAGAAAGAGATGAGCTAATGTTGGACTGCTAACATATGGACCATATGGTCCTTCCTTCATTAAACAAAATTAAAAATAAAAAACAGCGACAGCAAAATGTCTTCCATATAGAAAACTCTTGGGACAAACGTAGGACATATTTACAGGAGTAAACATTGACAAAATAATATAGGGTACAAACTCAAACCTCCATCTTATACTTTCCGTTAACAGCTTCTAAAGCTGCAAGAGCTTGCTCCTTCGTCTCATATTTAAGAAAAGCACATCCTGCCATAACCAAGACTACTATAACTTCTCGTGATGAATTCAAGCTCTTGGATTACATTGGAATTTACGAGCCACTGAAAGACATTGGCATGTCGATAGATGTACCTTTGCTAGTCTGCGGGGATCCACGTAGAATTTGTAATTCTTTTATATTTCCATACATAGAAAATAGATCAGATACCTCAGATTCAGAAACATTTTTTGGAAGCATACCAACGAAGAGTTTGTGTTCTGCATAATACCAATGATGGAAAAATAACAACAAAATAAGTAATTGCATGCCATGAATAGCAGCCTTTAATTATTTAACGTGTAGAGCATACCCAGCCTTTCCAACTCGCCATCTGCATACTTCACTTGCAATGGACTAGACGCCTGAATTGGACAGAAGATTATGAACTGCTTTCAATATTGATATTATTTAATTAAGTGCACATACATACGAAGGAAATTAATATTAATATTTAAAAAAAAATAAAACCGTAGCTATACAGTAACCGGTGCAATTAATTTATGTGCGATGATCATAATAAAAGCATTTGTTAAAGGAAAACGTAAGTAAAAATAAATAAATAGCGTGCATTGCGAATTATTCAAGACGCAACTGCCTATGAGTGACGAGTGGTGTTGATCGAGGTCTATAGAAAAGGAGACGTTACAGATATATCAATAATAAACTGAGCGTTTAGGAAGTAGTAGCACCGGTGATGTAGACAAATAATTAACAAAGCAATGCTCAGCTCAACAATAAAAATACGTTTTATAATTTTTATTTTATTTTATTTAAAAAAAAAAAAAAAGAGAGAGAGAGATAATAGAGTTGCACTAACCCCAGGGAGGGTTCGCTTATTATGGCACGCATTGACCACTTTGTCTGCTTCGAGCCTGGAAGGACAGGAGAGAAAACAACATCCTGCAATAACCACAACCAAAACCAAGGGGTAACACACACACGCGTAGGGTTCGCAAACAGCATTATACGACACTAATTAATCTAATAAACATCCGCGCAGATCGAACCCCAAACATTCAAATCGATCCAAAAAAAATGTAATGCGGCGGGATTTGAAATACATTGAATTAGAGAGACTGTGACTGTGCGTGTGACTGTGTGTGTGTGTGTGTGTGTGTGTGTGAGCGCGCGCGCGCGCGCGAGTGCGTGTGTGTGTGAGAGAGAGAGAGAGACGAGTTTGGGGAAACCTCGGGAGGCTCGCGTAGTCTTGTCCTTGATTATGTTGACCTCGTCGACTATGGCGAAGTCTGTGAACATTGCGAGTAACTGAGCTTCGGTCATGTGCTTGGGGACTTGACCTATGAAGAGCTTCACTCTCTCCTCCTCTTCCCTCGATTTTCTCGGATTTTCTCCTTCCGCCATTAATGTCAACCTCTCTTCACTTCTTCTCTTCTCCTTCTCTCTCCTGTTTCCAGTCAGTCGCGCTTACTCGCTCCTTCGAGATCGCCTTCGGCCGTATCGCCGCGTGGGGTCGGTCTCGCTCGCTCGCTCGCTCTTGGGCTTTGGCGTACGACACACACACACAGAGGCCAGAGGGAAGGGTAGATTGCGGTTACATGCCAACAAAATGCCCCCGGGTGTAGGAAGTATCTACGGAAATGCCATTCCAGTTGTTCTCTGTGGGTGTGCGTTCGTAATTATGTTAGTCTGATCCATGTGATATTGACTGACGGAAATGCCCTTCCACTCCCCGGCGGCCTCCGTTCCGTTGTAAATTATTCAAACTTTTTTATCCCTGACGGAATAAATTATTACAGTTGCAATTAATATATAGTATCTAAATTTATATATATATATTCGTGATTCCACTGTACGAGTACGACCCCACTGTGCGGAGTCTCGGTAGATATATTATAGCCAGATGAAGACTTCAACGGTCAGCATACATCATCTCCTCTTATTATATAAAAGAAAGAAATGTCAAATTTAACTTATTTCATTCTTATGTTTTAATTTAAACGAAAAATTGCCAATCTCAGTCAAAATTATATTAGTATTAAATAAATTTAGTAGAGATTTAACTGTTAAAATTTGCAATTTATTTTTATCGTATTAAATAATAATCTCAATAATACTTTTAGATATTCTAATAAAATATTAATTTTAATTTTCTTTTCATATTTTAAAATACTTAAATAGGTTCCTAACCGCCAATCCAGCCACTTAATAAGACATCTTGAATGCGTTAAAAGACTGAACAATGCTACATATAAATTTTTTTGGCGCCTAACAGTATTTTATTGATCCAACTCAATTATGCACGAAGACTTATACGAAAGAACAACTTTTGTATTAGGTGTTGACGGCTCTACACTCCTTCAACCTTCTGCATCTAAAAGCCAGTCTTATCTCCTTTTGTAACACGCTTTTGCAGAGGAGCTAGATCACCAAGATCTCACATCTACCGTGAAGTCAACTACTGTACTGATTGGCTTGCTAAAGTAGATACGACTATGATATAAGCACTAATGTAGTTTCTCATGAATCATTTCCTTTATACACCCCATCACTGAAGGCTGCTTATACCCATATCTCATTTTGTTGCCTACCAAATTTCAATATTGTGGCAGTTCAACAATCAACCAAAGCGAACCACCAAACCATGCTTATCAGTATTGGGCTAGTGGGGGAAGGGAAGCAATCGAACAAATGAAATATTATTGGGACTGGAAGAGAGCATGAAACCGCAACCTTTATTGCCATTTCAATGGCTATTACAATGACAAATCAAAACTGCAATACAATGAATTGGGTGGGTACGTATAATCAAACAAAACTTCCAATCGATTGGGTACAGCAAAATTCCAATTAGAAACAAATTGAAGAAAAATAAAAACTAACATTAGATTCAGAAAATGAACCGTGTCGATGTGAGGTCATGGTGTCTGGCTGTTTTACCTATTCGGATGGGGCCACCAACCAGCTTAAACTTTGGTTCCCCGCCGCGCTGTTTAAAGTTAAAACTCAACCGAGTTGCAGGCAATATGGACAGCAATGGGCTGCTTGGAATGAAGTAACACAACAAATGTTGCAATTGCAAACAGAGGTTCCCTCGTATGATTTATATCGCATCCAGACCAGAAAGCTTGCGAAGCTGCTCAGCCACTAGGAAGATAATTGTGGTTTGAGGACCCAATCTTGCAAAGATGGCAAAGCCCCTGACAATGTTTCAATATATAAAACGCTGTAAATGTGGATAATGAATGCAGGGGAGGGGGGGCAAAACTATACAAAACAGATATTGTGAGATTGTGAGGACTACCATAAAAAAAAAAAAAAGATACAATCCATACAACATGTAAGCCTAATATGTAATACATGTGACAAGAGTAATCGCTAAATGATATCTGGGCCAGCATTGAATACTCACCCTTTATAGAGTGATCTGGGGCCTTCTGTAAGAATAACCTGAAACCACATGAAAGTGAACAAATTAGACAGAAAAGACCGACCCAGTTGGAACATATGCAAGCTTATTACAAGCTCTGGTGGTGCTCAAATTTTAATTTTAATTTTTTGTATATAAAATCAATTAAAACAAATTTCTTGTTGAAATAAATTTCTTCCCATTTATTTTCTCTACACCGCCTTTAATGGGACAGTTTCATTTACAAGGGGCAGTTTTTCCACTGTTTCACTGCAGAGATATATCATTTTAGAGGGGTAACTTTGTAAACAAAAAGGATGACACCAAAGGGCAAGTGCTCGCGCTTATATAATAGAATAAATATTCTTGTTCAATTTGTATAATCATCTATGCATGTAAACATGTTTGCCCCCGGATGTATGCATACATATTTCTGTTCTTTTTTGTGCCTCCACAATTCTCATCTTGGGAGGGGAAATGCTAAGTCAAGATAAACGTCAGCATTGGTTACGTAAATAGAAGAACCCAAATAATGTGAGCCCTGCATGGAAATATGAGTGTACTGTGTGAATCATTCTTACCAAAACACACACACACACACACACACACACACACACACACACACACACACCTATAATCTGCCTAAGTAAGCCATACCTTGAAATATTAAATACACTTGACTACAAATTTATTAAATAAAATACCCAATGGTGGGAAGTAAAAGCTCTTCTAAAAAAGGGATCAACACAATGATAGAATAAATAACCAATCAAATATATAAAGGAAGAAGATAATCAAGCTAAGACAAAACTAGTCAAAACAAAAGGGAACACCTGGTATGCACAATGGAATCCATTTTTATATTTTCCAATCCCTTCAGATTCTCGCTGCAGCATCAGGCGGGTTTTTACCATGTCCATTGGTGCAGTTATAAGGGTACTCAGTACTCCTGCTACTGCACTCGAGCTTCATTGGTGATCAAGACAGAGCAATGAAGAGTTCAGGTTTCTAAATTCCAATGTCCAACAAAATCAGAAACATCCAATGAATATGATAAGAATAACAAAATTAAGTAGAACATACATGAAATGCAGAAAAAAACCTTCTTCAAGAGATGTCTGCCTTATGATAACCTGCGCAAGTTCTATCATACTTCCAATCAATAGTGAAATATTAGGGTGGAGGTATTCAAAAGGAAAAAATATGCTCAGAACTTGACCCGCTTGGATTCATCATATGTTGCCAGCTGCGATGCGGTCAAAGCAGCAGCCCTAGACATAGCAGGGCCAACCCCTTTCCAAAGAGCCTTGATTCCTTCTTGCGAGACAATTTGGCGTGTTACTCCGATCGCTCCTCCAGTGTCCAATTTTGAATTCATCTGCAACCGCACCTAAAAAATGGGAAACAAGGCAACGTTTTCTAAGTCCAACTGTAAAAAAATTTTAAAATGTAAATTGAATTTGGAAAACCCTCAAGATCAGCAGAAAAAAAAAACCTTTATGACTTCTAGCGGGTTGGATACTGCAGTTGCTGCAGCCCCAGCAAATGCCCCAGATGCGATCTTCATGAAGATATTAGTAAAACCAAAAGTCCGCTCACAGACATACTTTGTGGGTTGATACAAGCCCAGACGAAGGCCACCATAAGTCATGGAGCGTGCCAGAGCTGGTGTCAATCCCAGATACATAGACCGGAGGCCTTCATTTCTAACTTGTTGCACAAAAAGAGGTCCCTGCAGAGTGCGGACCCTTAAAAATGTTACAAAAAACTACAACATTTGAGTTGAGCGAGAAGAAACTAGGATGGATGAATGAATGAAAAATGACAGCAAAGCTGTAAAAATACCAGTCCAGCTAAGGGGCCTTTCTGGCCAACAAGTTGCATTTGTAGCCTGACTTTGAGGACATCTGCATTGCAAGTTGAAGCTAATCAATCAGATATCAATATAGCCAGCAGATGAAGCATAGCATACATGTGAACTTTTAAAATAAGAGTAACGCAAACGCAAACATCCAGCTTATGAACAACAACGCTCACTAGCACAGACAACTAAATGGCCAATGGGTGGTGGGGACTCAAGTACCAAATTAGACAAAAACCAAGGAACCCATTAAACAGACGATATGAGACAACATGAAACGGAAAGTTAATTGATTGTTTGTTTTAAAATATACAGGGGTATGAGGGCAGTTCAATTGGGTTGTAACTTGTAAGTGAAACCGCCTCGTTTTGAGATTAAATTCATCAAATACCCGTTTTGGTGCATTTAATATTAGTGTAATTAATATGAAAATGAAAACGAAAACAACCTACATATACATGTGTGTGTGTGTGTAATATAAAATTGAATGAGAAAAGGTCCGTTGAAGAGGAAAGTGGAAAACCTATGGGGTGGGTAATGGCAGTAGCCACCGCCACGGACATCCCGCTCGTCCCCAAGTGATACGCGACATCGGTCGCTGATACCGCCCAATAACGACTTCTGTCTGCTACTTTCGCAGTCCCTGGGACGAGTAATCACTTCAATTCACGAATAATTTATATGTATATATTGAAATAAACACGCCGGACCAGATTGATTGCTACATCTTCTATATGTGTGCGGGGATGGGTGTGTTTGGTTGCGACAACAAAAACAAGGCAGAAAAGAAAAGTGGAAGAGAAAGCAAACCTGAACGTGACGGTTTTACGGGATCAGAAGGGCGATCCATCGCCGCCGTAGGAGGAATGAATGAGATTTGAAGGCTACACAGCCATTTTTACAGCGTGTTTCATTAAAATAAGATAAACGACACCGTGTTTTAATTGGGGTAGCTGGAAGAACGACCACGACCACGACCAGTGACCACAATTTATATTACAGCGGTGCGCTTCGGAACGGTCACGCCGTTCTCATTCCAACTCCATGAACACCGCAAGAGATAGCAAAGCGTCGCCTCTCGCGATGACTCAGGCCTCGCTCTATTTTGAGACCCCTCCGCGGTGTTCATTAAAAGTTAAGAAGGAGAAGACCTCACTCGCTGGATACGACGGGGGTAGGAATTAATTTCATTTGCCGTGTTTTTCGTTAAGCAAATTATAGCTTTTGTTTTGATGCAATACGCTGTTGTCGGGCTCGTATGTATGTGTACGTGGTACGCTGTGAGGGGAGGAAGGAAAGGATTTGTTTTGCCTGCTGCCAGATGCCTTCATGGGGATTAAGCAGATTGGAGGCAAGTTTATGATTTCTTTGATCCTCAATTTGTATTGGGTTTGTAATCATTGAAGTAGCTCTAGAACATGTATGTGTCGTTGATGATGGAATTGTTCCATCATATTGTCTATCTATGCACTTTCTTTTTCTTTTTTGCTTTAATGTATGACATTGTGCTATGGATCTTATTCTCCCAGGTACCGTCGCTTTCGTCCCAACTCCCACGGTTGAGGCTGCCGGCCAAATTGCTCATCTTCAGCACCCCGGGGCCATTAAGGATTGCACTGTGATGGCCGGGAGATGACGGAGAGAGCTTATTTCACCGAACGGGTTTGTTCGGTGATGGAATGGAGAGAGGGGAAATTTTATTTAAATTTAAAATATTATTTAGCTGGTTTAATTTAATCAATAAATTTGTTCATCATGGATTGTTTTTTAGCAATGAAAATTTTTAAATAAGTTATATACGTAATTCGCTTATGAATATTTTTATTATCGTTTTAACTATTTTTTAAATTATTTTTTTAAAAATTTATTTTAAATTTATTTTTTACTTCTTTATATAAATATACATTACAATAAATTTTCTAAATCACTCTTTATATCATTTAAATAATATTTTATATTTAATTTTTTATTTAATATTATTATTTTAAATTAATATTAAATAAAATAAATATTATGAAAAATGTGAAAAAGAAATGTTAAAAAAATATAATTTAATAATTATAATAAGTAAAAAATATTTCTTAATATATTGAAAAATATTATAGATACGTTATGAAGAAAATTAAATATAAGATATCTGTTATTGAAATGATTTTGTGATTTTTTTTAATTTTTTCCCCTTAAATATATAGAAACAGGTCTCTATAAAAAAAATCTACTACTAATGCTCTTATATAAGTAATTCACTTGTGAACATATAATGAGGATGTATATAACCTATTTGTGTGTCGCATTTTCCTTTGATAATTATTAAGTAAATGTTATCTTTATTGCACTTATAGTGTGCGAGTGAGATAAAATACTAATTTATCTATTTATGGGAAAAATTTTCTCTATTTTCCATTGGTCTTCTCTTCTCATAGTGTTGATGGATGCTTCAATTCAGGAATAAAAGCAAATGCTACATATAAGTATTTTGTGAAAGTCTCTTTTGCATACATCTAATATGACAATCTTATATTAGTTCTGATCAAATTATGAGTAGAGTCTGATCAAATCACTGACCAATAAAATGTCGTCATAGCGAGTATGCACAAGAAGGTTTGCATAAATCATTTATCACTTATTAAACACGTAGATGAGAAGGAAATTACATTTCACTAAATTGTTGTAAAACTATTTCTTTTAAAGTGAATAAATTATTTGTAGTATGTCATGGACCTAACAAACTAGATTAACATACACTTTTAGCCTATTAAAATTTTAAATAATACCACAATTTTGATATAATTTACTTACTATGGTTGTGGCCCTGGTTCGTCAACGGCAATATGACAATATGACATGCGTCACATTAATTGATTGATTGTTTTATTTTATTTTTGTGGTAAAAAACCCCATAAACTAATGACACAGGGGCTTATAATATTGGTGCTACCTAGCATTGTTCATGCAAATATAATTATAAAACATTTAATATTAAAACCTATCACACAAAAACATTTTTTACATATATGAGGATATATTTATATATATTTCAAACACTACACTAACATATTCAATGCAATTAACATATGATAAATGATCTCAAAATTTTACAATCAAGGAGTGTAAATTTAATATAATATTTAATCAAATTTTATTAAATGATTACATTTTTATGGTATAATATACATAGTTTTTTTGAATTAATTATAAGTTACAAAACTAATACAATGTATTTAAAAAAAACAAACATAAATTAAGTTTATGATAATAAAGTGCTTTTTTTAATAAAATAATATTTTTAAAAAACATATAAAAAAGAAATGCAATGAAATTATGTATCGTGAAATTTAATTACTTAATATAATTCATTAATTTGATTCTGTTAATCAATTATCTAATTACTATGACTCCCATGTGTGAATAAAACGTGAGGGAGTTGTTTCGTTTTATTCCATTTTTAAAAACATTTATGTAAAATCTGTTGAGTGAAGAGATAGTATGCAAACATGCATAGTTGTTCAATCATAACTTAAATCACACTTTAATTTAGTTGTTTATTCGCCATAATACCCTTACTAAAGTTAAATAAAATAATAAGTTAATAATTGTTTAATCATAAACATGTATTCTTTCGCACTATAATTTAGAATTGCTCATTGCCAATTATTATAATACTCTTTAATAAATGTTTACGCTTAAAATAACTAAAAACATATATTTAGGCTTTTTTTGTTATTTAGCAATTTATTTTTATTATTTATTTAAGTATTATTTATTAAGTATTTTTTGTTATTTGGAAAGGATAATAAGGTGACAAAATTTGAAGGGGGGAATATATTTGTTTTAAAAATAGAGAGGAAATATTAAATATTTAATTTGTAAGAATATTTTAATTTTTGATTAAAATGAAAACAATATAATTTTAACATTTTTTATTAATAAGAGGGATATTCACACCCTAAAACACTAAACATACCTATTATTTTTTTATTTCATGTGAAATGTCAAGAATAATTTTTTTATTTTATGATATTCAATAAAAAAAATTGAACAATAAATAAGTAAATAATTTATTGAAATATTATATTTATATTATAATAATGTTATTCGAACATGTTTATTTAAACTTTTTATTATATTTATTCAAGAATAAGTATTTAAATATAAATAAACGTTTGAATAATAATTTACGATTTTTTTTGAATAACACAGGGAAATATTTATGTTTTATTTTTTTAATAATTTATTAAATTATTTTTATGAAATATTTTAATTGTGGTGGGCGTGAGTACCCGGCTCCTTTTATCAAATTGGTGCCAAACTTTTAAAAAAAGTTTTTCAGGGGTTGAGGTAGTTATTGGTTCTACTTAATTGTAATGCGAAAAGACCAAAATAACACTAAACGAAATGTGCATGTTACCGCAGCCCCTTGGCCGTAAGAAGAACGTAATTTTGAAAATACCGGCTGCCCTTTCTGGAAAAAGGTGGCGGCTATTATTATCTAAAATCTGTACTGAAGATTGAAGAAAAAAGCAAGAAAGAGGCTAAACGAAAGCAGCTGTGGCCAGAGAGAGAGAGAGAGAGAGAGGTAGGTAGGTTTGAGTAGTTATCACAGGCGTCGTTCTTGTCGTTTTCACGTTGTCGGTTGAATGGCGATTGCGGCCGCCAGCTGCTGCCTCCCTGTGTTTCACTCCACCGCCGAGACCCCTCGCTGCTGTTCCATTCTTTCCCAACGCCGCGTCAGTGCTACTACTCCTGCAGCTATCACCACCCACAGAAACTTCATTTTCAACAAACACTTAAAGCCTCCCAGTGAGGTTTATCCATTTCTCCAAACCCTATTATTTCGTCCCTCCCCTAATCACATATAATCAATTCCTGTGTAATGGAGTTGTTGTTGTGTGTGGCTTTTCATTTGTGGAAGATTGCTCCTGACTGCTAGATTAGATACACACACACACACGCATGTAGGGTTTATAAAAATTATAAGACTAGCAATCAGCTTGATTTGGTTTTGAATTCAAAATTGCTTAGCAAGCAAAGCAATAGGAGTAGGGATTGAAGTGTGATATAAGGGTTCATGGAGATGAGAGAAGAACAATGCATTAGAAGAGGTTGCGAACTCCTCAAAATTGATTGCATGATTGATTTCCCGACTTTTTGCTCAACGCGTACATCTATATTGAGATTTTCCGTTAGTTTTAAGGCCCGGGGGAAAGAATGCCTCTGCCCATATTTGTGTTTGTCATGCTATAATCCTTTCCCACTTGATGCTTTCCAACTTGGATTAATTTTCCATTAATGCAACTTGATAATTGTGATGGTATTTTGTTACGGCTGCAGTCCGAACCCACATCTAAGAAGAAGATCCCTGGAAAATCTAAGAATGGGAGGCGCTCTTCTGAAGATGATGTTGGTAGAAAGGATGTCGGACAAACTCAACCAACGACATCCAAATCACCCAGCATGCAGAGAAGAGATAAGCCGGGGACCATTTATGACTTAAAGGAGCAGCAGGTGGATTATTATTATTCAATTCTGACTTACTACCTGTGCTTCATAGATTTACATATTCAGAACTGATACCTAGCAACCCCAATAAACACCCCCCCCCCCCTAAAATATGTTTTAATAAATAAATATCAATGTAAGTGCTTTAACTTCTTGGTTTCAAAACAATGCAAATGGAATCCATTATTTAAGGCCAAAATTTGAAGTTGTGTCCAAGTTTATTGGTTTAATTTGCATGGGGAATGCTTTCATTTAAAATGTGTTAGTCTTATTTCAAGCACCTATCCTTTAATAGAATGAATTCCTTAAGATGTGGGGTTCTGTTTAGAAATTGTAAATCTACTAACTACTTTTTTTTTAAAAGGTTTTTTGCAATGTTGTCATCAACTACTAGCTAGGTGTACCTATTTTCTTTTAGTTTTTAATCTTGTCATTTTAGAGATGCCTATTGGTAACTATTTGTTTACTTTATCCTGATGAAACAAAAGTTCTTAATAATAAGCTATGACAATACCCCCCCCCCCCAGATTGAGACAGGGAATATTCAAGATGTTGCCTTTCTCAATGCCGTTGTAAAGGTATTTAATGCTCTTTTGTTAGATACTACCTGTTGTCATGTGCAAGGACATTCACATTTTTGTTTGTATTTTGAATAATTGTAGCTGCATGTAAGGGTGTAACTTGTAAGCAAAAACCAAAATCTGGTCGAATCGGTCAAAAATGGGTAAACCGGCCATTTTAAAAAATAAATATGGTTAAACCATTTAAATTGATTTAAAAACCAATCAAATTGGTCAAATTGTTTTTTAAGTTTTATATATTAATATTTTATATAATTTTTTTAATAATGATAATAATGTTTTTATGCTTGCTTAAAATAAACTTTAAGAACATATATTAACTTATTAAATAATGACTTTTACAGAACTACATAGAATAAACTATTTCAATATTTATGTTATTAATATTATATTATTTCAATATGTAGTTTTTTGTTGTAGTGATAAGTAAATTTTAAAAATTATTAGTTTACTTGTTTAAATATATCAAAATGATTATTTGTTATATATATATATATATCGTATAAAGTGTATTTAGAACATTGTAATGTTGTATAATTATTTTTATTTTTAGGATTGAGTTTATTTTATAATATGAGTTTGCAAATTTAATTATTATATTTATTATTATACAATTTATGCAAATTACTCTGGTAAAAAATAATTTAATATAATTTTTTTAAACTGTTCAAAACCGTTTGAAATCGTAATGATAAAAAACTATCCGAATCAAACTCATTTGATTTAGAAATCTATTAAATATTTAAAACTGCTCGAATTTGGTTTGGATTGTGGATTTAGTGAAAACTAACTGAAACTAGTTGATTTACACCCCTAGCTGCCTGGCTATCATGTTCCCTTTTATATGCTTGTGCTGTTCTAATTTGAAGGTTCAGTTAGTTCTAGAGGTCAAGATAACCTAATTAGATGCAGCCCCTTCCACTTTGCTTTTTTTGGTCATTGGTCCTAACAGTATCCAGATTTTGTGAAATAAGGTTACTACTCAGGTCTCAGGTTATTAAGACTTAAGATTTTTCTGGGTCTCTCAGTTTTATTAAATTGAGCCTCGGCTCATTTTGTTTATTTGATCATCAGGAACTAGCCTTTTGTTGTCAGTTTTCTTGATATAAGCTATCCTGTAAAACGTGTTAGCGGTCCCAAATGCTACAGAGAAGTTTGCAGAGTGACCAGAGTCAATGTTTTCTTTTATGTAGCTTCTTTATTTAAACTCTATATTTTTTTTTTGGCTTGTTTGAAGGTTTATTGCACCCATACCGAACCTGACTATTCCCTTCCATGGCAGAAGCAAAGACAATATACAAGTACAGGAAGGCATGTTATGTCAAATATGGTTTTTAATCTCTTCAAGCTCTGCATTGCTCCTTCTATTGCTCTATATAGATTTTTAGGGTTTAATTTATCAATTAAAATATTTCATGTATACCTGTAAGATTATTTCACTGGAATTTAAATCCTAAGTCGATTTATTTTCATGCAGTGCTTTTATGATTGGTGATGGAAAGCTTTTAACAAATGCACACTGTGTTGAACACGATACACAGGTAGCTGCTGTTTAACTTTATTTGAGCATCTAGGTTCCTCTGTTCCTGTCCTTTTTACTATTTCAGTTCCACCAAGTGTTGGTTTATGGGTTGATTTAGCAATCAGGCTGTTTGATATAGGTCAATCTTCCTTCTGGTCTCACTAAAAGGGTCTTCCGAGCATTCTAAGTTTCAATTATATTGTTATTTCCATGGTTGCAGGTCAAAGTGAAGAGAAGAGGCGATGATAAGAAATATGTGGCTAAGGTATTTCTTCTATATAAAAAATACCAGAACCTAATGATTAATGAAGTTCCTCTATCATTACAAAATCTCCTTCAGTTTCATTGGTGATGTTATTGATTGATTTTTACTATTGGGATGGGATAACCTCTTATCTTGCATAGGGTCATCTCAGGAGCTCTGTAGGAATTTGGTGAATTTATGCCTATACCCCTTTACAGAAATATTATGGATCGAACTGATTCTCATGAACTTCTCCTCATCGAAAACAGTGTCATTAATAAAATAGATATTCACACACACACACACACACTATTGCAATTTACAGAATAGATGTTGAAGTACTGGGTTATTTTTAAAGAAATATTAAGGATTGAACTGATTCTCATGAGCTGTCCCTGATGGAAAACATTATCATTAGTAAAATAAATATTCACACATGCTATTAAAATTTACTGAATAGATGTTGAAGTAAGTACTTGGTCATTTTTAGCGTGCAGTGGACTTTAATGTTGCAGCTTACTACTTTTACAGTGAGATAATTTACAGGTTTTAGCTAGAGGGGTAGAATGTGATTTAGCATTGCTTTCAGTAGAAAGTGAGGACTTCTGGGAAGGAGCTGAAGCACTTCAAATTGGGCATTTGCCACATCTTCAGGTCTTCTCACCATTCTTTTTCATAGATGAATCATTTTTTCTTTTACTTGCTTAAATTCGTGCAATCAATTGAAAAACTGTTAGTAATTTATGATTCTATCAATTTATATCTGCTTTGAATAGATGGAAAACTTTTCATTCTGTTCTTTGTGCTGTTTTCTGATGGGCAGGATGCGGTAACTGTTGTAGGATATCCCCTTGGAGGAGACACTATTTCAGTGACAAAAGGAGTGGTATCACGAATAGAGGTGCACTTTGTTATTATCTATTATTATTTTTGAATATTACAAACTTCTTATGGTCTATAAAGGTTTGATTGGTGACATTAATTTTTGAATTGTTTATAGTCAATGCTAAACTGCCAGAAATTTTCTGCCCTTGATTCTTTCCTCTTGGACTAGAAGCATATGTTTATTTATGCAGGTTGAATTTTATCTCTTTTGAACAATAATTCCACTTCATATATTTGACCTGGAGTTTGTTGACTTTAAGTTAGCTTTCCTGTTCATAAATATTTTGTATCAATCCTCTTGTATGTGATTGTCTTATATTATAATGTTACTTTTATATTATTATTCTAGATATTCCTTTTCATTTTTTCATGAGATTTCATATTGATATTTTCCTTAAGAGCTTGAAGCGAACCAAATATGATATTATTTACCTTGTACTCAAGGTGCTACTTAGGATGTCGATTTCATTATACTTCTTGGGTTGGCCTAGCAGGCCGATGCTGAGAATTGGATGGTAGTGACATAGGATATGTTTGGTTATCATATTTTTTGTTTTTATTTTTAAAATCTAGTAGCTTTTTTTGGATACAAAAATCTTTTGTTGTTTTTAGTTTTCTATTTTTTTTAACAAAAAATAACTTTTTAAAAATAAAAATAAAAAATAGGATAACCAAACATACCTGCTATTAGGAAGACATTCTTGGTGGAAATTAGGAGTCAAACCAGAATTTTGTTGGTTACAAATATAGTTCATTTAGAACATGGCTATAAATTGTCGTGAAGAGAGAACATGGTTACCAAATGTTAAACATAAAAGTTTCTGCCAGGACAACATAATACCCCACTTTAAATTAACATCCTATGATATTCCAAATGCATACAATAAAAAATTGATTAAAGTGAGAAATTTCACGTGATCGGTTATTTTTATGAAACGGTAAAAACATATAAAAATCAAAAATTTTAAATTTGATTTAAACTGAAAAAGATAAATACTTTTTAAAAAGGTATAATAGTTTTTTTTGTCAAAATATAGTGTTTTTATAAAAAATAACAATAACTTATTGATGTTAAGTAATGAGTGTGTTATAAAGTAGAATATTAAATGAGTGCATACTAAATTACATTTTACTATAACTTAAGAATTGATTGTGTTAGATTCAAAACAAGTCTATGAAAGAAATAAGATGTTTGTACAAATAGCTTATTGGACAGAAGATGTTTGGAATTTAATACTTATTGGGCTACAATCAAAGATATATAACAAAATTTTGGTTTAATTGCTTATTGAGTTTATAGACATGTCTATTATTGGGCAAAAAGATATATAATGATATAATTTAAAATTATTAATAAATAAAAAAGAAAAATCCAATGGGGGCCTAGGTTAAGGCTAGGTGGCCACGTGTACCCCAGGCCTTATCAAGGGTCCGCCCATTGTGGAAGCTAGTTTAACCCGGTCATTATTGCTATAAGACAAAGCTTCTTTTTCATTTGTTTTTTTCCTTTTTCTTTTTGGGAAGCAAATCAAAGTTCTTATTGATTTATTTGATATCAGGTTACATCTTATGCTCATGGATCATCTGAATTGCTTGGCATTCAGATTGATGCAGCAATAAATGCTGGTCAGTACATACCTAAGAACTATACACCTATATCCTTTGCTTTCATTATGTTGTTTTTTTTTTTTGGCAAGGCGTGTTGAGTTTATTTGTCTTAGTTTTACTGTTGCTACTGTTTATACTGACTAAATTTCAGGTAATAGTGGAGGTCCTGCATTTAATGATCAAGGGGAGTGCATTGGAGTGGCATTTCAGGTACACTTTGACGTACTTGTATAGTTTGTTGCTTAATATGGCTTCATTGCACTTTTATTGGATGTGTTATGTCTTTTGGACTCGTATCTCACTCTCCCTGTCGATTCAAAAATTTCTTCCTCTCCCTTACTCTTCCAAAAAAAGGAAAATGATCTTTCTTCTAGAAAATTGCAGCTCTCTTTAGTGTGTAATTTTGTTGCTGGCACTTACCAAAGAACAAAAAAGAAAAAGAAACGAAATTTTGTCACTGGTAAATTTTCTTTATAATTCATGTTCTTATGAGGCATGTTGTTTAGGTTTACAGATCTGATGATGCAGAGAATATTGGATATGTAATTCCAACCACAGTTGTGTCTCATTTTCTGAATGACTATGAGAGAAATGGGAAATACTCTGGTGAATTAATCTTCCTAATTTCATCAATTCATAGTAGTTTGACATTTTATTTCCTTAAATTTGTTAGAAAATTTCAGATAACTCTGGATTAGCTTTTTAAAATTGAAACCTAGTAAACATTGTGGCAACTAAAATGGAACAACTAAACACCATCCATAAATCTGCAGGTTTCCCATGCCTTGGAGTTTTGCTGCAAAAGTTAGAGAATCCAGCATTGCGTGCCTGCTTAAAAGTAGAATCTAATGAGGTATCTTCTTGCGCTCATGCAAGAATGTTATTTGATATACATTTTTATGAACTAAAATATACCTTTTCTATTTGCGATAATCATGCATAGGATTAATGCATTTTCTTTTTCTTTCGCAAAAAATATCTCATTTCATGAACTGGCCAATCCAATTCTCACTTCAAATTTTGAATTGCTTGTATAGGGTGTCATGGTTCGAAGAGTTGAACCCACTTCTGATGCCAAAGATGTCTTAAAGGAGGTAGCTAGTCATTTGATTCTTTAGGAGCTTTTATGACATTCTATAGTTGCATTTAATTGGATAATTTTACCATTCTCCTTGCAGTACTTTTCTACGTTATGATTCAGTTTACATTAAGAAAATACATGGTTTGTTGCTTAAGGAATGTACAGTTGTACTAAATGGTTTGTAATATATGTTTATAACACCCGAGTCTCACATCAAAAGATCTGGTGATTCCTTTGGAATTTATATAGAAAAACCAATGAATCCTTAAGCATTTCCATGACTAGCCATTTTGGATGAGTTTTTGGCTTGTGATGTGTCGGGGCTCAAGCTTAAAAACCTGGGATGTTACACTAAAATTTAAGGACAATGATGATAGCCTTTTAAACTGACAGAATAAAGTGCTGAAAATGATGAGCAGACTTGGAAAATTAAATCAAATATAAAAATATGTTTGATGAAGGATAACAGAAGAAGTATTGCTAGTTGAATTTTCTTTTGAAGTATTGCTGGAGTTACAGAATTACTCACTCGAGAGATGCTTTTTAATTAATGAATACATATCTGGTTCTTTGATTAATAATGTATCCCCTTTTACTATTTTTTAAAGCACGAGGAAGATTAGAAGTACTGTGGATTTTATTTTTTCAGGGAGACGTGATTGTAAGCTTTGATGGCGTGCGTGTTGGTTGTGAAGGAACAGTTCCATTCCGGTCAACAGAGCGCATTGCATTTCGCTACCTCATAAGTCAAAAGTAAGGATGTATTGTACTTAAAAGTTTGAACAAGAAACTGAGAGGACTTGTAATTATTGCTTTTTAAAGCTGTTGTTGTCATTATCACAAAATCATACTTTATTATACTAGAATTATAAATCACTGTTGGGCCTTTTATGTACCTGCTCCACTCCTTTTGTTTTGTCTTTTTTTATTCTTATTGAGGAGTTTGTAAGCTTCCATCATGTATTCTGTCAGTATCAAAACTGATTAGTCATCATCAAAGCGGGCTTAAGCATGAACTTATGGTGTTACCCTGTGCATTTGGTTTATTTTTTGCATTATTACCTTGTTCCTCTTTTACCTCTGATAAATTTACTTTTGTTTTGGAACAGATTTGCAGGTGATGTGGCAGAGCTTGGTATCATCAGGGGAGGGACTGAGATGAAAGTTGAGGCAGTACTACAACCTCGCGTGCATTTGGTATGTAGATGGTAGCAGGCCTGTTTCTTGCTATGCAGTGTTCCTTTCAGTTGCTAATTTTGTATATATAGATTCTTACTGTTTTGGATCTTTTCCTTCCGCAATATTAAGGTTCCTTATCACATAGAAGGTGGCCGGCCCTCCTATCTTATAATAGCTGGTTTGGTGTTTACCCCACTCTCAGAACCGCTCATCGAGTATGTTGTGCATTCCTGTAAACTCGAGAATATGCAGTTTCTTACACGTTTACAGTTTTAAAATATCTATTGCTAAATTGTTGAGGATGTTCAATTTGTTGAAAATGATTTTTTTTTTTTTTTTTTTGGTTTCAGCGAGGAATGTGAAGATTCCATAGGGGTAAGTTCTGTAAACCAATTACCAAACTAAAATTGCTTTCAATCAGCAAAAAACGTGGTCAGTTTTCCTGAGTTGACTGGTTGTTTCTTCTGTTTAGCTGAAACTCTTGGCAAAAGCACGCTATTCTTTGGCAAGGTTCAAAGGGGAACAGATTGTGATTTTGTCGCAGGTACCTAATATGAAAGGGAAAAAGAAAAAAAAAAAAGAATTTCATCAGTTTTTTCTTGTGGGTTTTATGATTGCCTCGAGAGTTTCAAATTGGTAATTTGGTTCCAGTGAATACTTTTTCTTGTTTCTTCTTGACAGGTCTTAGCAAATGAAGCTAATGTCGGCTATGAGGACATGGGCAATCAGCAGGCAAGTTTTTTTTCCAACTCGCTACTTTATTCTTTATATATATACACGTACACACGCTTTTGCCAGTCATGTGCCTTAACTGTATATAAAATCATGGCAGGTCTTGAAGTTGAATGGGACTCGAATTAAAAACATTCATCACTTAGCACACCTAGTTGATTGTGAGTAGAGCTTTTTTTTATTTTTATTTAAAAAACTAAACTTCATCTGCATTCTGCAATAAGTTCATATTGTCCGTGCCTGGTTTTTTTTTTTTTTTTTTTAGCATGCAAGGACAATTACTTGGTGTTTGAATTCGAAGACAATTACCTCACTGTTTTGGAAAGAGAAGCAGCCACCGCAGCATCTTCCCGTATCCTTAAAGATTATGGAATTCCACTTGAAAGGTCGTCAGATCTGTCGGAGCCGTATGTGGATTCACTGGGGGGCAACCATGTGCTATGTCAAGATTATGGAGACAGCCCCATCTCAAATTCGGAAATTGGTTTCGATGGGCTCCTCTGGGCATAGAAAGTCAAAACAGTTGAAAGGTTTGCTTTAATCATACTTTTCATGATCACAGGGTCGCGCCACTAGAAAGATTGGTCTCACTCACCATTGGTGATGGCAAACGTAATTTTATTCTACGAGTGTCATCCTTCAACACAGCGAGAGAGATCACACAGATACGTCATAAAAGTGGGTGTAATGGAGCCGCTGTCTTCCTTGATGGTCAGAATTAATATCTCGCTGTAGTTCATTCATTTTGAAAATGACAAGTGTAATCATTTTTTTTTTAATGAAAAAATTGTAAAAGTTGGCTTGAGTTCATAATCCAAAATGTAACAGTAATTGTATTATACATTTTCAAGGGTGCGAAGTCCACCGCTCGTGACTCGTACATAGTAACAAGAAAAAAATAGCTTTATGAGATTTATTAATTTTTAAAATTATATTATTATTAAATTACAATAGACTAAATATAGGCTGATCTGTCCTGTATTTGGGCACTTGGCAGCGTGTGACATCATGAGGCCAAGATGGAGTTGATGTGTTGCGCGACGCATTGGGATTCGGCGGCAGCACCGTAGAAGCCTCTCCTGGCGAGTCCCACGAAGTACAGCCCATTTTTTCCCTTCCAGTGGCTGGGGGTGGTTGGGTCGACCAACCCTTCCTCGTTCAACAACCCATCGTCATCCTGCATCATCGTATCGTGAGGAACGAGGATGATCCGCCAATTTGGAAATATACTCAAAAAAATACAAACAAAAATCTTCATAAAAAAATATTAATTAAATAATTACAGCACGCGAACACGATGTTTAGTTTGTTAGTTTTGGTCACCTTGAGCCACTTCTTTGTAGACCTTTTGAAGCCGGTGGCGAAAATGATGACATCAAATGGGTGCGACGTGCCGTTATCAAATACGACTTGGCTTCCTCTTATGCTTTTTACTGCTGGCAAGACCTGGGCATGCAACAGGGCCGGGCAAGGCATTTGAAAACCAATTAATGAAAGAAGAAGAAGAAGAAGAAGAAGAAGAAGAAGATAATAATAATAATAATTAAGAAAGCGTACTTGAATTTCACGGGATTTGATTTTTTTGATGGTACCGACGTCAATGATGGGATATTTGCCGTACTTTCTCTTCATGGCGAAGGGACCTTCTGCAGGCCTTCGTATGCCGTAGCTGCTGAGGTCGCCGTACCACACCCGGCTCGCCGCCACCATTAGCCACTCCACCTTATCAGCCGACAAATACTTCATCAGCCACCCCGTCCAATCCATCATCTCCTTGGACAGTATGTGCATCTAGTATGAACACGTACGTACGTCTCAAAATCAATCAATCATATCAATTATCAAACAAATTAACCACACTTATATATATATATTATTATCTATATATATTGTTCTATAATAAATAATATATAGTTAGCTTGCAAGCATTGGACATTAGCATATATAATAAAGAAAAAGTGATTGAAGGAGTGTAAGAATGATCAAACAATCGCTGACCGGGCTTCGGACGGCAATGGAGGTGTTGGCGCCGTAATTGGAGAGATCGAACGCAATTTCCATGCCGGAGTTTCCGGAGCCCACGACGAGAACGGTGCTTCGGGCGAAGTGGCTGCCGGATTTGAAGTGAGTGGAGTGGATGACCGTCCCCGGAAATGACTCCAACCCCTCCACCTCCGGCACGAACGCGTCGCTGGACTCCCCCGTCGCCGCCACCAGAAACCTTCCCACAAACTCCTCTCGGTGGTCTCGCCCCTCGGAGGCGGCCGCGACGGCGACGCGCCAGCGCTGGGAAACGGGGTCGTAGGCGGCGGACTCTACGGAGCGATGGTAGAGTGGGTGGATGTGGAAGCGGGAGGCGTAGTGGTCCAAGTAGCGGACGAAGAGGTCTCTGGGGACGTATTTGGGGTAGTCATCGGGGAAGGGCATGTGGGGGAGGGTGCAGACCTGCTTGTTGAGGTGGAGGTGGAGGCGATCGTAGGCCTTCTTCTTCCACAGGGAGGCTAAGCAGTCTTCCCTCTCCAGGACTATGTTGGGGATGGACAGCTTGTTCAGGCACGCCGCCGCCGCCATGCCCGAGCTACCTCCCCCCACTATGATTACTCTTCTGTCTTCTTCTCCCATTTTTTTTTTTTTTTTTTTTTTTTGGATCACCCGCTCTGGCACAGGCACTGGCAGGCTCCGACGACGATGATGAGACTCATTATTAATTAATAAGACGTGGGCAGAGGAGGAACAAGATAAGGGAGGAGAGGCTGGTATTCACTCCATAAATGGCTTGTCTAACCCAACACTCAAGTGTTACCGTGCGTGTATCATATTCAAATCCTAAGGCGTTTGGCACTGGCCGAATCCGGTATTATTTTTTAAAACGGTGAGTTCGGTGGCCTACTTTATTTTAATAATAATAAAATAATTTTGATATTATTTTTTATAATTTTTTTTGAATTTAAATATAATTCTATTTCTAAATAATTTTTTAAATTTTAAATTTTAAATTTTTCTAAAAATATAATATATAAATTAAAACTCGTATCTAGAAATGTCGAATACGAGAAATTATGACCGGTTTGGGACGTCTTTCCTTGTTTGGGTTTTTGTTTTTTTTAAAAATTATATAAATTTGGTTTTATAATTTAAATTATGACCTTCGTTTTTTAAAATGTGTTTTTCTTAACAATTAACGAGGCTAAAAGCAAAAAAAAGTAAAAAAATGAGTTTGAATTTTAAAAGCATAAAATAGCTTTAAAATGTATTTTATTTAAATCTGGATTGGACCAAAGCAATTTATCAGTAGAGCTCAGAGTTTTTAACTTTTTGATGCAGTCACCAGCTTCCTTACATGAGAAAATAAAATTACTGTAATAATATTTCGAAATATATCAATAATTTTCTACGTCTCCACCTCAGTCTCAAGAGGGAAATAGAGACGGCAGATTAATGAAAATAATAATAAAACGTTAATTTATAGCCCCCCCCCCCCCCCCCCCCCCCCCCCCCCCCCCCCCCCCCCCCCCCCCCGCCCCCCCCCCCCCCCCCCCCCCCCCCCCCCCCCCCCCCCCCCCCCCCCCCCCCCCCCGGCGCCCCCCCCCCCCCCCCCCCCCCCCCCCCCCCCCCCCCCCCCCCCCCCCCCCCCCCCCCCCCCCCCCCCCCCCCCCCCCCGCGCGCAACCCTATCCCCCCCCAAGCGCGTTCCGCCGCCCCCCCCCCCCCTTTTTTTTTTTTTTTTACTTTATTTTTAATAATAATAAAATAATTTTGATGTTATTTTTTATAATTTTTTTTTTGAATTTAAATATAATTTTATATCTAAATAAATTTTAAAATTTTAAATTTTAAATTTTTCTAAAAATATAATATATAAATTAAAATTCGTATCTAGACTATTGAAAAAAAAAACCGTCCACAATCACGACAATAATGAACCGTCAATTTAGAGTCCAGATACATCTTCACCGTACGTCCGTCAACGTCTCTCCGTCGAAAGATTTATGATTTTCTTAATGCTCCGGATAATTTATTATCAATTAAATATTTGATCATAATTTGGTTAAATATCTTCCTTTTTATAATTTTCTATAGATATTAAAATGAAGCAACGCCATTAGCAATCTGTTAGCTTTAGCAAAAAACCAAAGAAGCTATCCATGGGTTCTTATCAACTATCTGTTTTAACATGCACGGTTGATTTCTGATTCCACCAACAAAACATTAACGGTAATTAACTAATTTGTCTAGCCGTATCAAATTTTTTCTACTAAATTGAATTAGTAGCTATAGAGCATTCACAATTTTATATTTAAATTTTTTAGCTAAATTATCGAATCAAATACTAAAATAAGACCAAACAAATGAGATACGTGAAGTTTTGGTTCAACATAAGAAGTATAATTTAACTGGTTTATTGTTTTTATATAGTCGTAATCACAGATTTTATATTATTTTTTAAGAGAAGAATATATTATTTGTATATTATTATTAAGAGAATAATAATATATATATTTTTAAATTCTATGTTGTTCAATAACATTTTAATAAAATAATAATGATAATAATAAATCGATAGATTTCCAAACCTACACTATTTTAAAATTTTAAAATCCTTTTTTAATATATCATGTTTGTATTTCTATTATTTATGTTTAAATTAATCGTTGTTGTTCGTGCTTACTTTTTTATTAAATCGATAAAAATTGAATGTTAAAAAATTAAAATGTGGAATCTTTTGGATTAGTTAACAAACATGTTTTGTTTGGTTTGACAAACCAACAAACAAACAAAGGGCATGGCATCTTCATGGTAAACAATACAAGAAAGTGTTTGCACATATGTGTGTGTGTGTTCATAAACAGTAGCGAATTATTGGCAAACAGCCAAACACAAATGAAGAAATCCGAACGCACCATCATGCAGGAGTAGCGGAGTAGCAGCTCGCGCTAGTTGGATTGTCTCGCTTCCGGCCCCACTACCACCGGGTATCTACCCTGGCTGTCGCAGCGCAGACCATATGTTTTTACGGTTTCGATACCCCATAAATAAAATTAACGGTCTGAAATCATTTATTCAAAAGTTATTTGTGTTTATAAATATTATATTCAATTAAAAATATTTTTTTAAACAAGTTAATGCGTGTATTTTTATCCGACCCAATATGGCATTACAGTTGGCGGAGGGGAGAATGATCCGACCCAGACCCAAACCCAAACCCAAACCCAAACCCGACCCAGCCTTTTTCCTCTCAATCCAGTGAGTCAGTGACTACTACTCCATCATCCACTAAACAAACTTTTTGAGTTTTAACACCTCACACCCAAACACTCCACCATCACTTCTCACACCTTAGCCCTTCAATTCAATCCCCCAATCATTGGCCACTTCACTTCACTGCATAACTCCCCCACATTCTCTCTTCCTTAAAAACTTACTACAAATTTTTAAGGAAGGAAACAGGCAGGTTTCAATCCCGAGCTTCATTAAAATACTAATGGCTTCTTCTTCCACTAGGGTGGCCGTCTCAGCCCTCATCCTTCTTCACATGGCCTCTTTGTTGCTGCCCTGCTCTTCTTCTTCTCTTGGCCTGAGGTTTCCAACCTCTGTAATTTCGGCAGCACCAGCAGGTTTACCTCTCCCATTTTCTTCTTCTTCTTCTTCTTCTTCTTCTTCTTCCTCCCCACTCCCATCTCCAGACACGCCTCCCCTGTTCCCTACCCCTGCAACTGCCTCTCCTTCTCCGGCCGATTCCTCTCTGCCCACCATTCCGGCAAGCCCCAGCCCTCCAGACCCTAACCACACGCCCGTTGCCGCTCTCACTCCCGGACCGGAGACGCCCTTCGCGCCTCAGCCGGCATCCTCTTCGGTCGCAGCACTCTGTGTCTCGGGGCCTCCAACTGTACCTCTTTTTGTGGGCTTCTTGGCATTTTGGTTAGTAATGCAGGCGATCGATCTCAGGTACGTGAAAAAGCAAAAATAGATTATGCACGGTCTATCTAATTCACGGGTGAAGGAAGAAGACATATGATGATTATAGATTTTTCCTCCTTGAGTCCTTGTGCTGCCTCAGTGATTCTCTGCAGACTTAAGAATTATGATGATGTTTTTCGTGGAATTAAAATAATAAAATTGACTGTTCGGATGAACTATTCCTTTTTTTTTTTTTTTTTTTGGGTTGTAGTAAGTTTCGTGTCGTACTGCTTTTCTATTTTTTGGGGTTGTTCTGCCAGCCACATGTCATTTCGGCACCAGAGTATGAGGAATCTTTGTGTTCACGAAGAACAAATGAATAAAACATTTCTTTGTGGTGACGAACTACTATTGCAGGTTCTTTAACTTTGCTCTGGCAATAATATGATTGCCGAGGCAAGGGTGAAGTTGATGAGGGTTTTTTATTGTTTACCGGAGTCCTTTATTATTATATTATTATTATTATTATTATTATTGATCATGGATTTTACTCATCAACTTTGTATTCGGGACCTATAATTATACTCACCAACTAAAAAAAATTGATACATTCTAATGAATCCATAATACATTTTATAGCGAGCAACTAGTGCTGCTTGAAGGATGAGTACCACCCATTAACTAACTTAAAAAGAAAATTTAGACTCACCTATCTTGGGAGAGTCAGTCCTTAGTAATATCAAATTAGTCTCCTAAGCTTTACATTATCTTCTTTCAGGACTTCCACACTCATGCTCAGCTGTCTAATCGCTTCCCTTTTCTCTTCATCTTTCTGCTTTAGTTGAGCCCTCTGAATCATGTTGGCTTCCTTTAGTCTCTCCACTTCTTCCGTCAATCTCTTCACTTCCTCATTCTCAAGACTGCTGGCAACGTCTTCTTCATCTTGGGCAACTTCTTCCTCTTCTTGAATTTGGATGTCACTGACCCGGGTTTCTTCTTCTGGCTCAGGATCATCAACCTCCGACTCCGTAGACTCCTCAATACTATAGGTATCATAGGAGCACTCAGAGTGTCGATCGCTGGTACACATTAGCTTCTCAGGATTGCATTTAGTTGTGAATAGTTGGGACTTTATGAGGCGATTTCCTGGCTCAGACTTCACTAGATCGCATCGCTCGGCTAATGAACGATGAGCGCGATAAAAATCCTCAACCAAACTAAGTAGCTCTGGACGCTTCTTGTAATACATCTCTGCCCGCTGGGCGAATGAATCTGCATCTTCTTCTATCAATTTCAGCATTGCCTTCGTCTTCCCATTTAATGCTGTGTCACAGTTGAAAGAAAATGGGGTTGACAGTTAACTGTAACAGAAGAATGTATTTTGGCTAACGTGCACAATGAAAATACGTCTCCTACCCCCACCCACCGAAACTCATTCTAATCTGATTTTAAACTGCATTAAACAAAACTGAGGGCATACAAAACACCAAAACGCAAATAACTTCTTATACATAATCATAAGAAACCACTCATTGCAATGGAGATCATCCTCCATGGTAAACCTGTCAACTACAAATCTCTGTGCGCGCGTGTTCTGCAATGGCAATAATTTGCCTTTGTTTTATTTAAATCATGAAGTTTTTCCCGAGCATCAAATTTATAATTAAAGCTGCTCTTAAACCCAAGGATGATCAGCACACAAAACGCAAGCATTTCAGGAGGATCAAAGGAATCATTAGGCTTTAAACCACTGGTCTTCCAAAAAAGATAGCTTTTGTAACTTTAAATGTGGGCCAGCTACATTATTGGAGTAAAAAGGATACTCATATTGTTGATTTAAAATATCATAGTGGGAGGGGGCTCAACCTAACCCTGTCCCCTGCTACATCGTCCGTTATTTGGCTGTAATATGAGGGGTTCCCTGTGGAAGACAAAATCAGCGCATATCTTCCAAAATACTACTAACTAGTCTGTACTGTTACGTCCACGACGTGCGTGGGTGGGACCCTCCACCAAATTTATCCTAAGATTCAACTCTGAACAACATTTCAATGCTCCACTGAACAATCTTTCAACACAAGTGTCACTTAAAAAGGAACTTTGGTTTGCGAACATTTTCTAAACCCACTTTTTTTTTAAAACAAACTTTAGTGTCACGGAATTGGATACAATGCCTTCTTACCATAATGATTTACATGATATGAAAGACTGGGTTTACTTTGATGAAAGACCAGAAACCATATGTAAAGATTGTGACCGTTCATTAATAAGAAAATATTGTTCAGATTCTTATCCTCATGTCCTACCGTCAATATTCAAAATTGAATTAATCTAGCATTAAAGAGACCCGTAAGCAAGGCGCGCGAAAATTTCTTACTAATGTTGAAATAACACATGAAGTGGTGCGGTGCGTGGAACTGGTATAAATGACTAGCCCCAATAAAAGCAAAAAGAAAATCATTAAACACTTTGGCCAGCCGGTTTGGGTGGTCGTAATTAATTAGCCCCAATAAAAGCAACATAATAACTGAACCTAGTAAACACATAATCCAGCATGTTCCAGGCAGGGGGGTTAGATTATGATAGAACAAAGGGAATTATGGGGGTGGTGGGATAGTACTACATATGCAGGACAAAGTGAGTGTGTGTTTATATATATATATAGTACCTGAAATGGTGGATTGGAGCCAGACAGAGCGTTTCACGGAGGAGTGGTCATCCTCCAACCACCACCAGCTTGCCTGCTTCTTCTTATTCGCAAGCGTCTCCTGCCCCATGTCTCTCAAAAACTCGCTTTCACCTACCTGCATGAAATTTCAAACCACTAAATAAAGCAAGGGCGTTTGAAAGCGTACGCTTCCCTCCCCCCTCCCCAACAAAACACGCGTGTGAAAACGATAAACAAAAAGACGCAAATAACCTCCAAGCGTGAGGATATATCCCATTTTCGAAAATTACATGCAGGCACCCCAAACTTTGATAAATCCGGGTAATTTTATTTTATTATGTAATTTATTTTTCTCAAATGTTATGAACTAGTGAGCAGATTGGGATATGAGTCTGAGATCACAAACATTGGGACACACACACACACACACCATATCTGACTGATTCAGGGTAATTGTGTAGGACAAATTATTTATAAAAGAGTATTTTTTTTCTGGGTTTATATTGGGAAAAAGAGAAACAAAACAAAACAAAAAAAAAGTGTGGAGAGAAATTAAGAGAGAATAGGGGGGAAAGTAGTTGAAATTTTAGTACTACATATCCAAGAACAGCGCTGCAGACTAACACATACGTTGTAACATACATACATCAAACACAAACCTGATGAGATAAAATAAACCGCGCACCAGTTTGTCCACCGACAGTTGATAATTGAAACCTTCGATTCACTGTCGGTTCTCGCCTCCCGCAGACAGAAGAAGCTGCACAAATCTTGGATCTCACCCCTCCCTCTCTCTCTCCTCCTCTCCCTCTCCCTCCCTCTCCCTCTCTCTCTCTCTCTCTGCGAGCGACAGTCTGTGCAAGCGAATGTGAAGCAGCGCTTCTTGTGGTTTTAAACGCCAAGCCTCGAACTGACCCCACCCCACTCCCCCAAGAAAAAGAAAAAGAAAACATTTAAAACAATATGACAAACAATTTGATAATTCATAATTGATTATTGACCGTGACTTCACATTTTGAATTTCCCTCATTTACAATGTTGACCCTAATCCCTCCCCCCCTTCTTTACGGCCTCGCCTCGATTAACGCAGCGGCAGCAGGGTAGGGCCGTCTTTCCACGATCCCGCTCGAATTTCGGCTTATTTTATTTATTTTATTTATTTATCACGGTTTTCCAGAAGCAGAAACGGGGACGTGTTATTATTATTGGTGGGAATTTTTAAATACACGCCTTTTTATGGAAGACATCATATAAATAAATATATTATATGAAACGCGGAGCCTGAAATCACGTGCCGCGCCCATTCTCTGGCCTGGTTCCCTTAACGGTCGAAATTTTCAAATCTGGGCAGAGATTTTTAAATTCAAGTGGCAGTCTGAGATGGATATGGATGGTAAACCCATTGTTTGGCTTCTCATAATCTCTAATTAATGCAGCCTTCGGTGAATTATAAATTGTAGCCCTGACGTGTTTGGAATTAAAATCACACGTCTGTAATAAAAATGGGTGGCACGCGCACTTAATTACCACGGGACAAATAAATGCAACAGACAATGACTTCTCCCCAATCTCTCTTACCCATGTAATCCATATACAAGAGTTCTATAATTCATTCAGTACAGTATGCTAACAGGTACGAGTATGTTTGTGATTAAGCATAAGTTTGGAGTTCAAAATAAAGTGACTGACACATAAGTAGAAAAGAGTGTTATATATTTATTATGTGAAATCAAGTAGTTGTTTTTTAGCAATTGAAGGAGCTTGCAAAGAGATCTGAATCTTAGTAATGTTGGAGAAAAATGTGAATATAAAATACCTATACTTCATTTTCATTTTCAAGATGGATGTAATTTATTCAAAGGGACTTGTTTTGGCATTCTAAATTACTCCTCACACACATTGATTATTGACAAGTAACATGGCAAGAGCTTAGGCGAACATTTTGAGTGTAACAAGATATTAATTTTGGAGGGAGAAAGATTTTAAGCATAACATTATGTACGGTGTTGTACATAATATTTTTATGAAATGTAGGGTGAAAAGTAGTAAAAGTGTTGGCATTTTAAAAAATGTCTAAAAAAGGCGTTTGGGAAAAGTGCTGACTTGATATAAAGACCCAGCTCTAGCATTTCAAATAATAACTTAATTCAAGCTTTAGTTCAATTAAAAAAAGTACATTAAACTTCTATTTTGGATAGGAGATTGTGCTAGTCCACGACCACTACTAGGAGCATGCCATTTAGCATATTCGTCAACAAGTAAGGCATTTTAAAATACAGCAAAAAAAACCTTGTATTTTGTTTTGATGATAGGGTGGTCTGAAGACAAAAGATTATTTAGGTGTGTAGAAACAACTTCCACATGAACAAGAATAAAACCAGCATTTCACAGGCTTCCTTTAGGGGCTTTACTTGTGCGGGACTATTGGGTAGAACTTAATCACAACTTCCATCTAGTTCCCCCATGAGTTATGAGGTGTTTGTTGCTCAGCGGTCAAATGTTGTTCAACAGTCCATTGCACAAGCCATTGATGATTTTGCGCTTGATGAATCCCATCATGGTGAACCTAGTTACCTTGGTTGGTAGTGATTTTTGTCTCTTTTGCTTGCACCCTTGTCAGTAGAATTCGGAAACTTTCCTATCTCAGTGCAAGGCTTTGACGAATTGTCCTTCAAAATCATGGTGTTGCTGGCAGCGTCGTCCACGTCAGACTTCCATGTCAGGGGGTGGGAGTGGGGATGGGTGTGCGCAATTAGAATTTAGGGTATCGGCCCAATAATATTCGGGCTTGAGTAGATGGAATCAGTAGGGTTTAGGGTTTATGTCTCCTCTCCCCCTCCTCCAGTGCCTACTCCCTTCTCTCTGCGCGCAGTCTATCTTCTCGCCTTGCGTTTCACGCACCGTGAAAATGACACCCGTAGAATTCTTTTGGGATCTTGGCTTTGGATTATATGAAGATGTTGATGATGGTTTGAAATCTGAGGAGCACGCAAAGCAGAAAGAGGAAGAAGTCTGGGAAGGCTATGCGGCGTGGATACAGAATATTTGAGAAGAGCTATTACTGCCGACGAAGCTACGTGACTATTTCTGGGTGTTGAAGGATGATAATGGACATGTTATCACCACCGTCTCATTATCGGGTAATATTAGGATTTCATTTGCGATTCATCGAGAAAACACTTACATATATACGGTCGAAGAAAAGACCTATTACTTCAATGACGCACCAGAATCAGAAAGTAAAAGATACATGGAGATGCTATGCGAAGTGGATACAGAATATTCGAGAAGAGCTATCATTGTCAACGAAGCTGCGTGACAATTTCTGAGTGTTAAAGGTTGACAACAGACATGTTATCGCCACCGTCTTAATGCCGGGTAATATTAGGATTTCATTTGCGATCCATGAGGTAAACACCTACATATATATTGCTATAGGGTCGAATAAACGACCTATAACTTCAATGATGCACCGGAATCAGATGTTTTCAGTTGGGAAGGTACGGAAGTTGTCAAATTACACTTTCCCACTCAATATTTTGTTTTGGAACAAGATAGGTATGTTTTCGGCTTGAATTCCATTACTTTGAGTGTGTAGTAGCTTTAAAAACATTCTTGCTCAACGATGCCAGTGTCATCCGAACCACTAGGGTCAACTGCGCCAACGCATACATCAAACACATATGAAGAATAGGGATGTGTTTGATAAGCCATTACGAATGCAGCTGGCTGACAAGAATGAGTTAGGCAGCATAACTAGGGCTGCAGAATATGTTTCCCTAATACAATCTGAGAAGTCGGCAATTAAAAAAATTAAAAGGTAAATAATCATGGGTCAGGACCTTTAAGAAGAAGAAAATGTCACAGTAGCTTCTTTTATCAATAGTAAAGCTCTTGAAAATGATAATTAATGATGTTTGCACATACTGGAAATCGGTAACTCAGGGATCAGAATCGTCTACTTACTTTGTTCAGATGTCTGTGGATGTTTGCTCATGTCCAAATGATGGGATCCGGCTCGAGAGGATTGAGCCCGGAATAAACTAGTTGCCTAAATCTGTTCAACAAGAGAGATGTATGGCAAAGAACACTAATCATTGCTCTTTTGCTAGTAAAGTTTGTGTTCAGAGCATTGAAAAAAGACAAAGCAAGTATGACAGGTTTGATCATGGTAGTCCATTAGAACATGTCATTTTTGGGTTTGGCAAGTATGATAACCCTAATTAAACCATAACAACATAGAAGAAAAAAATCGCTGGTATGAGAAAGAGACGACATTCTAAAAGAGAAAGAAAGAAGTACAACGATTTAGGAGTAGTGGTGGTATACGGTGTTATTCCTCAATGGATCGACAAACGAATTGACGAATTATCCTTCAAACTCATGGTGTTGCTGGAAGCGTCATCAAGAATGTAGATGTCCATGCTAGAGTTCCACGTTAGGGGGTGGGGGTGTGTGTGCGCGATTAGGAATTAGGGTATCGGCCCAATAATATTCGGACTTGAGTAGATGAAATCAATAGGGTTTAGGGTTTACGTCTACTTTCCCCCTCCTCCGGCGCCTGCTCCCCTTCTCTCTGCACGCAGTCTATCTTCCCGCCATGCGTTTCACGCACCTTGAAAATGGCACCCGTAGAATTCGTTTGGGATCTTGGCTCTGGATTATACGAAGATGTTGATGATGGTTCGAAATGCGAGGAGCACGCAAAACAGAAAGAGAAAGAAGTCTAATTAATGATATCTAAACATACTGGAAGTCGGTAACTCAGGGATCAGAATCACCTACTTACTTTGTTCAGCTGTCTGTGGATGTTTGCTAATATCCAAATGATGGGATCCGACTTGAGAAGATTGAGCCCGGAATAAACTAGTTGTCTAAATCTGTTCATCAAGAGAGATGCAAGGCAAAGAACCCTAATCATTGCTCTTTTGCTAGTAAAGATTGTGTTCAGAGCATTAAAAGGAGACATAGCAAGTATGACATGTCAGATCATGGTAGTCCATTAGAACATGGCATTTTTGGGTTTAACAAGTATGATAACCCTAATTAAACCACAATAACATAGAAAAAAAATCGCTGGTATGAGAAAGAAACGACGTTCTACAAGAGAAAGAAAGAAGTACTACGATTCAGGAGTGGTGTTGGAGTGCGGTGTTATTCCTCAATGGATCGACAAATGAATTGACGAATTGTGCTTCAAACCCATGGTGTTGCTAGCAACATCGTCAAGAATTGAGATGCCCACGTTAGAGTTCCACATCAGGGGGGGTGGGGGTGCATGTGTGCGATTAGGATTTAGGGTATCGTCCATATAATATTCGGGCTTAAGTAGATGGAATCAGTAAGATTTAGGGTTTATGTATCCTCTCCCCCTCCTTTTGCGCCTATTCCCCTTCTCTCTTCACGCAGATTATCTTCCCGCAAAATGGCACCCGTAGAATTCGTTTGGGATCTTGTCTCTAGATTATACGAAGATGTTGAAGATGGTTCGAACTCTAAGGAACACGCAAAATAGAAAGTAGAAGATACCTGGAGACGCTATATGGAGTGGATAAAGAATATTCAAGAAGAGCAATAATCGCCAACGGTCCGTGCGACAATTTCTGGGTGTTGAAGGTTGAAACCAGACATGTTATCACCACCGTCTCAATGCCGGGTAATATAAGGATTTCATTTGTGATTCATCTAGTAAAGACCTACATATATATAGCTATAGGGTCAAAGAAAAGACCTATTACTTCAATGACCACTGAATCGGATGTTTTCGGTTGGGAAGGTACGAAAGTTGTCAAATTACACTTTCTCTCTCAATAACTTGTTTTGCAACAAGATAGTTATGATTTCCGCTTGGATTCCATTACTTTAAGCATGAAGTAGCTTTAAAAACATTCTTACACAACGATGTCGGCGTCATCCAAAACTACTAGGGTCAACTGTGCCAACGCATACATCAAGCACATATGAAGAATAGGGATGTGTTTGATAAGCCATTACGAATGCAACTAGTCGACAGGAATGGGTTTGGCAAAGATAACCGAGGCGATGGAATATGTTATCCTAATACGATCGAGAAGTCGGCAATTAAAAAATTAACAGGTAAACAATCACGGGCCAGGACCGTTAAGAAGAAGAAGATGTCATAGTAGATGTTGATGATGGTTTGAAATGCGAGGAGCATGCAAAACAGAAAGAGGAAGAAGTCTAATTAATGATGTCTACACATACTGGAAGTCGGTAACTCATGAATCAGAATTACCCACTTACTTTATTCAGCTATCTTTAGATGTTTGCTCATGTCCAAATGATAGGATCCGGCATGAGAGGATTGAGCTCGGAATAAACTATTTGCCTAAATCTAATCATCAAGAGAGATGTATGGCAAACAACCCTAATCATTGCTCTTTTGCTAGTAAAGTTCGTGTTAAGAGAATTGAAAGAAGACAGAGCAAATATGATAGGTCAGATCATGGTAATCCAATTAGAACTTGGCATTTTTGGGTTTAGCAAGTATGATAACCCTAATTAAACCACAGCAACATAGAAGAAAGAAAAATCGCTGGTACGAGAAAGAGACAACATTCTACTAGAGAAAGAAAAAAGTACAATGATTCAGGAGTAGTGGTGGAGTGCGGCGTTATTCCTCAATGGATCGGCAAATGAATTGACGAATTATCCTTCAAACCCATGGTGTTGCTAGCAGCGTCGTCAAGAATTGAGATGTCCACATCGAGTTCCACGTTAGGAGGTGGGGGTGCGTGTGTACGATTAGGATTTAGGGTATCGGCCCAATAATATTCGGGCTTGAGTAGATGGAATCAGTAGGTTTTAGGGTTTACGTCTACTCTCCCTATCGTCCGGTGCCTGCTCCCCTTCTCTCTGTGCGTAGTCTATCTTCCCACCCTGCGTTTCGTGTGCCTTGAAAATGGCACCCGTAGAATTCGTTTGGGATCTTGGCTCTGGATTATACGAAGATGTTGATGATGGTTTGAAATGCGAGGAGCATGCAAAACAGAAAGAAGAAGAAGAAGTCTAATTAATGATGTCTACACATACTGAAAGTTGGTGACTTAGGGATCAGAATCGCCTACTTACTTTGTTCAGCTATTTGTAGATATTTGCTCACGTCCAAATGATGGGATCCGGCATGAGAGGATTGAGGCCGGAATAATCTGGTTGCCTAAATCTGTTCATCAAGAGAGATGCATGACAAAGAACCCTAATCATTGCTCTTTTGCTAGTAAAGTTCATGTTTAGAGCATTGAAAGAAAACAGAGCAAGTATAACAGGTCAGATCATGGTATTCCATTAGAACTTGGCATTTTTGGGTTTAGCAAGTATGATAACCCTAATTAAACCACAACAACATAGAAGAAAGAAAAATCGCTGGTATGAGAAAGAGACGACATTCTACAAGAGAAAGAAAGAAATACAATGATTCAGGAGTGGTGGTGAAGTGCGGCATTTTTCCTCAATGGATCGGCAAATGAATTGACGAATTATCCTTTAAACCTATGGTGTTGCTGGTAGCGTCGTCAAGAATTGAGATGTCCACGTCAGAGTTCCACGTCAGGGGGTGGGGGTGCGTGTGTACGATTAGGATTTAGGGTATTAGCCAGTAATATTCGGGCTTGAGTAGATGGAATCAGTAGGTTTTATGGTTTTCATCTACTCTCTCCCTCCTTCGGCGCCTACTCCCTTTCTCTCTGCGCGTAGTCTATCTTCCCGCCCGGTGTAGAAGATACCTGGAGACGCTATGCAGAGTGGATGCAAAATATTCGAGAAGAGCTATAACTGCCAACGATGTTGTGCGACAATTTCTGGGTGTTGAAGGTTGAAACCAAACATGTTATCACCACCGTCTCAATACCGGGTAATATTAGGATTTCATTTGCGATTCATCTAGTGAAGACCTACATATATATAGCTATAGTGTAGCCCATTAGAACATGGCATTTTTGGGTTTGGCAAGTATGATAACCCTAACTAGACTATAGCAACATAGAAAAAAGAAAAATCTTTGTTACGAGAAAGAGCCGACATTCCACAAGAGAAAGAAAGAAGTACAACGATTCAGGAGTGATGATGGAGTGTGGCGTTATTCGTCGATGGATCGACAAATGAATTGACGAATTGTCCTTCAAACCTATGGTGTTGCTGGCAGCGTCATCAAAAATTGAGATGTCCACGTCAGGGTGGTGGGGCTGCATGTACGCGATTAGGATTTAGGGTATTGGATCAATAATATTCAGGCTTGAGTAGATGGAATCAGTAGGGTTTAGGGTTTATGTCAACTCTCCCCCTCCTTTGGCACCTGCTACCCTTCTTTCTGCGCGCAGTCTATCTTCCTGCCCTTCGTTTCGCACGCCTTAAAAATGGCACCCATAGAATTTGTTTAGGATATTGGCTCTGGATTATATGAAGATGTTGATGATGGTTCGAAATGCGAAGAGCATGCAAAACAGAAAGAAGAAGAAGTCTAGGAACGTTATGCGACGTGGATACGGAATATTCGAGAAGAGCTATCACTGCCAACGAAGCTACGCGACTATTTCGGGTGTTGAAGGATGATAACGGACATATTATCGCCACCGTCTCATTGCCGGGTAATGTTAGGATTTCGTTTGTGATTCATCTAGTAAACACCTACATATATATATATATATATATATATATATATATATATATATATATATATATATATGGTCGAAGAAAAGACCTATTACTTCAATGACACACCGGAATCAGATGTTTTTAAGTGGGAAGGTACGAAAGTTGTCAAATTACACTTTCCCTCTCAATAATTTTTTTTGGAACAAGATAGGTATGTTTTTGGCTTGGATTCCATTACTTTGAGCATGAAGTAGTTTTAAAAACATTCTTACACGACGATGTCAGCGTCATCCGAAACTACTAGGGTCAACTGTGCCAACGCATACATCAAGCACATATGAAGAATAGGGATGTGTTTGATAAGCCATTACGAATGCAGCTAGCTGACAGGAACGGGTTTAGCAGCATAACTGAGGCAGTGGAATATGTTTCCCTAATACAGTCTGAGAAGTCGGTAATTAAAAAATTAAAAGGTAGACAATCATGGGCCAAGACCGCTAAGCAGAAGAAGATGTCTCCGTAGCTTCTTTTACCAGTACTAAACCTTTTGAAAACGATAATTAATGATGTTTACACATACTGGAAGTCGGTAACTCAGGAATCAGAATCACCTACTTACTTTGTTCAGCTGTCGGTGGATGTTTGCTTATGTACAAATGATAGGATCCGGCATGAGAGGATTGAGCCTGGAATAAACTATTTGCCTAAATCTATTCATCAATTGAGATGCATGACAAACAACCCTAATCATTGCTCTTTTGCTAGTAAAGTTCGTGTTAAGAGCATTGAAAGAAGACAGAGCAAATATGACAGGTCAGATCATGGTAATCCATTAGAACTTGGCATTTTTGAGTTTAGTAAGTATGATAACCCTAATTAAACCACAACAACATAGAAGAAAGAAAAATCGCTGGTACGAGGAAGAGACGACATTCTACTAGAGAAAGAAAGAAGTATAATGATTCAGGAGTAGTGGTGGAGTGCGGCGTTATTCCTCAATGGATCGGCAAATGAATTGACGAATTGTCCTTCAAACCCATGATGTTGCTGGTAGCGTCGTCAAGAATTGAGATGTCCACATCAGAGTTCCACGTTAGGGGGTGGGGATGCGTGTGTACGATTAGGATTTAGGGTATTGGCCCAATAATATTCGAGCTTGAGTAGATGGAATCAGTCGGGTTTAGGGTTTACGTTTGCTCTCCCCCTCCTCTGGCGCCTGCTCTCCTTCTCTCTGCGTGCAGTCTATCTTCTTGCCCTGCGTTTCGCGCGCCTTGAAAATGGCACTTGTAGAATTCGTTTAGGATCTTAGCTACGGATTATACGAAGATGTTAATAATGGTTCGAAATGCGAGGAGCACGCAAAATAGAAAGAGGAAGAAGCCTAATTCATGATGTCTACACATATTAGAAGTCGGTAACTCAGGGATCAGAATCGCCTACTTACTTTGTTCAGCTGTTTGTAGATATTTGCTCATGTCCAAATGATGGGATCCGGCATGAGAGGATTGAGGTTGTAATAAACTAGTTGCCTAAATCTGTTCATCAAGAAAGATGCATGGCAAAGAACCCTAATCATTGCTCTTTTGCTAGTAAAGTTTGTGTTCAGAGCATTGAAAAAAGACAGAGCAAGTATGACAAGTCAGATCATGGTATTCCATTAGAACTTGGCATTTTTGGGTTTCGCAAGTATGATAACCATAATTAAACCACAGCAACATAGAAGAAAGAAAAATCGCTGGTACGAGAAAGAGACGACATCCTACAAGAGAAAGAAAGAAATACAATGATTCGGGAGTGGTGGTGAAGTGCGGCATTTTTCGTCAATGGATCGGCAAATGAATTGATGAATTGTCCTTCGAACCCATGGTGTTGCTGGCAGCGTGGTCAAGAATTGAGATGTCCACGTCAGAGTTCCACATCAGGTGGGTGGGGGTGCATGTGCACGATTAGGATTTAGGGTATCGGTCAAATAATATTCGGGCTTGAGTAGATGGAATCAGTAGAATTTAGGGTTTACGTCTACTCTCCTCCTCCTCCGGCGCCTGCTCCCCTTTTCTCTATGCGTAGTCTATTTTCTTGCTCTGCGTTTTGTGCGCCTTGAAAATGACACCCGTAGAATTCGTTTGGGATCTTGGCTCTAGATTATACGAAGATGTTGATGATGGTTCGAAATGCGGGAAGCATGCAAAACAGAAAGAGGAAGAAGTCTAATTAATGATGTCTACACATACTGGAAGTCGGTAACTCATGAATCAGAATTACCCACTTACTTTATTCAGCTATCTTTAGATGTTTGCTCATGTCCAAATGATAGGATCCGGCATGAGAGGATTGAGCTCGGAATAAACTATTTGCCTAAATCTAATCATCAAGAGAGATGTATGGCAAACAACCCTAATCATTGCTCTTTTGCTAGTAAAGTTCGTGTTAAGAGAATTGAAAGAAGACAGAGCAAATATGATAGGTCAGATCATGGTAATCCATTAGAACTTGGCATTCTACTCTCCCATATGCGTAGTCTATCTTCCCGCCCTGCGTTTCATGTGCCTTGAAAATGGCACCCGTAGAATTTGTTTGGGATCTTGGCTCTGGATTATACGAAGATGTTGATGATGGTTTGAAATTTGAGGAGCATGCAAAACAGAAAGAAGAAGAAGAAGTCTAATTAATGATGTCTACACATACTGAAAGTTGGTGACTCAGGGATCAGAATCGCCTACTTACTTTGTTCAACTGTTTGTAGATATTTGCTCATATCCAAATGATGAGATCCGGCATGAGAGGATTGAGGCCGAAATAAACTGGTTGCCTAAATCTGTTCATCAAGAGAGATGCATGGCAAAGAACCCTAATCATTGCTCTTTTGCTAGTAAAGTTCGTGTTTAGAGCATTGAAAGAAGACAGAGCAAGTATAACAGGTCAGATCATGGTATTCCATTGGAACTTGGCATTTTTGGGTTTAACAAGTATGATAACCCTAATTAAACCACAGCAACATAGAAGAAAGAAAAATCGCTGGTATGAGAAAGAGACGACATTCTACTAGAGAAAGAAAGAAGTACAATGATTCAGGAGTAGTGGTGGAGTGCGGCATTGTGCGGCATTATTCATTAATGGATCGGCAAATGAATTGACGAATTGTCCTTCAAACCCATGGTGTTGCTGGCAGCGTCGTCAAGAATTGAGATAGGTATGTTTTCGGCTTGGATTCCATTACTTTGAGCATGAAGTAGCTTTAAAAACATTTTACCCGACGATGTCAGGCATCATTCGAAACTACTAGGGTCAATCGTGTTAACGCATACATCAAGCACATATAAAGAATATGGATGTGTTTGATAAGCCATTACGAATGCCTGCCATCAGAACGGGTTTGGCAAGATACGAGGCAATGGAATATGTTTCCCTAATACCGTCTGAGAAGTTGGAAATTAAAAAATTAAAAGGTAAACAATCATGGGCCAGGACTGCTAAGTAGAAGAAGATGTCTCCGTAGCTTCTTTTATCAGTACTAAACCTTTTGAAAATGATAATTAATGATGTCTACACATACTAGAAGTCGGTAACTCAGGCATCAGAATCGCTTACCTACTTTATTCAACTGTCTGTGGATATTTGCTCATGTACAAATGATGGGATCCGGCCAGAGAGGATTGAGGCCAGAATAAACTAGTTGCCTAAATCTGTTCAACAAGAGAGATGCATGGCAAAGAACACTAATCATTGCTCTTTTGCTAGTAAAGTTTGTGTTCAGAGCATTAAAAAAAGACAAAGCAAGTATGACAAGTCAGATCATGGTAGTCCATTAGAACATGACATTTTTGGGTTTAGCAAGTATGATAACCCTAATTAAACCACAGCAACATAGAAGAAAAAAAATGATGTTACGAGAAAGAGACGATATTCTAAAAGAGAAAGAAAGAAGTATAACGATTCAGAGTGGTGGTGGTGTGCGGCGTTATTCCTTAATGGATCGACAAATGAATTGACAAATTATCCATCAAACCCATGGTGTTGCTGGAAGCGTCGTCAAGAATTGAGATGTCCACGTTAGAGTTCCACATTAGGAGGGTGGGGGTGCGTGTGCGCAATTAGGATTTAGGGTATTGGCCCAATAATATTCAGGCTTGAGTAGATGGAATCAGTCGGGTTTAGGTTTACGCCTACTCTCCCCCTCTTCTGGCGCCTGCTCCCCTTCTCTCTGCGCGCAGTCTATCTTCTTGTCCTGCGTTTCGCGCGCCTTGAAAATGACACTTGTAGAATTTGTTTGGGATCTTAGCTATGGATTATACGAAGATATTGATGATGGTTCGAAATGCGAGGAGCACGCAAAACAGAAAGAGGAGGAATCCTAATTAATGATGTTTACACATATTAGAAGTTGGTAACTCAGGGATCAGAATCGCCTACTTACTTTGTTCAGTTGTTTGTTAATATTTGCTCATGTCCAAATGATGGGATCCGGCATGAGAGGATTGAGGCCGGAATAAACTAGTTGCCTAAATCTGTTTATCAAAAGAGATGCATGGCAAAGAACCCTAATCATTGCTCTTTTGCTAGTAAAGTTTGTGTTCAGAGCATTGAAAGAAGACAGAGCAAGTATGATAGGTCAGATCATGGTATTCCATTAGAACTTGACATTTTTGGGTTTAGCAAGTATGAAAACCCTAATTAAACCACAATAACATCGAAGAAAGAAAAATCGCTTCTACGAGAAAGTGACGACATTCTACAAGAGAAAGAATGAAGTACAATGATTCAGGAGTAGTGGTGGAGTGCGGCGTTATTCCTCAATGGATCGGCAAATGAATTGACGAATTGTCCTTCGAACCCATGGTGTTGCTGGCAGCGTTGTCAAGAATTGAGATGTCCACGTCAGAGTTCCACGTCAGGGGGGTGGGGGTGTATGTGCACGATTAGGATTTAGGGTATCGGCCCAATAATATTTGGGCTTGAGTAGATGGAATCAGTAGGGTTTAGGGTTTACATCTACTCTCCCCCTCCTCCGGTGCCTGCTCCCCTTCTCTCTACGCGTATTCTATTTTCTTGCTCTGCGTTTCGTGCGCCTTGAAAATGGCACCCGTAGAATTCGTTTGGGATCTTGGCTCTAGATTATACGAAGATGTTGATGATGGTTCGAAATGCAAAGAGCACGCAAAACAGAAAGAGGAAGAAGTCTAATTAATGATGTCTACACACCAGGAAGTAATAATAAGGAATCGAATCACCTACTTACTTTGTTTAGCTGTCTGTAGATGTTTGCTCATGCCCAAATGATGGGATCCGGCATGAGAGAATTGTGCCCGGAATAAACTATTTGCCTAAATCTGTTCATCAAGAGAGATGCATGGCAAACAACCCTAATCATTTCTCTTTTGCTAGTAAAGTTCGTGTTAAGAGCATTAAAAGAAGACAGAGCAAATATGACAGGTCAGATCATGGTAACCCATTAGAACTTGGCATTTTTGGGTTTAGCAAGTATGATAACCCTAATTAAACCACAACAACATAGAAGAAAGAAAAATATAGTGACATTCTACTAGAGAAAGAAAAAGTAACATTAGAGTCAATGGATTGTGGTGGAGTGCGGCATTGTCTGCATTATTCATTAATGGATCGACAAATGAATTGACGAATTGTCTTTCAAACCCCCCATGTTGTTGCGCAAATTAGAATTGAGATGTCCACGCCTAGTTCCACTTCAGTGGTTGGGGGTATATGTGCACGATTAGGATTTAGGGTATCGGCCCAAAATTATTTGCTTGACTATATGGAATCGGTAGGGTTTAGGGTTTACATCTACTCTCCCCCCTCCTTCCTGCTCCCCTTCTCTCTACGCGTATTCTATTTTCATTTTCCGCGTTTTGTGCGCCTTGAAAATGGCACCCAGTAGAATTCGTTTGGGATCTTCCCTGGATTATACGAAGATATTGATGATGGTTCGAAATGCAAAGTGTAAGACCCGCAAAATTTTTAGCTATTTAAGTTCTTACTTAAAGAGTAATAATAATAAAATAATAATAATGTTATTGTTAACAATAGTTAGAAAGGATATTTTAGATATTATCACGATAAAAATAAGCCCACCCAATATAGTCATTAAAAATAGCATGTGATAAGTAGCCGTTATGAATAGTATCCCGTCCGTTATGAATAGTATCCGTTTGGACTTCCATAAATAGGTATGAGCATGAGATTTTATTTATAAGAAAGTATAGAAGTAAGAAGAATAATAATAAGAGTTATGACGCATCCGAGAAAGTGTCCCATTAAAGAAATTATTATGAAGATCGGCGAGCAATACGACTTGAAGTTACAAAGCTATGCTTTGCTATAGATGAGCTAAATGCTCATGTCCAATGGCTGCAATATAATGCAACGAGATACAGGGAGAAGTTTGAGGTTATTTATTGAACAATGCCAATGTTAGCCGAAGGGTTATGAACATACGCCAAGCACAACACGTCTTACGCACATACGCTAATATAATTCAAGAAATTTCAGAAGGCCATAGAATATGATATTAATGTTTATGTTTAGGATTATAATATTTTATGTTATAATGTTATCTTACTTTATTGTTTATTGATTATGCAATTATATTATTTTATCCGCATAAATATTAAATATGTTATAAAAAAAATTAATAATAAAATAATTTCTTATATGTCATAAAAATTTTAGATGCTATATATTATGTCATTTAGTTTCTTAAATCAAATTACTATGGGTAGGTAAGTATTACAAGCCTTAACTTTACCAAAAGTATAAAACATTAATGGGCCCAAAAATTTGAATGAGGCAGATGAGGTCCCATTCAAAAATTCATAACTTGAGTTATATAGATCCAATTGACATAAAACCAAATCCCATTTGTTCATTTATGACTTAGCTAAAACGTGTAAAAATTTCAGAATTTAATATGAAGCCAATCAATTCCAGAATTTAAAATACTACACATAGGTTTAGTATGAACGGGTAAACATTTTAGTATGACTTTAAAATTCAATAACTTTTGTTATACATATTCAAAAATTATAAAATTGATACCCATTTGTAGATATTTGAGTTAGTAATGCAATACAATTGGCCATTTGTCAAAAACTACAAAATTAAAAACGTTATAATTGAATTAGTAGGGAGTACACCAATATGGACTTTTGATGCCAAAGGAACCTTCTAGGTTGAAAAGTCTTAAAACATTTTTTAAATGGTAGGAGAAGATACCCACGTTTTAAGAGAGGATAATATGAATAAAATAAAATATTTTATATATTTTATATAATTTAATTTGATGCCAAAGTCAAATTCATACACTACTTTCACACTACACACCTACCACCATCCTTGCCTATAAAAGGAGTGTCTTGCCTCTCCTCTTAAGCACAAATCCCTCAAGCCACACCACGAAATTTCCCTCTCAAAAACACTCCCTTAAGCCCTCTTAACATCCCAAATACTCTACTCAAATCCTCTTTTGCTTTTGGTACTTACCAAACGTCGAACTTAGAAAGGTAATATCTTAAGATTTTTGAAATTTTGAATCGCTTCTTATTTATTATGTAGATCAATATGGTTGGTTTTACCACCTCATATATACTATATTCATGGTTGGTTTTACCACCTTACATATGTTATTTATATGATTAGTTGTACCACCTCGTATATACATACATGGTTGGCCCTTCCACCTCATATACATACCTGTGTAATTATTTTAAATTATAGTATTTTATCATAGCATTGTCATTCTATAATTCAAGTGAAAAGATGAGAATATTAACTTATGTTTTTATTTTTATTTTAAGGTTTTAGATATCGGAAGATTGTAAGGAACGACTTCCAAAATGAATTCCCCGACAAGCCTCTCCCACCTTTGCAGCCCCAATTGTTAATGCTTAACCTCACACTTATCCCCATCCTTATCTCCTCCTGATCGTCCCTTTAGACCCGTGTCTAATATCCCCTCATGGTTAAGGTGGAAGACACGTAGGAAAAATAAGCTTATCGCACGTCTTTTCCGTTCACCACCCACAAGAAGTAAATCTTATTCAAAAACTCTCAAGGCATATAACCTAGTTAGTGCACAACTCAAGGCTTATGATGCATGGGATCGAAATAGGATATGGAACAGCAATAGAAGTGGGAACCCAAATTAATATTCAACCCCACAAGCACGGTATGCCTATTAAAAGATATAAGTTAAAGTATATATATATATATATATATATATATATATAAGGAGATATGTGTGATATTGAACTTTTCAAGCATTAATGCTAATTTAGTGTTTTGACATTTTTAAGGTTTAGAACGCGGAGAACGACAAGCGATAGTAAGGGTTTCTTATCCTCTTTTTCTTTTTCATTATAGTCTATATTCGTAAGGGTTTCTTATCCTCTTTTTTCTTTTTTCATTATAGTCTATATTTCGTAAGGGTTTTTCTTTTCCTTTTCTCTCTTTTTTCTTCCTCTTTAACTTGTTTTATTTGGAATTATTATTGTAAGAGTTTTTCTATTTTCAATTTATTGTTGAAAACATTAGTTTCTTTTTAATTCTCTCTTGGTAATCTATCTTATTGATTGGGGTAGATAACCATTTTAATATTCGTGGTTATCCTTGTTAACTTTGAATGTTTTATTGAAATTCTATGTGATGCCTCATGTTATGTATGTCAAAGTTGTTATAACCTCTTATGTTTGGACAAAGTAAGTTTATGATGGGTGGTTCCAGAAAGACCTCCAATGCATTGGGTAAAGAACATACCTGGAGAGTGTCAACCAGTTGATAATATGTTATGTTATGATATGGTATCTGGGTACTTAACCTAGATCATGATGTTATGATACGATGTTCAAACATAATCTTCCATGTTATGATTTTCTTGTGAAATGTTGATCATGTATGATGTGTAAATCTTATATTTCCTATGTTCGATATCTTCATGATTTTTCCTTACCCACTTATGTTTACCCTTACGCGTTATTTGAGCTCCCCTTTTTTATGATTTCTTTTCCAACCCCAGGTAATTAAGGGATGGAGAAACTAGGATAAGGAGTCGAGAAGTGCTTGGAAATAAAGTTGTGTGAAAATTTAAAGATTTATTAAGTTGTTTGCTCGTGTGCTTTGTTATGTAATAATGGGTTATGGATACTTAGTCTCTAAACCCCTAAACCTTAAAGATCTTGGATTGAAATTTGTAATAATGAATGGTTTGTTTGATTAAATAAGTAATAGTTTGAAATTGATATAAAATTTGTATATTTATTTTCCGCTAACGCACCCGGTTTGGAAGTCTCAAATTTGGGGGCGTTACACAAAGAGCACGCAAAACAGAAAGAGGAAGAAGTCTAATTAATGATGTCTACACATACTGGAAGTCGGTAACTCAGGAATCAGAATCACCTACTTACTTTGTTTAGCTGTCTGTAGATGTTTGCTCATGCCCAAATGATGGGATCCGGCATGAGAGAATTGTGCCCGGAATAAACTATTTGCCTAAATCTGTTCATCAAGAGAGATGCATGGCAAACAACCCTAATCATTTCTCTTTTGCTAGTAAAGTTCGTGTTAAGAGCATTAAAAGAAGACAGAGCAAATATGACAGGTCAGATCATGGTAACCCATTAGAACTTGGCATTTTTGGGTTTAGCAAGTATGATAACCCTAATTAAACCACAACAACATAGAAGAAAGAAAAATCGCTAGTATGAGAAAGAGACGACATTCTACTAGAGAAAGAAAGAAGTACAATGATTCAGGAGTAGTGGTGGAGTGCGGCATTATTCATTAATGGATCGGCAAATGAATTGACGAATTGTCCTTCAAACCCATGGTGTTGCTGGCAGCGTCGTCTATAATTGAGATGTCCACATTAGAGTTCCACGTTAGGGGGTGGAGGTGCGTGTGTACGATTAGGATTTAGGGTATTGGGCCAATAATATTCGGGCTTGAGTAGATGGAATCAGTATGTTTTAGGGTTTACGTCTACTCTCCCCATTGTCCGGCGCCTGCTCCCCTTCTCTCTCTGTGTATTCTATCTTCCCATCCTACGTTTTGTGTGCCTTGAAAATGGCACCCGTAGAACTCATTTGGGATCTTGGCTCTGGATTATACGAAGATGTTGATGATGGTTCGAAATGCGAGGATCACGCAAAATAAAAAGAAGAAGAAGTCTAACTAATGATGTCTACAAATACTGAAAGTCGGTAACTCAGGGATCAGAATCGCGTACTTACTTTGTTCAGCTGGTTGTAGATGTTTGCTCATGTCCAAATGATGGGATCCGGTATGAGAGGATTGAGGCCGGAATAAACTGGTTGCCTAAATTTGTTCATCAAGAGAGATGCATGACAAAGAACCCTAATCATTGCTCTTTTGCTAGTAAAGTTCGTGTTCAGAGCATTAAAAGAAGACAGAGCAAGTATGACAGTTCAGATCATGGTATTCCATTAGAACTTGGCATTTTTGGGTTTAGCAAGTATGATAACTCTAATTAAACCACAGCACATAGAAGAAAGAAAAATCACTGGTACGAGAAAGAGACGACATCCTACAAGAAAAAGAAAGAAGTACAATGATTCAGTAGTGGTGATGAAGTGCGGCATTTTTCCTCAATAGATCGGAAAATGAATTGACGAATTATCCTTCAAACCTATGGTGTTGCTGGCAGCGTAGTCAAGAATTGAGATGTCCACATCAGAGTTCCACGTCAGGGGGTGGTGGTGCGTGTGTACGATTAGGATTTAGGGTATCGGCCTAATAATATTCGGGCTTGAGTAGATGGAATCAATAGGTTTTATGGTTTTCGTCTACTCTTCCCCTCCTTCGGCGCCTACTCTCCTTCTCTCTATGCGTAGTCTATCTTCCCGCCTGGTGTTTTACGCACCTTGAAAATGGCACCTGTAGAATTCGTTTGGGATCTTGGCTCTAGATTATACGAAGATGTTGATGGTTCGAAATGCGAGGAGCACGCAAAACAGAAAGAAGAGGAAGTCTAATTAATGATGTCTACACATACTAAAAGTCGATAACTCAGGGATCAAAATTGCCTACTTACTTTGTTCAGCTGTTTGTAGATGTTTGCTCATGTCCAAATGATGGGATCTGGCATGAGAGGATTGAGGCCGGAATAAACTGGTTGCCTAAATCTGTTTATCAAGAGAGATGCATGGCAAAGAACCCTAATCATTGCTCTTTTGCTAGTAAAGTTCGTGTTTAGAGCATTGAAGGAAGACAGAGCAAGTATGACAGGTCAGATCATGGTATTGTATTAGAATTTCACATTGTTGGGTTTAGCAAGTATGATAACCCCAATTAAACCACAACAACATAGAAGAAAGAAAAATCGCTGGTACGAGAAAGAGACGACATTCTACAAGAGAAAGAAAGAAGTACAATGATTCAGGAGTGGTGGTGAAGTGCGGTATTTTTCCTCAACGGATCGGCAAATGAATTAACGAATTATCCTTCAAACCCATGGTGTTGGTGGCAGCGTTGTCAAGAATTGAGATGTCCACGTCAGGGGGTGGGGGTGCATGTGCGCGATTAGGATTTAGGGTATCGGTCCAATAATATTCGGGCCTGTGTAGATGGAATCAGTAAGGTTTAAGGTTTACGCCTACTCTCCCCCTCCTCCGGCACTTGCTACCCTTCTCTCTGCGCGTAGTCTATCTTCCCACCCTGCGTTTCGCGCGGTGTGAAAATGGCAACTGTAGAATTTGTTTGGGATCTTGGGTCTGGATTATATGAAGATGTTGAAGATGGTTCGAACTCTGAGGTGCACCCAAAACAAAAAGTAGAAGATACTTGGAGACGCTACACGGAGTGGATATAGAATATTCAAGAAGAGCTACCATTGCCAACGAAGCTGTGCAACAATTTCTGGGTGTTGAAGGTTGACAACAGACATGTTATCCCCTTCTCTCTGCGCGTATTCTATCTTTCCGTTTCGCGCGCCTTGAAAATGGCACCCATAGAATTCGTTTGGGATATTGGCTCTGGATTATATGAAGATGTTAATGATGGTTCGAAATGCGAGGAGCACGCAAAACAGAAAGAAGAAGAAGTCTAGGAACGCTATGCGACGTGGATACAAAATATTTGAGAAGAGCTATCACTGTCAGCGAAGCTACGAGACTATTTCTGGGTGTTAAAGGATGATAACGGACATGTTATCGCCACCGTCTCATTGCCATGTAATATTAAGATTTCGTTTGCGATTTATCAAGTAAACACCTATATATATATATAGATATATCTACATGGTTGAAGAAAAGACCTATTACTTCAATGATACACTAGAATCAGATGTTTTCAGGTGGGACGGTACGAAAGTTGTCAAATTACACTTTCCCTCTCAATATTTTGTTTTGGAACAAGATAGGTATGTTTTCGGCTTGGATTCCATTACTTTGAGCGTGTAGTAGCTTTAAAAACATTCTTGCCCGACGATGTCTACGTCATCCGAAACCACTAGGATCAACTGTGCCAATGCATACATCAAGCACATATGAATAATAGGGATGTGTTTGATAAGCTATTACAAATGCAGCTGGCTGAGAGGAACGAGTTAGGCAGCATAACTGAGGCAGTGGAATATGTTACCCTAATACAGTCTGAGAAGTCGGCAATTAAAAAATTAAAAGGTAAACAATCATGGGCCAAGACCGCTAAGCAGAAGAAGATGTCATAGTAGCTTCTTTTATCAGTAGTAAAACTTTTGAAAATAATAATTAATTATGTCTACACATACTGGAAGTTAGTAACTCAGGGATCAGAATTGTCTACTTACTTTGTTCAACTGTCTGTGGATGTTTGCTCATGTCCAAATGATGAGATCCGGCCTGAGAGGATTGAGCCCGGAAAAAACAAGTTGCCTAAATCTGTTCATCAAGAGAGATGCAAGGTAAAGAATCCTAATCATTGCTCTTTTACTAGTAAAGTTCGTGTTTAGAGCATTGAAATAAGACAGAATAAGTTTTTCTGGTTAGATCATGGTAGTCCATTAAAATATGACATTTTTGGATTTAGCAAGTATGATAACCCTAATTATACCACAGCAACATAGAAAAAAGAAAAATCGTTGGTACGTGAAAGAAACGACATTCTATAAGAGAATGAAAGAAATACAACGATTCAGGAGTGGTGATAGAGTATGGCGTTATTCCTCGATGGATTAACAAACGAATTGACGAATTGTCCTTCAAACCCATGGTGTTGCTGGCAACGTCGTCAAAAATTGAGATGTCCACGTCAGGGGGTTGGGGTGCGTGTGCGCGATTAGGATTTAGGGTATCGGCCCAATAATATTTGGGCTTGAGTAGATGGAATCAGTAGGGTTTATGGTTTACGTCTCCTGTCCCCCTCATCCGGTGCCTGCTCCCCTTCTCTCTGCGCACAGTCTATCTTTCCGCCCTGCATTTCGCGCGCCGTGAAAATGGCACCCGTAGAATTCGTTTGGGATCTTGGCTCCGGATTATACGAAGATGTTAATGATGGTTCGAAATCTGAGGAGCACGTAAAACAGAAAGAGGAAGTAGTCTGGGAACGCTATGCGACGTGGATACGGAATATTCAAGAAGAACTATCACTACTGACGAAGCTACGCAACTTTTTCTAGGTGTTGAAGGATGATAACGAACATGTTATTGCCACCGTCTCATTACCGGATAATATTAGGATTTCGTTTGCGATTCATCGGGTAAACACCTATATATATATATATATATATATATATATATATATATAGCTATAGGATCGTAGAAACGACATTTTACTTCAATGACGCATTGGAATCAAATGTTTTTAGGTGGGAAGGTTCGGGATCTGTCAAATTATCCTTTCCCTCTCAATTTTTTTTTTTGTTCTGGAACAAGATAGGTATGTTCTAAAAAAATGCTGGTTCAAGTAGCTTCGTGTTATGTTGAATGGTGGTAGCTATCAATCTATTTTTGGTGTGCTGTAAAACATTATAGGTTTGATAAATGGAAATAACACTAAATTTGAAATTGTCAGTATTCTTCAGTAATGATGCATTCCAAAATTGCTAAGGTCCTTGGTAAATTTATCCTTATCAATCACTTTCGGTGACAAATTCGCAAAAGTTTAATTGCTTATTTACTATTGTTATTATTATTATAACAAAACCCTGAGCATATTATGAAAGGCCATTTTAACGTTGTGAAAGTTTTTACGCGTTTTTACGAAATGTAATAAAAGTGTTGGCATTTTAAAAATAAATATTGGGAACGTGCCACCACTAGTTATGTACGTTGTTGTTGAGTTTGTCATCTCTTGAATGTTAAAGCTAAAATATTGAAATTTATACGTCATTTCCTGAACCACAAGCTTCATAAGACTATGTGAATATGAGTTTTGTTATAAAGTTGCCACAAACCAAAAGAAAAAAGGTATAACCTTATTTTCGTTGGTGTAGATTTTTTTTTCTAAAATGTGACTCTAGTATGCAATAAAACAACGGATGTTAAGCACATTTTCAATATTTATTTTTGATGATATTTAAAATTAAAATATTTTTTTTAAAATATTCTAATTTTATATTATCTATAGATCAAAACAACTATTATTATTATTATTATTATTATTATTATTATTATTATTATTAATAAAACAACCCTGCAAAAATTCAACGATCTTGAACTGGCACGGTGTCGGGTTCGAACAGTTTAGAGCTTCAATGCTGGCCAATGGTAAAGGCCGAAGACTACGTTGCCAGATGTAAACATTGGATCAAGTAGCAACTTGGAAGGTCTGATTAAAGAAAAAAAAAAAAAAACGGGGGTGTGAGGGTTAAAATTACTCGTAAATGACCCGCGTGTCATTGGAGCAATGCCTCCTGGCGCCAGTACACGGACACACAAATCGAACACATCAAAAAAGCCCTAATTCGCGTTCAACATGGACATTCGCGTGGGTGGGGGATTGATGCGATGAACCCTAATTCAGAAATTTGCTTTTGATATGATTATTTATTTATTCTGCGCCAGTGATGTATTGTTGGTAGAGCTATAAGGTTTGTTCTTGATCGATTGATGATGTTGCAGCTGCGGTCCGACTTTGTCAGTCTCTCTCGCCCCCCTGGCGACATCGATTGATGCTTTGATTCGCGGAAATGATCACAAAACCTGTAAAGTAACGACCATTCACTTGTTTTGCCTCCCAGCGATTTGATTATAACACCATGTTTGGGAACATTTTTCGGATTTTGTTGGAAATGTCCGAGTCTTTTTCGTGCGACGGCTCATGGGTGTTGTTGTCGTTGACTAGCTTTTATCTTTTGTTCGTGCACGGATTGATCGCGTTAGTCTTAGTTTAAAACAAATTTGGGGGTTGCTATTAATTGGAAGTGAGAAAAAGGGTAGGGACTAATGTCCATTAGGAGTATTATTCAGGACATGAGGGGTGAATTTGGGAGCATATCTAGGAAAGGGTTTGAAGGGAAATTCAGCTATGGATCCAGGTCAAAGTCACATAAAGGGGTTCCTGACTGCTCGGTTGGGAGCTGCGTGGATGCCCTTAGTCAGAGTTGTTGGGCCAACATGCCCCCGGAGATCCTCAGGGATGTTCTTGTGAGGATTGAAGCATCTGAAACCACTTGGCCTCACCGGAAAAATGTGGTGGCTTGTGCTTGTGTGTGCAGGAGTTGGAGAGAAATCGTAAAAGAAATTGTTAAAACCCCCGAAGTCTCTGGAAGAATAACTTTTCCCATTTCCCTAAAGCAGGTGTGAAAACTTGTATCGCTCTTTGTCTACTCCTAATTGCATTTCTTATTCTTCTCGTCGTCTCATCTCATCCATATTTATATGTTCTTTCTATGAAATGAGGTTATGGTCCTGTATATAGTTCCGCATTAATTTTTTTTATATGTTAGTGTGAGTTGATAAATGATAAGTACCGGGGGAGGGACATATATTCCAAAACGGAGGAGAAGTAGATATTGTGTTCCTCCTTTTGTTGTTGGGATCAAAGTATCATTATTATTCATAATGTCTATTAAGGGCTTCTCATTACACTGATGAATTGGTTGTTACGAATCAGGCTGTTTGCTAGACTAACATTTACTTGTTTCTATGTGATATCATCTAGTGTGCCCAATTAATACTAAAGTGAATTTTAAAGATTAGCTCATAAATTTTAATTATAACAGGAGAAATTAGAGCTTCTTTCCTTATCAGTGGTGCGATGCGTGTTCCCAGTGCACTGACCCGTGATATTTCGATGCCTACTCTAGAGAATTGTAGCTTGATGATTGAAACGTTGAGTTCTTGAACCATAAAATATGCTGGGCTTCAGCCAATCCCAAGCGAGGGACTCAACCTGGGTCTGATTGGCCACCCTGGATCAGGGCTCATTGGCTCAACTCAATAAATGCCTAATCGATATTTGTTAGGCCTTTTCTTTTATTCAGATCCCAAAGTTTACAAAATTATCATTTAAATATATTCTTCATATGGGTGCTCATCGCGTGCTTATCCAACCTCAGAATTTCAATTAGCTTTAATAGATAAAGTCAAAACACACTCGGTACAGACAGATGTGCTATTGTACAACACTAAACATAGTCTCTGCATCACCACCTTCTTGAACACAATCTAATCTCACTGACTGGTTTGTTGGTGTTTCTCTTTAGCTAGGAGTTGGTTGGGTTGTCTTTTGCGAAATCTTAGGTTAGATCTAGGTCTTATGTGATGTAACAAGAACACAAGATGTACGTGATTTGCTCAATGTGATCGACTCCACGGGTGATGAGGCTATAACCTGCCGAGATCAATTTACTATAACAATGATTACAATGAGGTTTTTGTCTCTATTATAAGATGATCTCACTCTCTCTTTTTTAACTCTCTTTATAGTTACAGATTAAACAGAGCAAACTCATCCACTATGGTTCCTCTCGTTTATCATTTACACTCTGCATTGTCTTCTCTTTTGCTTGCCTTTAGATCATCATCAATCTCTCTAAAACTCTTAGAAGTAATCTGTTTTGCACTTTGTTCTTGCTGATATGGCTCTTTAGATCTCTCTCTATGTGAGCTCAGCTCGTATATGGCTAAATGCTATGGATTTTTGGATGCCTTCCCATGACTGTCTTTGCTCTTTATTTTTATGTGACCTTAGGTGAAAATCATGCCTCTGCTCCTGGTTTAGATTTGATATTATTGGAAGTTTTCTTTGCATTTGTTCTTTGTTACTACACATTTTTTGAATTGCATTGTTCATTCTAAGAATGGTCATATATTTAGGGCGCATATCTTACCTGTTTGAATCATATTGAAATTTGGTGTTTTTGGCAGCCTGGTCCAAGATGCTCCCTTCTCCAATGCTATATAAAACGGAATCGTAGTACCCAAACATACCATCTTTATCTCAGTTTAAGTCAAGGTAAACTTACAGAGACTAACACATTTGTTTTGACTTCACAATTCACATGCATTCCTGAATGAGCAATTTTCTACCCCTATTGTTGTTTTGTTTATTATTACCTTTTTATGCGGTTTTCTGAAAATGCCGGTTTTGTGGTGTTTCTGGTTACAAAGGCTCTATTGGATATTATGTTCTTGCTTATTGGTTTCTTGGGCAAATTGAATTTAATAGCTTGGATGTTAAACTGCCAAAATTTTAAGTTTAGTGGTCCCACTCTTTTGTCTGATGCAGCACTAAATGATGTTGGCAAGTTCCTCCTTGCCGCGCGGAAATGTCGTCGCCCTACATTCACAGACTATGTCATTTCTCTAAATGCTGATGATGTTTCGAAGGGAAGCAGCACCTACATTGGGAAGTTGAGGTATGTTTATTTTCTAGGGCGTAGAGTTCTTGTATTGTTTTCGTTCATGGTGAAAACATTTCGACAGGTCAAACTTTCTGGGGACCAAGTTCACAATATATGATGCACAGCCTCCAAACTCAAGAGGCGAACTTAAGAAATGTCGATCCACCCGACTGGTGGGTTTGAAGCAAGTCTCCCCTACAGTTCCTCCTGGCAATTATCCTATTGCACACATTTCATACGAGTTAAATGTGATGGGTTCCAGGTAAGCCTCTTTTCTCTCTACTTTGGGAGTGGAAATAAATGGAATGGGGATTAGAAGTAAGGATAGAATCACCCTTCCTTAATTGGATGGTTAAAGCAGACAAAGAGAAAGGAAATGGAGAGGTAAATAATTCGCTTTGTCTGGGAGATGCATGCAATGGAAATATAGGCTATAATATTGTATAGTTTCTGCATGACAGGGTTGTAACTTTAACTTCCTCAATCCACATTTTCTCAACTTGGAAGACTTTTATTAAACAGGATTAAGGGCGTAACGACTAACAAATCAGCTAATCAATTATTACATGATTTCATGTTGTGATCATCAGGGGTCCAAGAAGAATGCAATGCACCATGGCTACTATCCCTTCCTCCTCAATTGAGCCTGGTGGAGTAGCCCCTACCCAGACAGAATTCATGTCTGGGAATGTGGATTCTCTCCCATCACTTCCATCTTTTAGAACCAAGTCTTCTTGTACAGAGAATTTCCAATCAGGTCCTTTGCCCAGCCCGCAACATGGAATGTTGGTGCTGAAAAACAAGGCTCCTAGGTGGCATGAGCAACTCCAGTGTTGGTGTCTTAACTTCAATGGACGGGTGACAGTTGCCTCGGTGAAAAACTTTCAGCTCGTTGCAGAGCATGCATTTGCTGGCCCAGATAATGGGAATTCCATTCTTCAGTTTGGGAAAGTGGGGAAGGATATTTTCACCATGGATTATCAGTATCCTATATCAGCTTTCCAGGCGTTTGCCATCTGTCTCAGCAGCTTCGACACCAAGATTGCTTGCGAATAACTGACAAATCGGTATGCGACTTAAAAAATTCCAGACGGATAATGATTTCATTAATTGATACTGTTTTCTGTTTTCCCAAAAACATGACAATAAAGGGGGGGGGGGGGGAATTAGAGTACTGTTTTCTGTGTTGATTCTTGACACTACTGGCAATGGATCAGGAAGAACAAAATCAAGGACTCCTAGTAAAATCCGATATAATGCTTTAGATCGACTCTATTGGGACAGAGACCTTGTGAGAAGATCAGTAATTTACTTTCTTCCGTAGTGTAGGTTAATATCTTTCCATTGTCATGTACATGTTGCATATTCTGGGTGACGCATGTAAAAGTCTGTAGGCATCACCATAGAGAATCGTGTCATTCTGAGAACTCTAGCGGCTTGTTTGGTATGAACATTTATTTTGATATTTTTTTATTCCTTGTCAGAATTTGTGTTAAATTATAATTTTAAAATTTATGTAGAATGTGTTTTAAAAAGAGTGTTTTTAAAATTGAATTTTCAAAAAAATATTAAAAAATATAATATTATAGGTTCAGTAATAAAATAAAAAATATTTGAATTTACAGTTAAAACTAAATTTAGATTTGAAATAAAAATACTAAATTGTTTTTATATTTGAAAATGAAAAATAATTAAAATTAATTTTTAAAATAACTATAAGATATTTTTGTTTTATAAATTAAAATTTAAAATTAAATAATTTTAAATTTATTTGAATTTACTGTTTTAAAAATTAAATTGAATTTTAAAATTGAAAATGTATAATTTTTATAAATTGTTTTTATACTTGTACCCAATTGCTTTAATTTTTAGCTTCAAAATTTTTTACTAAAAGTATATTTGTATGTATATGGTCATTGGTGTTTATAATTTGTGCAGAAATATTATCTGTCATTAGATTGGTATTAAATAAATTAATATTAGGTGCTATGCATAACTTGTATGGCATGAATCAAAATGTTATGTTATTTTATTGTATGGTTTTGGTACATTTTTTGAGTTACGTTACATTTCCTAAATCACCAGCAAAACTGCCTCAAACCCTGGCACCTATTTTCCTTTTTTTTTTTGGTCGCCCTAATAAATGTTTGAAATAACAGTAATTTTAAAAAATGATAGCTATATATTCTATATTTTAAAAAATTCAGGACTCCTAGTCTTTGTTTTTTTTTCTTCTATTCTGTAAATTTTGTTTTAAAATTAAAAGTTTTAAAATAAGCTCTCATTTAATATTTTAACATATGCATGCCGGTTCAGCTACGCAATTACGGTGATGTGATGTGATGTAAATCGTAAATAATATTTTATTTGTTTTAAAAAATAATAATAACACATATAATATCCTACTCGCTGTATCACAGTTTGACAAATTGATTAAAGCCTTAAGGTGGTTGGAGAGTCTCCCCTAAATTTCTAATTAGTTGTATTTTGGAAGATAATTAATGAGATGGCAGCGGCAGGGGATTTGTGAAAAACATGAGATCACATGGGCATAATATATATACTAGGGAGAAAAAAGACAGCTACTCATCTCTCTTCCACACACCATCATCACAACATTAATGTTCCGTTAAAAATATATCATCTCATTGGACATAAATAGGAAACAAACACTGCTCCATCGTTAGACATTTAACAGCACCAACCGCACACAAAAAAAAAACACTGAGATTGCTTTTCAAAAAAGCTCATTAATGAGAAACAATTTAATGCTCCTGGAGTGTATTAGAAGGGGCGAGGGCCGCCTGGTGGTCCACCGGGTCCGCCAAAGCAATCTCGAAACAGCCAGCAACAGCACAGGCAGGACAAGCTGGGCACAAAGGGCAGGAAAACCATACATTAGATTAGGCCATCAAAACTCTAATGTTGAGATGTTTGCTACTGTCAGTGACACTACTATGTCTGTGTGAAGGGTAGACTTTAATAAACCAACAAATATTTGAAATCTTAAATAATAATAATAATACAAAGGGATTAATGATATTGATATTTAAAAAAAAACCCAAAATAGCTTTTAATACCTCTTGTAACGTTTGATAATGGTTTTAAAAAAAAACTAATAATAATAATAATAACAACAACAACATCCCAAAAAAACTAGATATATAAAGTCACATTGAAACTAACAAAAAATGACTCTTTAGGTTAAAAGGAGAGGAGAGGAGTAATAAATTATGTGTCAAGTTAATTAATGGTGGGAAACTTTACACTTCTAGTGTGGAGGGAGGGTATAATATGTAACATACCAGGAACCTATCATGCCACATATGCCATCGACACAACCCCCAAAAAAACCACCAGGTCCTCCAAAAAAGGGACCCGGACCCCAACCAGGCCCAGGTCCCCAGCCAGGCCCTCCGCCACCAGGTCCCCATCCAGGCCCTCCGCCAGGTCCCCAGCCAGGCCCTCCTCCCCCTGGACCTCCACCACCAGGCCCCCCAGGTCCCATTACGAACTCCTCTTCAACGAACCGCTGTTGCAGCTGTGAACAACGCAAGAAAGATCACGCAAAGAGATTGAGAAGTACATTAAGTAGCAAAAACTAACTCATATATGAAGGCTCTGGAGTTGAGCTGAGCAGCGTACTCTTACATTGGGCGACTTCTATGACCGAGAATGCAGCTCCCTCAGCGTTCAGCCCACACGGCTCAGTAATTCTATACAGCGCTACTAATTAATCTCTATCTCTATCTCTATCTCTCTCTCTCTCTCACACACACACACATATATATATATATATACGGACACACCAGCATGATTGTTCCCCGAGCCTCTACCATTATGGATCCACCATTCAAACCATTCAACTACTATTCTTTATCCACCATTCAAAGCTGATTCAAACAGTCTCACCTACCATGTTGTCGACCCCTATACATCCAACTTTGTATGCAATTCTTAATTCTTATATATATCTCTCTAACCTATTACGTACTCTATTTTAATGTAATTTTTAACTACCATCTCTAATTAATCTAAATCTAATATTATCCATTAAAAACTGCTTATTCTCTTTATTTTCTTTAATTAATTAAACAATACAATTAAAAATAAGTTTTTGTTAATAAAATTAATATATTTATTATATAAAGTAAATAATTCAAAATTAAAAAATAATACAGCTACAGTACTTCGCCAACGCCTCGTTGGAAACCCGGTACTTTGCGTTGTTTGGTATCGCTTTTTTTTTTTTGATTTTTTGTTTCTAAAAGCAGAAAATATGTAGTATATTTGTTTGACTGTTATTTTTATTTTTTAATTTTTTAAAAATATTTTTAATTTTGAGTGTAAAAAATAGGAAACACTAATTTGGTCACCCCCCCCCCCCCCCCCCCCCGCCTCCTTCCCAACGTGCGCGACCCACCCTGATCTCTCCGGCGTCGCTGCCAGATCTCTGCCTTTTTCTCTGGTGTAAAATAATAATAAAAAAAAACCTTGTGCAAAAACAGCAAACATAAAAATGTTTTTAATTTTTACTGAAAATACACAATACTCAATATTTTTTAAGTACAACTTTTTTAAAACAGAAAATCAAAAACACCCACCCTAAAATTAGCCACTTGAGATATAAATGTGCATCGAAAAATGCTGCGGCTGCAGTTTTCTTGGCGCTTTTGCTATTATATACGCCTTGACAGTCTCCAGCCTTTTAAGAGCGAAGACATATAAGTGAGCTGTTAATGCCATGGATTCATTAAATGATTTTCGACTCCACTAATTAAACAGCTGTTAATTATTTATTGAATTTTCGCCTCTCCAAGATGATCGCCCATATAACGTACAGCAAAGACATATAAGTGAGCGAAAAATAAAAGAAAATAATGAAACAAACTGCAGGATAAAGTTATTAAAATAAACAAACTGATTGTTTATTATATTAATATATATTAACAGGGCCTTAATTTATTTACATAGTAAAACCACGAGCTGATCAATCGATGGACTATGGCGGAGACTAACTCTACTCACAATTAATATATCACAATTAGCTATGTATGAATGTTAAAACGGGCAGGGATATATATAATATAAAACTAATATGAGTTTTATAAAACTAATAGTAACGGAGGCTCTCTATTATTTGTGATAATGCCAAAAATGAGCTTCATTTCTTCATACGCCTTTTACTCATAATTTGTTAACTCTTACAAAGTCACTATTCATTTTCCACATAATTTTTTTATTATTTTTTATCTTCTTTCTCCCTCTCTTCCCCTCGTGCAATTAATATTATTATTAATAAATTATTATTTTAATAAAAATAGAGACTCTTGGAGTGTATGTTAAAAAATAGCTATTTACATGTGAAAAATTCTATATATGTAGAAAAAATTATAAAGTAGCTCTTGGGTTGTCTAACAAATAATTTTATAATTATTTTATAAATTAATTATAAATTTGTAATTAATTTTATTATTAAAAATATTAGTTTAAATTTTAAAATAAATTTATAATTAGCATTTATGATTAAATTTTCAATAAAAATTTAAAATTATACATTTAATTTAATTATACTTTAAAACTTTAATTAAATATTAAATTTCTAAAATTTTATAAATAATAAAATATCAATTGAAAATTTAATTTAGAACTTTTAAATATAAAATTATCCGTAAGTCCTTATATAAGATTTTTGTTAAATTTTCCATTAATAATATAGGGTGTGTGTAAGTAGATGACTTTAATTTCATAATTCAATATGTATTTTCATCAAGGTGGATATATTACTCAATTTACAGAGTATGAGTATGTCTCTCTCACTGTCTCTCACACACACATATATATAATGTTAGAAGTCTTATTTTATTAATTAATTATTATATATTTCAACACTTAATAACTAGTTAATGTTAAATTCTCTCTCTCTCTCTCTCTCTCTCTCTCTCTCCCTCTCTCTCTCTCTCTCTCTCTCTCTCTCTCAATTCTCCCTATTATAATGCATTTTAAAATCGTGCGAACCGATATGACGAGCACGCACAATATTGTGACATATAGATGGACATATGCCTTGACACGATTCAAACAAGTAGTATCAGAGCCTAGTTATCGCCGTAAGGTGTTTTATTATATCAAAAGTCTTCCTGGTATAGTCTGTAGCCTGGTGTCGTGTCATGTGGTGTCTGGTGATACTAGATTAGAATACAAAATCCCTTGTCGTCAGGTAATCAAATCAGTATACTCTCAATCAGGATGTATATTTAGGGGAAGATGCAGGAAAATTTTTATGATGGCCCATATGGTAGCAGCTCATTAGTTTCATAGGTGCACTTCTATCCTATAATGTAGTCCAATGTATGATAAAAGGAAGATTATTGAAAAATTGTATCTCACATCGGAAAAAATAAAGGAAAGTCAAAAACTTATATGATGAAATAGGCCTAAATTATTACAACGTGTTTTGAAATTGTACGGCCAATATGATGTCCAAAAACGATAATATTATAACTATAATAGGATTGCGTCTTGACACAGTACTTATATATATATATATATAAAATCAATAAAATACAATGTGTACCATGAGAGTTAGTACTATGAAGTTAATAAAAGAAAAGTAATTTCGCAGAAAGCCCCATCGAGCCATCCCAAAATAAAATGTGTCATATCATAAATTAATTGAGGGGGAAGGGGGTTGAAAAAAGAAAAGCTATTGATTGGAGAATGAATGATTTAAAACTCAAAAACCCAAACCCTAGATGATTAAATTCTCATATACCATTATATATATATATATATATATATATATACTATAAACAAATGAAAATAGATTATATAATAGTAAAAGAAGTAGTAAATTCCTTTGAATTTCATGCTTCCCTTTGCAAAAACTAATGATCGCACAAGGCACAATGTGACTGGTGTTAGAAAGACTGTCCAAAACTCATTAACCTAATACTTCAATTTTTGTTCGATTTTCCAATTAGTTTAATTTTATTTCGTAAAATTGCTTGAAAAACAAACCATGTGAATCATTCACAACTCCATCTCCGCCCTCTCCTTGACTGAGCCACCAACCCCTGTGTCGGGAAGGGAAGACCCGAACGACACGATGGGTTTGGCATGTCTTAGTCGATCGTCGTTACCTACGGCCAAGCCCAACATGCATGCATATATATGCCGACCCGAAAGACAACACTTATCGATTAGTTAATTTAGTTGATGTGGGTGTACACGTACATATACGATTCCAGCCTAAATCATTTATCTATTAATTTTCTCGGACTGAAGTTAAATACACTAACGCGAGGTAAACTTAAATAATAAATCTAGGTGTTAAAAAAATTAATTACCAGGAATGAACTCTAGAGAAAGTCAAAGACAGAGACGACCACGTCATATATAATTATATAAATAGATAGATAGCCGCCAAGAAGCTAAGCCCCCACTCGGATCCACATTATCGATCGCCTCTTTCTTCTTTCCTGCAGGGTGCGTCTCGCACATGAGATTTTGTAACGTCTTTCTTTTTGGTCCCATCAAAATGTTCCTCGCCAACCATGTGAATCCATCACATTTATCTCGGACCAATAATGACACTTTGCGTGAACCGTTCATTAATATTTATGTATTCCACTTTGACGCTTTAATTAATTAATTAATTAATATTACTTCAACATATATACAAATTAACCTAGAATATATATATATATATATATATACATATATATTAGCCAGTGAGATGACATCCCTATTATATCAAATGATTGTGTTATGGAAGTCGATTCTTAATTTCTTCTTGTGCAGTGGGTCCCCATGTTTATGTTAAAATATATATTAGCTAGAGTGAGATTTAACCCCGCGGCGATCGAGTAGTGGCGAGTATAGTACTGACGACGGACGACCCAATTTATTAATATGTTCCGAAAGTGGTACATCAGAGGCAAAGTGAAATATATGAATTTGTCCATATGTATAACATGCAAAAAAAATTAATCCTATCCTATCCATTATCCATTGCTGGTAGGACACCTGTGGTAAAGGACCTGTAATTTTTTTGTTTTTAGGGAGTTGGTGCATGACGTTACTGAAGAGAGATAGAGAGAGAGAGATGGAAGCAAGAAAACCTATATATATATATCATCGTCATCATCATCATAATCATATATATATATATATATATGTATGTATCATATATGTGAAAGGAAAGCAACTTAAAAACACATTACAGATGTCATCCATCTTATTCTGAACTGTAAAGCTAACTCTTCCAGCCCCACCAAGATTGATTTAATTATGTATGTCCTGATTCCACAGAAGGGGCGGCCATCTTTGTAAAAGGGTACTGCATTTCACGAATCCGAGGTATCTGATCAGATTCTCACACCTTGAGGTCGCCCGGCACAGTGGTACCCTCTTTGTTGTTGTCCGTCGCCTCTACCGCTGCGCCAGAGCCGTTCAGTGTGGGAGCAGGAGAATGGGGGATTTGCAGCATGCTGCTCAGCTTGTTGCTGCTGGTCGGAAGTTCTTGGAGCTTGTGCTTCGCCAACTCATGTTTACCAGCATTCCTGTAGACCATGTACAAAATCATCTGAGCAATCCCAAAGCAGAAACCCACCATACTCGGCGTCTGCATGTATACCAGCAAACAAACAAACAAAAAATCAATAAATTAATGTGAGATCGATACTTAATTATGTAGAAAGCAAAGAATTCAAATGAGTGTTGAGGGCCGGCTTACAGCAACGTAGTAATCCTTCATTAGATAACCATATAAGAACCACACCGTTGCGGACAGTGTTAAGAAAAATGAGAGCGGGAAAGGCATGAACTCCACACTCTTGGTTTTTATAACTCGCTTCTGCAAGGAACCATTAAAAAGCGACATTATTTTCTAATACATATATAAAAGTTCATATATATATATATATATATATACATATATTGGTGGACAAAAATTTATATATAGGAGTGAATTAGCGTACTATGATGCCGAGCGGAGCGACAAAAACAGAAACCGAGAAAACGGCACATATCAATCCGACAGTTTTGACTCGTTGAGGTCCTTTGGCTAACAAGGTTGACAGAAAAACAATGGATCCAAAAACCACTGCGTTGAACAGAATTAGCAGCTTTGCTGTGGTAATCTGCACAAAACAATTTCTCATCATAAGAAAACATAATGTCTGAAGCTATATATATATATATATACGTACGTTAATTAGTACTGCGTGCGTAGTTCATTCATATGTGTGAGAAAAATCCCGCTCACCTTGGTTCCTTTTGTTGCATATATCATGAATAGTATAAGGTAAATGGTCTCTATGACACAACCTACGGTGTTGATGGTAATAAGCAAGATCCCATTGATCTTGATGAGTCCATAGTATAGCGTTAGCGTTGCACTAAAAAGTGCAACCGAATAAGGCAATGATTGATATCCTTCCGTTGATTTCTTTCTGACGATCCTGTAAAAGGTTGGCCTGAAAAACGTGTAATAAAAATCAAAATCAATACTTTTCACACATAAATTAATACATGTCTAATAATATATATATATATATATATAATATACGAGCTGGACAGAGAGAGAGAGAGAGAGAGGGCATACACTGGAGCCAAAAACACCATGAAGGATACAATATTGCCTATGAGAAAAGGACACAAAACAAAGAAATATAAGTGATTATATATATATATATAGGTACTGAAAAATGAAACCAAATGCATGCTAATTAAGAAGAAATAAATAAAGATGTATGGTATTGGTGGGTGCATGATAGAGCTAGGAAGGATACCGAGAACACCAAACAAGAAAGCCCAGTGATGCGTTGAAGTAAACATTGTCGGGAACTACTGATGATCAGTACTGAAAACTTGGCCTTGTTGTTGTTGTTGCTCTAACTCGCCGTATATATAGTGCTACGTAATAAATGAGTGAAAGATGGGGATGGGAGCTGATAGATATATTGCACACCACTCTTAATTATGTAGAATTCTACAACAGTTTGTAGAGAGCAGTGTGTGTGTTTTTCCCCGGTTTTCGTGGTTATTTGCTTGGCGATGCCACTTATATATATATAGAGAGAGAGATGGGGATGGAGAGGGGAAGATCGAGTGTGGGGTGGGGTTTTAGTGGGCGCCTCTTCGTCACTTCACCGTCACCTATCAATTAATGTGGGCTTTGTTTACTATATATTTTCATTGTCCATGTAAGCGGTACACTTGGTATGTATGTATGTTCAACGGTTAGGATATGGATATGGATTTGAATTTGTAGCGAGGGGTCGTATCCGATTGCCGTTGTTAATTTGTAATTGTAATTTGCAGCACAATAACACATATTACACACACACTAACTCGGGTAATTAGATGTAGAACAAACAGGTTTGAATTGGATGCGAGGGAGGTATGTGAATTGTAAATAATGTAATAATTCGTTTGGAGTCGTAAATTATTAATTAAGCCACATCACCTACGCTCTGCCAGCGTGTTTTGTTTTCAACTATACTACTTTCAGACGTAAAGATTAATTAATAATTGAAGATATATTTAACCCCTTTTTTATAAACGGGCCGGCCGGGGATGTCAATTCTACCATAAAAATTATTAGTTGTACGTCAGACGTACGTACGAGTATTGTCAACCATCCAATAATTAATAACAATACATTTGGATACGTATCATATCCCTCCCCAAATGCTTGTTAATTTGTTTTGGGCTAGCTACACCATTTATCCAATTTGTTTCTTAATCAAATGTTGATACGTGATAATTTTAATCTCAAACAAATAATTGTTATGTAAAATTTTTTTGAAATATTGTTTATGATTTTTATATCAACATGCCAGCATTTATCGAATTGATTGTATTTATGATTAAATAATTAATTGTTTTTTTATATATAAAAAACATTTAATGTAATCAACCCATGTAATAAATTTATCTTCAATTATTTCTTTACGATGAATTTAATGTAAGAATTGGAAGAGCGCTTCTTGGATTCAATCATCATAATTAAGGCGATAGTATTACTAAGAAATGGGGGGGACTATTTTTTAAAATGTTTTATTTTGATTGTGTTAATTAAGTTAATATAAAAAGAAGCAAATATATATGAAATAATGCATACCCTACGGATTTAAATTAAATAAACGGCGTATATATATACAGACACAGCATAGTTATTGATTTGATAGTGTACATATATATGGATGGGGAAGGGGGTAAAATAAATCAGCTCCCATTGGCACTTGATATATACTTGATTTTGTTTCAATATAATTAAGACTAGTATCAATATCGTTAAATATGACATGTATTTGTCAGTAAATATGACATGTTTTTAGTGTGGTGCGCGTGAACGGACTCGCGAAGAGACACCATCGATGGGTTGTAGCTGGCTGGTGATGATCGATCGATCGAGTTGGTCGACGCGAGACATTAGATGTGATACGTACGTACGTGGAGGAGACAAGAGCGACACGCAAGGGAAGGACAATGGGAGAGTTGTTTACGCACGTCATTACGTGTGCAAAGTCTCAAAGGAAAAAAGGGACAGGACAGGAGAGGCAGGGTCACTTTTGTTTTGGTTAATGCGTTTCTGAATTTTGCACTGGCATAGTGGCATGCGCAATGCACGTGGCGGTGTGGCACTCGCACAACTCATTTTTTTTAAAAATCGATCCGCTCCACTCCACTCCACTCCGTGGCATCCCCTCAGGGACTCCGTCGTCCGTCGCACCTTCCCACTTACGAAAACTTACTTTATTTATTTCTTTTTCCATCTAATATTTTTCATTTTTACTATTAATTGGGGATAGAAAAAGATACATGAAAATAAAAATATTAAATACATAATAAGGGGGCTTTCATTGATGTATATATCAACTCAGTTTTGGGAGACGGACGGCTATACCCCTATACCGTACGTACCCTTGCTGAGTAATATATCTGTAATATATATATATATATATATATATATATTGGGTCATGCATGCATTTTGATTCCCGTACGTACAAGTAATTATATAATGAATGATCAGATGGTGAGGGATGATGGAGGGGTGCGTGCTCCTACAATCTTAATTTGCTCTCATTCTAATGTGACCATTTTTAACCAAAGGGATCTGAAATGAGTTTATTATTTATGGCTACTGCATATATATCAGCATATATGCATCTGTACATGTGGCAGTGTGTGTGTGTGTGTAATAGCAGTTGCGTGAAGATTAATTGTTGGGTACGAAACGCAAGAGTCCTGTTAATTAAATTGGTAGCCATATATATATGAGATGACATCCAACAACTTGTTAAGTTGATTTTCAGTCATTTAATTAGACATAATTAGTAAATATTGTTATTCTCTAGTACAAGTTATTGGACTGCCATAAACTAAACTTGGTCGTTATTACAAATTAATCAGCTAGAGTTGATGCCATCAGCATCCGTGTAAATCAAATCAAATCAAATTAAAGCTCCGTTAATTTCCACCCTCTGATCACCACTGATTAAATAGCAAATTAATCTTTGTCTAAAATTTACTCCTTCTAATCTCACTCACCTTTTATTGGTGTGTGTTCCAAAAAAAAGTTATAATTAACTAATATAATCAATGGCCCAGGGAAAACTATGAAAGTTACGATATAAAGGGCACTGTTTTTAAATGTTGGGAGCCTTTTTCCTATTAAAAATTTGGGTTGGCTTTGAAATAATCGTAATGATATGAGCTTGCCTAATTTAGGACAATTTAATAAAAATATGATAAGTAATAAGTTGTTAATTCCGATAGACAAGGCGCGGTAATGTGCTTCTCATTCACGAAAAGCATTCACATCTGTATATTTTTTCCTAAATGTTAAATAAAAAATAATTTCTAAAAAATTATTTAAAATTTTATTAATTTAAATCTATCGTATAAAGAAGCTGATGTAAATAATTAAACAAACCAATTAAGATTAAATTTCTAATAGATAAGCAATATATTAACCTTAAACATTCATAACACCAGTCATACATCCTAGGGGCAACAAGAATTTAATTTTGCATACAATTTAACTACCAAGCTAAGTTTCATTCAATCTTAAGTATTCATCATCCGTTTTATATATATATATATTATATATATATATATATATATACATATATGTGTGTGTGTGTGTGGAGAAATTTAATTATAAAAAACTCATTTTTACTCAAGTTGCTTTTCGCTATTGGGTGTTAAGAAGTGGGATCCCTCCTTTGCGAATATTAAAAACAACGATCGAATTGAATATGTTTACTGAATAATGTAAAATATCAAATAAGCTTTATTATATTAAAACGCGGGACAAAAACACACAGCCGCCTGAATTAGTGGTTGTGCGGCGCCGTTACGTAAAAGGTGCGGAGGTGATCATATCCCCCGCCATGCAGCCTGCACCAGCACTACGTTACGCTTCATAATTAGCAGCGAAAAGCCGGCATACACACACACACACACACATATATATATAAATTGCAAGTCAACTTGGTGCGCGTGGACGACCTGAGCAATGGGAGGGATTGGGTAATTAAAAACAATACATTAGAAGGTTCTAACTTGACTGGTGGGTTAATAATTTAAAACTCTTCAATTTGTCATTTAAATTTTTATTAATTTTTTTTTTAAAAAAAAGTATAGTAAACCTAAAAATCCACGTGGATCTGATTGGGATGATGGGACATATATAAAATAGTAGTAGTAACCGCTGATTAATTAATTGATTGTTTAACTTTAACCGGTGCAGTGCAATGCTTTTTAATCTGGGGAAGGACGACGCACCACAATTAAGCCGTGGGATGGCGATGCCAGACAATAAGAGCGCATTGACAGGCGAGCAAGATGATGAATTTGGGTAACCCATTTTTGTTTGTGTTTCTTTTGTGATTATATATTAATTAATTATTGTATATATTTTGGGTGCATCAGCATCATCAACTCGATTCAAGTCGTTGGGAGGGTTGTTTTTTGCGTTTTGCAAAAGCCACGGGGAGAGAGGATTAGAAAGGTTGTTTTCTACAATTTGCAGCCACTTGAACGCGCTACGGACACACTTTACAACGGCCCACTACAGGACATTATCTTGTTTTTTGTTTTGTTTTGTTTTTTTGTTTTTCTTAAAATCCTATCAATACTACTATTAGTATTACTTCTTTCAATCAATGGAAAATTTTAAAATTTAAAAAATAAAAATCAAAACAAAAAAAGAAAAAGGGAAAAGGGGTAAAGATTTTTCTTTCCTTTTCCTTTTTATGGAAAAGAGATTATGAAAAGGCATGGGGGTTACACACATCATGTGTTTCAAAACTCATCTGCCAATTGGGTGTGGATTAATTGCAAGGTTTTACAAATCTCACAGTATGATTATTAATTTTTTAAGACACCTAAATAATATTGAATGACAGCATCAATATTATAGGCAGAGCCTTGATATTAAAGGCCTAATTTGACTCTATTCTGGTAAACACAAAAAATATTTATATAAAACTTTATTTAAAAAAAATAAAAGTTACATTTCAAAATTACAGTAACCTTTAAATTTTAAAATACCACTATTAACCTTAAATAATAAAAAATCAGTTTTCTCAGTCCTCACCCTCCTTCCTTCCTCCAGCGCCCCACCACAAAATTGTTTGCAAAAAAATTTCACTAAGTATGACCTACGTATTCATAGAGTCTTTTAATTAGAATATTGCTGAGTTTTATATAACCAAATTTGGGCCTAAGAGCATCTCCAACAATAATATGTATTTTATTTTCACATGTAGAGAAATTTTTATTTGTGAAGAGTGTTTTTTTGCTTCTAACCCCAACAACACTCTTCATTTCAACTTTATTTGTATTAAAATAATAAATTTTATTATATTTTTAATATAATAAACTTTCATTTGGAGAGAGAAGAGAGAAAAGAGAAAATAACAAATATAAAATAAAATCTATAAATAGTGAAAAGAATATAAAATTTACTATACACCATAGTCAAAGAAAAGGTTGTTTCCCCCCCCCCTCTGGAGCTTTTTTTTTGCATTTGGCTCTCTATTTCTAGATAATAGAGAGCCTCTTGGAGTTGCTCTAACATTTTATTTTTATTGGATCATGGACATTGAATGCTATCGGTGTTGTGTTTCGGTTACATTCTCGATTGATGTGATAATTATTATGTCAGTAAAATTACTTAAAACTTAACATGCATTACATTAGATCTGAGATAGAAAAAAAGAGAACGAAAAAGGTAGGAAAGGGCCTCGAACGGTGCATCTGAAAAGAAAAAATTAAAACATGAAATCTAAATTTAGAGGTGAAAGAGTACATTTTTTAGAAATTCGAGAGTGACAAACCCCTATGGGTCTTTGGGAGTTGTCGCTTTCGTTGATACCTACAAATAAAAAAAATGAATCTAAATCGGATCATTGTACGCAAAGTTATTACAGTTGACCGAACCTAAAAACCCATAGATTTGGCCATGAGGGGATTGATTGATGCCTGATTGAGGTGTGCTCGATGCTTGAGCACACTTTGAGCAGGGCTCAAACATGCCTCAAGCAAGGTGGGGCTCAATGACTGCTTGAGCTTGAAACTCGAGCCTAAAGCTTGAGCACACCTTGAGAAGGGATCCATTATGCCTCGAGTAGGATGACTCCGAGCACATATGCTCGAGCAATGATTTAAAAGCATGCCTCAACTTAAAAAAAATACTGATGTACATGACTTATTCCACGTTAACCGAAAATACAAAAATATCACAACATCAATTATATTTAACACTGCTATATATATATATATATATGCGCGCGCATGTAAACGTACTCGTTTATGATTTTTGGTTTGGTTGTTGTTGTTGAACTGTACGTTACTCTTGTTGTTATTAATTAGTTACTGTTAGGTTGAAATAAGGTGGGACAATTGTTGCTTCCGGCGCCCTTCAGCTGTCGTGGTGGTCGATCAAACTGTGTACTCGTACTGTCAAATTATCCCAACACTGCACTCGACGTAGCTCCCTTGCCCTACTATATATATCCCAAGTAATTTGTAGTAGTGTTGCAAGTGGGATGAGTACGTACCAATTAATTAATTTCCAATCTCCACAATTATTAACTGGCTTTAGGAAAAGGAAAAAGAAAAAAAATCCTCTTTACCCTTTTGACGCAGAGTCACAGTAAGGATGAGGGATACATGAAAACAACATTGACATATATATTAATAAGATTGGGCGTATGATATGACAAGCACCCTCCCACTCCCCCCCAGTGCTCTGCAACACCCACCAGCCTACGACGTGGGATGGCCCTCGCGTAATCCCATCCCACGTTGACGTCATCGTTTTTAATACATTCCTTTTGGCATCTTCAATATAAATTTTCATTTGGGCACAAACTCCTGGTCAGGATTAGAGTAAGCGCTTAATTAAATATAAGGAAAAACGTAGGAGTGGAGCTTTTTCACACACTAATGAAAGGTCACCCTCCCTCTATCACATCAAATAATTCAATTAACTTACCATATCTCTCCCTTAATTTATATATATGTATATGTATATATGCATCTTTTCTTTTCTCAAGTTTTAAAATTCTGAAGGATTTGTGACAAGTCAATTTGAACCACACAGAAACTCGTCGATTTGATTTGATGTCGGACCCCTGGGAACGACAACCTCAAATTAAGTTATCTTACTATTTGCAACTGATGCATGCATGCAAGCATGAATTTTATTGGAAGGGCATGCAAGCAAGTATGAAGCAAGTGTGTGTGTGTGTGTTGTATATATATATATGTTGTGATTTGGTTTAATGATTTGAATTTTATTAGAATTGAAATTTGAATTATGAATTATATTTTTAAAAAATAAATAGAAGTGAGAGAAATGTTTTAAGAAGGGTGTGTTTTAAAAAAACAGGTAAAACAAAATATTTTGAGTTCAGATAAGAAAGTAAAGAAATAGAAAAAATTTTTTAAAAAAAAATACATTAGTGTCACACGAAAATTTATTTAAGTTTAAAAATATTTTTAAAAAAATTATTCAAAATTATGATTTAAAGAAAATATTTTAAGAAAAAACATGTATATTGAATGACTCTTGAATTATGAATTCTGTTTAAAAAAATATTTAAGAAAAAAAAAACGTTATCTCACACCAAAACCCAATTTGGCGCGTAGTCATCCGAGCAAAAAAGGGGCTTACAAGAAATTTAATCTAGCCAAGGTCAACATTAATTCTACATATATTCTCTCTCAAAAAAAGGTCTTAATACTTTTTTCATGCCGGTAGTACAAATCCGACATCACAATCTAGTTTTCTTTGCGGGGAGGCAAGTGGTGGTTCAAAAGTGTCAAGAATGCACGATTATCTTCACTAACGTACAAGCATACTTGCATGATAGTATAAGGATATCAGCACCTCCACTACACCCCCCTACGGTAAACCAACAAGTGCCCAAAAAATCAAAAACAAGTTTAACTGAGTACTCATATTTTAAAAAAACTCCCATAATATGACCTTATTAAGGCGAGATGTTAACTCGATCACTTTGAAATTCATAATAAAATTTAGCCAATCACTTAATCCCATGCAAGCATACTTTCTTAGTTTGTTAATGACAGAATTACCTTTTTCTTTCCCCATCATATTAGTTACACAAAAAAAAAACCTTATTCACAAATAAGAGAGAAAAGAAAAAAATATAAGCGATTTTAAAACACTATAATTCATCCTAAAATTAATTTATTATATGAGAATTACTTCATCAATTATAAGATACCCCAATCACATGACAATGTGAATAATATAATGGCTAAGAATTGAGAATAATGAAGCAAAATACCCAAAAACACATCAAAATATTAGATATTATTATGAATGAAAAATATAATTTGTTATTAGATTTCGAAGGAATTTCATACTAAAATCAATTAACTAATAATACTAATACACGAAGAATTCACTCTTATATTTATTAGCAAATAGTTTGGTTGACAACTTTCCAAGGTAAGACAATTCTAACAATGTATAGCGGAAAAAATCTGCAGCTAGCTCATCATTCTGGGTTTAAGAAAAAAAAATTGACACCAAATTATTTTCAATCAGCTCTACTCTCCTCTATGTTTAGGATGTTGCTCTACGTACCCTTTTACTTCAATTAGTTTCTAGCTAGGCTATTTGTGTTTAGAATTCTCATTTCTGTTTAATTAAGCGTTTCGGTTTTCATTTTTCAACATCAATCGAAATCCCTGATGTTTAAATCCTTCATTGCTTGACTTCCAAGAGTATTCAAAAGCACTGTTTTCGTTCTTGTGCTTGTTTAAGGCAAAACGTTTTTTATGTATAAGTTTAGTTTAAAGTGAGTCTAACAAAATCAGTTTAATTATCTGTAAGCACAAATCTCTTTATAAGTAATCATTTGATATATATATATATATATATATATATATATAATATATATATATATATATATATATATATATATATTCACTTTACAGGTATTGTAGAGTACAACACACGACTACACGAGTTCTGATGGCGCTCTTTTGCCTTAAGCGTTGACTCCATGTATATATTTGTGTCATAGGGCAGTATTATCATTAAAAGTGCACTTGTTGAAGGACACTATTTTGTACGTCGCTTCCGGCCCGTGGCAGTCATTGCTCAATGTAGCAATGATAGAACTAATCATGGGAAGATTTTAACAAGTGGAAACACTCAAATTAGCTATTTTATATTTTTATTTTTAAAATATTTTCAAGTATGAAAAGAAAATCGACGCCACACACACGATTAGCATAAGAACACAAGATTTATGTGGTTTCCTAATACCGGATATGTCCACAGGAGCGACGACGTTTCTGTTTGTATTATTCTGTTGAATATTACAAGCGATTAGGATTTATATCGATAGACATATATATATATTGCCGACCTATTAATTTCCCCTAACGGCACAGGCCCATACCGTGGGGAGCTCCACCCCCTACACCCCCCCAAACCTCCTGGGCTTCCGGCCCAACAGAAAAAAATCCAACGCCAGCCATCCAAGCTCTACACCGCTCCACTCGGTTGCCAGCCTCTTACTTGTATTTCACATTAGGCATATATGAGCCACATATACCAACAAAGTAGATATAATAATATTTTATTTTCCAGTATTCAAAAATGACTATAACATTTTTAAAAAACGTACGAAAAATTTAGGACTCTTCTGTGTTTTCGGTTTTTATTATGAGCCCTTGTTTTTTAAACAACAAGCAAACAGTCGGTCGGTGAAATTCTAGGGATTGGATATCAGATAAAAGAATACAGATCAGGGTTCCATAATTAATGACTGATTCAAATATATACACCACATGTGCCCAGGCCAAAACCATGCACTATTACAAAAATAAATTAATAATAATCCATTATCGTTTTAGAAATGCATAAGAAATCTAGCCGCGTTGTACGCGGGGAGTACTCACCAGATGGAGGGCATGGCGGCAATATGCATATATATTTGGGGGGTGGGATCGAACGATGCAATAATATAAATGAGAGAGAAAGGGATGACAGCAACAATGTTGTGCAAAGGAGCCATCAGTGCGATGTAGTGGAGATCGTGTGATTGTGAGATAAACGTGAGGGAAAGAGATTATAGCTTTTGTCCATGGCCCATGATCTGTAGTTGATGATATAATTTTATTTTATTTTTTAATATGTGGATATATTTTACCCATAAATTAAAGATGTATAATGGTGAAAAAGTCTTTCCGATTTGCAATCAACTCAACTCAATTGATAAAATATATATATATCACGTACGGAAAACTCATTGTGACCAAGTTATTTTATTACTATGTCAATATATATATATATATATATATGTATGTATGTATGTATATGTGTGTGTTATGAATCAGCAGTGAGTGATATACATGTATATGTATGCTTTAAAATAAGATAGAGTAAATTAAGGTCTTACGTTCGATGGTTAATTATTAGTATAATTGAACTCCCGCGAGCAAGGACAAGGCCTCTCAACCTTTGGCTCACAATATATCAAAATACATATTTTATTCAAAAATTCTTCTACTAGCTACATTAATTAATTGGTTCTTCAAGCTTTTCTTAGTAAGCTGACATTGTCTTCGGTACCCATAATTATCGTATGTTTTGTTTCCTAATTTAAAATATATTCGCCTTGCTTTTAAAAAAATTCGTAATATATTTTTTTTTTTCAAAAGTTACTGTACTTAAATGGTGTAGTGTCCTTCTGCGTCACATAAAGCGCGATGATCGGGCTATCCGTAAATAAACTTTAAGGCCCGCAACCGGATACATGTCAACACGCTATCTCATGATCGAGGAAAGGTAAAGCATCCATCACATCGAACGTAGGTACATGATCATATCGATGTTTTAGATCTGAATCTCAATTCAAACGCGCGCGCGCAGAGACCTGAACATTTATATGAAGGGCTTAGCTTGGAAGGTACGTGTACATGAAAATTAAGTGCCATGTAAGTGTAGATGATATTATTGTTTAATAATTACAAATTTAAAGGCGCCACTCTTGTATGATATATATATATATATCTATATATCATATCATTATCGGTTTCTGGAGGTCTCCATCTGCGCCTAGCAGGTCGATGGAAATGGAATTAGCCTTTTTTAGAGTGTGTTGCATGCACCTCAAATCCATCGCAAATTTCCATTCCTTTGTTTGATACTTTTACTTTTTGTGACAAACCGATTAATGGGATTTCTCTAGCAGACCAAAGAGAAGATAGGGGTGGGTGGCCCTATCTCGTCAGGGATAAGGTTCACATTTCTACATCTTAAGGGCATTTGCAGAGTCCAATAGTTATTGTTGGATTAATTTTATTTGATTTTAATTTAATTTGTATATATATATATATATATATATATATATATATATATATATATATATATATATTGCTAGCTAGGTAGCCAATTGAAGTATTACATCACTTTTTATCTTAGGTCAACTTCTTGGTAGTGTCATAGAAGGAAGAAGGGCAGAAGACATCCAGCAAAAAGGTAAAGGAAAAGCTGAAAACCATTGGGAAGGAATGACTTTTGATTTAAAGATTGCATGGTGAGATCATAACCGTGGAAAATGCAATGAGATAGAAATAGGCCTATGTCATGCACTTTTACCGGGGCTATATAATACAAGTGTAAACCAAATTTTAGATCACAAAAATACTTCAATCGAATAAAATTCATTTAATAAAAATTAATTAATTAATTAAACATAATAAAACTAGCTTTGAAAAATAACTAGGAATATGAGAAAAACAGTTGGTGGGTAAAATCGTTAAGTGAAAACGTTGATTTTACGGGTAGGATTAATTGTCGGTCTCTTAAGTGGTGCACCATATTATCAATTATTATCTAGCAAATTATCATCTGGAGATAATATGATTTTACTGTTATTAATGCAACTGTTGTTGCTGGTGATGATGTTATTTTTATTGTTATTGCTATTATTACTACTATGGTTGTTATAGTTATTTATATTGTTATTCCTATTGTTACTGTTGTTATAGCTATTGATACTGTTACTATTACTGTTATTATAGTTATTTATACTATTATTGTTGTTGGTAATTGTGGCGATTGCAGCAATTAATTATCTCCTCACACTATTTCTAGTATAATATTTTAAGATTTATAAATTTTAATTATTTTTTACTTTTCTATAGTAAAATATTTAAATGATTAAGTGGTAATAGGTAAATAAATTTGAAGAATATATTTCTAATGATAAAAAATAAAAAAAATATTTTTAAGTAAGTTGTATAAATAATATGTGCATAACCATCATTGGTATGAAAATATATTAAAAACTCAATATCAATCTAACGAAAGAAGTATATCGTGTGAATTATCTCCAAAGGAAAAAGCATTGTTTTTTTTTAACAACCATAGAATCTCATCCCACCAAACCGTCGTGAAGGATGTTACAAGCAATCAAAGAGGCCCATCAGGGCCTACCAATAAAATTGATAATATATTATAGCCACGGGATATTACGGAGTCATTAGGTGCGTTTTTTTTTTTTTTTGATTTGATAATTTAAATATTTATTAGAATTAAAATTTAAATTCTTAATTTTAAAAATAAATTTGGATTGATATGCGAATTGTTTTAAAAAGAGTATTTTTTAATTGGAACCCATGAAAATTAAGAAAAAAATAAAATATAATGGGCTAAAAAAGAAAGTATTGGGAAGAAAAAAATTTAAAAAAAGAATTTTGAGTGTACAGTTAAATTAAAGTTTAATTTGAAAACAAAAAACAGTAAAATAGTTAATTTTAAAAACAACTACTTTATTTGAATAAAATGTTAGGCTTACCAAACAACTTTTAAATTATGAATTCTGATTTTGAAAAAAAGATATTTTCAAAAACATAAAACAATGGACATGCATGGCACAAAATTTAATTTTTATATTTAATTTTCTATATTTTTCTGGAGTTTACATTGAATTATAATTTAAAATTAATTTTTATTTGCTAGAAGAAAATATATTTTTAAAAATATATATATATTAAAAAATTATGTCCTATAAAATTTTAAAAACTTTTAATAAATTCAAGTAATAAAATAAATAAAAATTTTAAAAACTAAATCTTTCTTGAAATTTAAATTTAAATTTAAAAATAAAATATAGTTAAAAATAATTTTTAAAATGAACTTCCTCACCGATTTTAAAATTCTAAAACAGCTTCTATGTGTACCAAACAGGTAAACAAATTACACCAAATTGAAACATGTCTGCTGGGTTTACTTCTAGGCCCGCGTCTGGGTTTACCGTGTGTGTGTGTGTCTTGTCTTGCTGCTGTCAACAAATTACACCAGCATGCATAGAGTTGTGCACGGCTAAAAGGGAGAGAAGTTATAACGTATTCACGCGATTATATCATGAAGCAATCAGCAGCTTAAACAAAAATATAATAGTGAGAAAGGTTCGGTCTTCTTTGTGTGGATTGTTTTTTATGATAGAGTTACATACTACTTTTCATCTATAATATCTACAGTATAGTTGTACTTTGGGGTTTTTGTTGTCCGCTTTTGAAATCGGTAGGCAAAGATTTTATTAAATATCTGTGTTCCCATCTCCTGCAATTTCCGCCAGCTCACTTCCATCTTCCATGGAAAAATTAAGAATTTTATCTCATTTGTGAGGGTAAAACACACTCATGTCCTCCATGCATTTCTCAGGTACCTCTACAACTTTGTTCACACAATAACTAAGATGAGTCTCAAAAATTAAAATACAAGGTATAGGCAACTCCTGCTGAAACCCCAAAGGAAAGAAAAAGTGAAAAGATAGCTTGCCACATTTAATACACACCACAAGTATCATTACATTTTAAACGACAGTGGGATTTGGGGAAGACAGCTAAAATTTACAACATTAAGCAGAGTCGCTTTCTCTTGTCTTGGCCCAAGCCTAAAAAACCTATCTACTATCAAGCTTAGCTTAGCTTCAAAAATATCTGATGTTACCTGATCCAAGAACATTCAACTTCCTCACAGCGTGATGTAAACAAGAACCAAATCACTTTGTTTTAGTGATCTATCTTAGCAAACCGTCCCTTTATTCTTATCCTGCTTTCTGCTCGAACCTTTCTTGACTCATACCTAATGTGCTTCTCATACCTGGTTGCATTGCAAGAATGTTAATCTGAATGAGTTTACTATAATTTCAACCTCGCAACTGACAACAACTCCCAGCTCCAAAACCAAAAATTGGTGAAGTTGCATATACTGTGTTTTATTAAAAAAAAAGTTGGAATAGCAATGAGCACCGAAATTTTAGCCTTTATTAGCTTTAAGCTTCCAACTTTCATATTACTGTCTGCACAATTTAAGTTCGACCAAAACTTCAGTGGCACCAAGTTTCTAGCTCTTTCTTTTGATCGGAAAAGAAGTAATTGACTTACCTCCTGGTTTTCTTCTTCTCCTTGTACCGTGAAATTGCAGTCTCTCTGTCCTGGGGGGTTACCTCGTGGGGAGAGCTTTTCGGAAGAACAGGGAAGACACCATTAGCAGTGGTGATGTAGATATCGGACTGACTTTGATTCCCATCATTGACATGACTCGCACTACCACCCACAACTGAAGGCTTGCGGCCATCCCCAAAACCTTCCTCGGTGTAACTTGTTAAAACCTGAATTTCTTCATTTACGGCATTGCCAACATCTTCATACCATTGAAATGCAGCTTCCTGCATCAAATCAAGTGCGACAAAATCATACCATCAAATGATTTTTCAAATCGTAACATCAAGGACGCCAAAATCATATAGCGAGACCTGTCTCTATATGAAGCACAAGAAAATCATATGACAACTCAAGGAACCAATTCACACACAATAAAAAGAATCCAACAATCTTATAAGGGGCGCAACAAGTAAATCACACCTCAAAATCACGATCCACTATTGTATTGGCATCTTTTTGATGACCGCCAATATAAACATTTCCTGGCTGGTGGTTCTGTGTAGGTGGCATGGATTGAAGTCGAGACACATTAAGGGGTTTGAGTTCAGCATCCCCGGTTGTAGAGTTGAAGCCGGTTTCGGAATTCCACAGTTGGCGGAGCTGATGAAGGATTTCATCCTTGTGTTGCCCACAAGCGGCTTTTCGATTCTAAAATAAATTCAATCAATATCAAAATAAAATCAAATAACCAAAGAAAGAACATGAACACGAACATGAATGATGACCCCGGCCATACGAATACGGATGAATAGTCAGTTCAGATATACAAATACAACACAGACACATCATCGCCAGAATGGATCTAACCTTGGGCAGAGAAGGAACACCCATAGCTCGGAAATTATGGTCAGAATCAGTAGGAACGATGAGATCGTCGTAGGTGACAATCGATGGAGTGTCCCAGATGAAGAAATCCGAGAAGACATCATCGCCGTCGCCGTCTCCGTCGCCGTTGCCGTTGCCGGACAGGTTCTTATCTCCGAGATCATCGTCGAGGCCAGCAATCGCGAGGAGGTCGGTGGAATTAGGGCAACCGGAGAAGCCCTCGAGTGGCCTCCGATCGTGGGTGGGATTGGAGAGGGAGCGATTGTGCTTCTTCCAGTCGCAGTTCTGGCACAAAACCCTAGACTCGGTGGAGCAGAGGATGGAGGCAGGGGAAATGTCGCAGGCGTCGCAGAGGAAGGACCTGGTGTGCTTCGTGAAGAGTGGGTTGGTGGAGTGGACCTCCCGGTCGCAGGAGAAGCAGAGCTTCGCCGAGTCCGCTCTGCAGTACACCACTGCCTTGCTTGCGCCGCCGCAGAAATCGCATGTTCGATTATTTGGGCTTCCCATCTTCCCCTCCTTCTACTTCAACACCCAACACTGCTCTACGATGGTACTGGTACCGGTACTGGTACTGGTACTGGTACTACTGGTACTGGTAGTGGTGATGTTGGGAATTGTGATGGTGATGAGAGCCGTTCATTTCATTTTCTGGATTTCGGTGGAGCTCGGATGAGGTTGAGGATTCTTTTTATTTTTATTTTTATTTTGCTTCTTCCAAGATCTTTAAATAACAACTACAAGTCTACAACCAAAAATGGGTAGAGAAAGAAGAAGACGACAGCGGCATTTCGGTATTTTCGGGTTAAAAATCGACCATGTCGATTATTTCGGTATTTTTCATATTTATTGTAAAAATTAACTCTGTATCATTTATATAAATTAAATTTAAATTTTATAAATTTTAATTTATTTTCCTAATATAAAGAAAGAATGTGATACACTGGGATTTTATTTTTTTTAATTATTTTTTTTTTATTAAATAAAAAATATTTTTAAATTCAGAATTCAACATAAATTTCAATAAAAATTATAATTAAAAAATCAAAATATATACTTACAAGTTTTAATAAATTTATTCATATGAAATAATATTAATCACAAATTATTTTTATATTTTAATTAAAAAATTTATTAAAATGTTATACTTTGAAGCATTAACTAGTCAAATTTAACTAGTTAATGTTTCAAAATTTAAAATTTTAATATTCGATAAATAAATTTTTGAGTATAATTTATAATCAATATCACACTTTTATGTAAATAATTTTATTAAAATTTTTAATTAATTCACTATCAATTCAATGTTCTCCTTAACTCCTAAGAACAAAAAAAAGAATGTGCCATTTTAAAAAAAAGATTGAAGTAGTTTTCAAAGCCTCAACTTATTAATGTTCAAGTGTTTACATGGGCAATGGGCAAATAGAGGTGGCTTTCCTTGTCCGATTGTTTATCGCTGCGCTGTCGAAGGATGGTGGTAATAATTGGAATATGCCATTGTCAACTTCGTTGCATGTTTATTGTTATGGGTGCGGCATTCAAGGTAATCGACCGGAAGGAGACCCACCCGCCCGCCTAGTGGAGAGGCTGACCACTCACGAGAATAATGCAGCGACATCACGAGTGACTGGGGTTTGTCGACTTCTTTTTCTTTTCTATCCACATTACACAACAAGTGAAGTGACCCTCCCCCCCATTACCTCGGGTAAATTTTGTTTGTGGTATATCCCAGGTTTTCACATTTCAACTTTATTTTATCTCACTGGTGTAACAAATCGACTTTGACTTGGTACACGGTGTTTTAACATGGTTTTTTTTATTTTTTTTTTAAAATTAAAATATACACATAGTTTGAATTTTAAAATTTTGACTTAAATTTTATAGACTTAAATTGTATTAATTTTAGAGTAATATTAGCGTACAACTGAAATTAAATAATATTTAAATAACCATATACCAATTATTAGAAAATGAGAAAAAAAAAATCATAACTGTTATAACTGTTCAAGTGATCATAATTTTACGACCGTAACACTTTTTGTATAATGCACATGTCTCGTCGGGTGCAAAACCCCACCACTCATCATGCCATACGTGTCATCGGTAAGGTGTCACATTGTTGCTAAGTCATTAGAGAAGCGGTGCGAGCAGCGTTGCCATCAGGAGTCGTCCCAATGAACGAGTCCCAATCATAAGTAACCAGGAGATCCGATCAAAGTTGATACTTGATTCGTTATTTATGCTAAAACTAAACAGTGGTTTCAATGCCTAATTATGCAAAAAATGCCTAATTATGCAAACCCTTAAATTTAAAAGTATAATAAAATAATTAAATATTTTAATAAATTTACTTATATAAAATAATATTAATTATAAATTTGATTCAAAATATATATTTTATTAAAAATTTTATTAAACATCAAACTTTAAAATTAATATTTAATAAAATTTACAGTAAATACATATAATTTGAATCCAATTACTAAACATAAATAAATTTATTAAAATATTTAAAAGAATAAAAACGCTTTAAATGAATTGAATGCGAATACAAGTAAAAGCAAAGAAAGTTCACAATAAATGCATACACCAATCACAGCAAATGTCGGTTGACTTGAGGCGCAAGAAGCCCCTATTTTGTTTTGTTCATTTGAAAAGTTATTGATGACGAGTGCAATGACGCAGTCACGGATAGCGAGAAGCAATTAATTATGAGGCTCTCGTTTCGTTTCCCACCCTTCTACTTCTATCTCAGTGTCAGCGGATACAATTTTGGTCAGACAACAGCAGCAAGCAATTCACACACAATTGCATAAATAATAATAATAATATAATAATAATACCAATACGAAAAATGCTTATCTCTCCCTCTGTCCAATAATATTGGCTCTTCATTTATAAGAAAAATGCTTATCTGTCCCTCCAGGCTCCAGCAACGATAGTCAAAAGAAACTCTTCGTTTATGGATAATTACAACATCTCCGGTTTCTTTCTTTTTTTTCTTCTTTTTTCCTGTATGTGTGTAGATAGCAAGCTTAATGATTACATCATGAATGAAGGGTGAACCCATGCTAATCCCGTGCACCATTTCAAATATGAAGTTGCATGGGAAAAACTGTATATATATATTTAAAAAAAAAAGTTACTTCTGTATGCAACGGATGCCGCCTAATGGGCTCTCCATTCTAAAGGATGCTACAAGCGCACGAATTCTGCTTTGACTTCTCTCGCTGCTTCTTTCCTGCAGTGCAATGGACGAGTACACGGGGAAATAAGAAACATTACCACAAAATCTGCAGTAACATAACGGCTAAAATCTCTTCTTTTTTTTTTTTAAACTTCCACTCGGTTTATCATCTAGAAGGGATGCTCATCCTGGAAAAGCAATTGATATGTTTGCCATTCAAAATCGAACCCCATAGAAATGGCTCATTCTTTGCAACATCAGGATTTGGCCTTCATCACTATTACTCATGGCATCCAGCAGTTCAATTTTTCAATGAACCCACAATCATATGAACAAGTGACTTGAGAAAAATAATGATATAAACTCGTCAGCATGATGGAGGAGGCCAGTTCTAAGATCTGTAATTTCTATGGCCCATCACATAAACACAAGCCTATTTGCATAAGGGGAATAATAGGCAGAGAGCCAAAACAAACCTGTCTTCTCTTTACCTAGGGAAGGCTGCACCACCACATGAATTGTGATAACTTCACCAGGAAGGTCTCCGATGGTTATCTTCGACTCAGCAAGTGTGTTGTCATTCTCTAAAAACCTTCCAGCATGTATAAGCTTCATATCATCTACTGTCTTGGGAAATACTGTTTTGTCTGATAAGACTGAGGCTCCATCAGAAACTTCAGCTATGAAAGAATAATCATATTATAAACAGTATTTTTCATGAATCAACCAAACCAAAACGAAAGTTCATATCATGAATGCATGATGAATTTTATTTTCATTTCATCAATAGCTGTGATTGCTAGAAATGGAGAAGTTAAATCTTCAGGGCTAAAGGTAGCCAGAAAAGATTTTTTCAGGATAAATCTACACTGATAGTAGACAAGTCAAACCCAACGCATTCTTTGTGCCACCCACTCAGTCATCACTATGCATGTAAACGCCATAAGCAGTATCAAACATGGATAAAGGCAAATCAGCAAAGTTAAATGTACATACACACACACACAATTTTTATACTCTATACCGTATGAGTATAATATTGATTCATGTTGCATTTTCTATCTATTGTGCCATCATTTAATTAGAAGGCCAGATTTTTATGTCCATATAGCCAGTACTGATACTGAAAAATCTTCCAACTACAGCCAAACAACAAAGTTCAAAAAATGGAAATGACAAAAATTTGTGATGAATAAAGGCGCTAATATGTCACTGTAATCCAAAAGAACAGTCCAAATATGATAAGCACTGTAGTAAAATTCATCATCACTCAGAACATGGACCTAAAGATAACCAGTGAGGGACAGGTGATCATTAGAAACCGTGCAAATACATTTAATTAAGCACTTCAAAGTACTGAATACATCTAGATGAATCCACTACTTAAAAGTTCAAATCATCACAACCAATTTGCATACAAGATACGTTTTCAAAAGAGGAAGAAGAATATAAAAGGCAAACAAGAAACCTCGAGGCCACTCAGCAAGAAGTTTTTTCTTAACAGTGGCAATAGTGGTGGATGAAGAGTAGGTGCTGTGACATATATCTGTTCCATCACATATACGAAACTTCAATTCTAAATCTTGATTATCTTCCTTTCCTTCAGCCATAGTGTTTATAGTTCTTTGCCAAGGCAAACCCTTTCAGTTAAGCCACTGGTTGTCACACGCGTCAGCTGCACAAGAAAGTCCAGACTTTCACTTATCTTAGTATGTCAAATTATGATCCAAAAATTGGGTCTTCTTATTTTTCTTTCTTTTAATTCTTATCATATTCAAAGAAACCAGTGAGGAATTCGATATATATATATATATATATGCACACTTACTCTGAACAATACTGTACTACACACAAAATACTGACAGACCTTTGCAAATCTACCAGGAAGCACATTTGGAAAAAGAAAAAAAAAAACTGATAGACAAGTGTTCAGGCCAAGACAGTACTTCCTATGACCAGATGGATTCTAGGGATTGCAAACCGCCAGCGTCTGATGATTTCTAAAAAATCATTAAGAGGGTCACTTCACTTTTAAATACAAAGAAACACCACAGAGATGCACAAAAATTTAGGGCGAACACAACCCTAACCAAGCCAGATCCATAAATAATAAATTTAATCAGCGAACCAACGTACGAACACACACATATACACACACACACACACACACACAAATTGGAAGAATATTGAATCGAGACAAAAACAAACCCCAGGCTTATGATTTCTTCTAGAATAGTAATTAATCGAATGAAAACAAGAAGAAAGAAAACAAATCCTCCGTCACTCAACTCAACTGTGTGTCTGTGTGTGTCCAATTCCGACACCGGTCGCTAGGTTTTGAATTAATGGAGTTGGAGCATGAATTGATTGATATGTAAGTATCAAATTAAGTGCCAAAATTTGTCGGGAAACAAACAAATGAGGAGAATCAAAAATCCATAAAAAAAAAAAAACAAAGAAGATGAAATCAGTAATATAGGGAGATGGGAGGGGGAGGGGGCATTACCTCGTCCTCATGAAGAATACGCAGTGAATGATGGATGGGGGAGGAAGGTGGGTGGGACTTGGGACTTAGGACTTGGGAGTTGGGACTCGGGAGGGAGCAACAAAACAAACCAAACCAAACCCATTATAAAGTCGTTAGGTTCGGTTGCCGCTTTCTTTCTTTCTTTGTCCTCCCGGCTCGTATCTCGCTTTCCGCCCTCCCGGATCGTACCAACTACCAGGAGTAATGTTAATGTATGTAGCAAATAATAAGAATAATAATAATAATCCGTCGTCATCTTCGTTGTCCACAAGAAATGTTTTGTCTGTCTTTCTTCCCCAACCTGAGTATTGAATTAATGATATATCATTCTCTCGTGTGGAAATTATATATGGACTAGGATTTCCTGTTATTACTAATTAAAATATACTTTAACTTCATTTCTTTTATATAAATATAAGTTGGAGTGTTTCAAAATAGCTACTTAAAAATAATAAAATATTATTTTTAATTTGTAAGATATCAACAAATATATTGTTTTTTGTTTTAAATTTCTATATCCAAAAATTACTATATCATTATATATATACCCATCAAACTTGAAATAAAAGTAAAAAATATTTTGATTAAACACAACCTTATATAGCTCATTTATTAAGTTTTATATAGTTGAACTTTATAAATTAGAATATATTTATTTAAAAAAATTCAAAGTTTAGTTAAGGCATAATTAATAAAACAATTAAATTATGTTTGTTTGATAAAAAAATAATTTTATTTGAAAAATAATTTTCTTTAATTATTTTTGTGTCATTCGATTATGCATGTTATAAAATTTTAGATAAAATATTTTTTAATATTTTAAAAATAATTTCTTAAAAGCAGAGAAGAACATATATATATATATATATATAAAAGAACTCCAGAAAATAACTTTCATACCTTAAACCTAAAATTTATTTTTCTTAAAATTAATTACAATAACATTTTCATCGAGCAAAAATTAATTTTCTATACATTGACCATTTTTCTTATGCTATTAAGATTTCCGAAATATTTAAAATTTTAAAACCTTTTTTCCAAAAAGCTATTAAAACCGAAAGATAAATCCTGTGTTGATTTTAAAATGTTTGAAACCGGATGAAAATTAACCTTTTGCTTAAGTTGATTATGTTTTTAATGTTTGAAATCAATTCATGTGTTTATTTTAAAATTTTCGAAAAGAAATAGGTTAAGCAGAACATAAATAAACCGAAAGATAAATGTTTGAAAAAAACATTTTTATAGCGCTATTATTCTATTAAAACCAAAACAAAGGGAGTTTAATGTTGGATTAAAATCAACATAGGATGAAAACTATCATCAAAACTCTAATTTCATGTTAAATTATTGAGAGAAAATTAAATGGATGCGTACCTGATTATAACATACTGAAGCTTAATTTTTAATTTACCTGTAATTTGTCTTCTAATTCAACCTTAGAAATTTTCAACTAGAAAATCCTCTCTCTCACTTTTCCGATGGAACGCAAAAGCAAATTTTAGGATACGTACTATTTAGGAGCACAATCACACATATTAAAGTTAATTGTTTGATTAATACTTTCATCTAAACATTAATTTGATTCACCACTAATTATAAATTGTTTGGTATATACATAATGAACTAAACTTTATGCTGATGCATTTATATCATGTCCTTAAGTTTCAAAAAAATTAAATTTAGGTAAATGATTCCTCATTATCCAGAATGATTAAGGACTAGTTATTCAGTAGGTGTTATTTTATATAAAACTTATACTGTTGTGGAAAATAAATAAATATTTGTGCAACTAGCTAACGGCATCGTTATGAAATCGTGGTTGATCGGGCGGTTATAATCTTTTCTTATTTTTTTCTCCCTCTTCAATAAATTAATAGGCTGATTACAGTTATTCAAAAATTACTCAATCCCAATTGCATGAAGTATTGATTGTGATAAATTAGTATATTCATCAATGTATCAATGACATATATTACATTCAATAAATCAAATTAATTAATTAATTCATCATTCAATACATATTCAATTCAATTAGTCTTTTGTATATCTTAAGTTTCAACTCCCTTGCTAACTCAATATAAAACGCAGCTTTTCTTTCTGTTTGAACTTGACCTAGTTGCCATGATAATTGACAACCGGTGATGGTTCCCATTGATATAAGAATTATGGTATTAGGCCTTGATCCATCTCTACTAACTATTAACCTTATCGTCAAGTTAGATGCAAACCGTTGCAACACAATTAGCCATCGCCACTTGGTATATCCAAAAATAGTAGTGATCCATCTTGTCTAGTCATCCATGTGGATATTAATCTTTAGCTTCATTAACTGAAATATGCTAATTATAATAAAAAAAAATCTTAAGAACAAGTTATTAACCTCCAATCATATATAAATTTACGGTATAGATGACCTTATAAACGTGAAAACCTTTTACGGTCGTAAACTCTACTTTAATGACTGTTTTACTCTTAAAATAATTTATATAAATAAGAAATATATTAATGATATGAAAATCACCGAACATGAGATGTCGGCTCCATACACGAGTTTCAAGATCGTTTTGCGCAACACATGCATGACATCTACACAAATCAATCTCCTTTCTTATGCACGAGACATCAACTCTTCTACACAAATCATGGAGTACTTGATTCTATTAATGTTTTGGGTCAAACGTTTGATGTGCTTTTTTTTTATCGCCACTTTGATTCATGTTGTCTCCTGAATCTTTTGAAGAGTATCTTAATATAACTTCAATATTGGGCACTTTACTCCTCCCTACAAAGATTCTCAACTGATAACCTATTTTGATTGGAAGATAACAGCGTATGAGAATAAAAGAGCTTTTAGTAGGTATGATGCCCAATATTCTTCCGTGTTATGCCTGCACCAACACATTTAGAGGATTCCTTCTCATCATATGACACGTATGACACATTTGCTTTTTGTTTGTATGTTTCCATTATATCACAATATTTTCTGTTCTTGTTAACACACAATTAATATGCATTCAGTGCATAATGAGGGTTATGAAATTGATATAGTCATATAGATAGTCACATCTCTGTCATTTAAATTACCATACAGTTAACCATATCAACAATAATATAATTCGGTTGACCTCGACACTCTCATTATATACTGTAATTAATGATGCTCAACGGCAATTAATTAGAATTTGGCTGGTCCCTCGGCACCATTATTATAAACAAATGTTTTACTAAAAAAAATTGGCCGAAATGAATATATGAACACGTGCAAACGTTTTGACAGTAATTATAAGTACTAGAATAGTAACATCCACAATCAAAAGAGGATATGGTTCAAGTAGAAGTTGCTTGAAAAATAGCCCACTAGCTTGTAGTGTGTCGATCGGTTCATTATATCACTATTATTTGAAACTTGTCACAGGTTTAACAAGTTATTAATTACTACAACCAGATGACATTGGAACGTATGAGCATTTTCCTCAGTGACCCATCAATGTGTAGTGCTATGACATCCCCTGCAGACCCCACATAGTTCCCACCAATGAACACTGCTGGGACCGGGGGGCTGCGGCCGAACCTTCGCAAGGCCTGCTCCATTTCCCTGCCCCCGGCAACCAGGTCCAGATCGTGGACCTCAGGGTTTGCCCCAAGCTGGTGAAAAAGCTGCATGATGCTGTGGCACATGCAGCATGAGCCCCTGATAAAAACCACCGCAGCTTTCTGGACTGCCAAAGCCTGGATTATCTCCATCAATTTCAGGACAACGTACTAGCTAGAGTAGTCTTTTGCCTCACTCGCCAAAGCTACACTCAATACATTCATATATATATATATATAGGACCAAGCCGGTTTACCCAATATATATATATATATATATATATATATATGTTATAAACTAGTCGTCGTCCGTGTGGGAGGTCGTATAGTGCTCATGAGGTTTGGGGGGAATTGGCTCTTATTTATAGGGACATGTTAGCTGCCGATGGTGTTGCATTCCAAACCGTTCACAATAGTAGAAGGATAATTAATTAAATAAATAGTAATACTTCGTACTATTGTATAAGCAGTGAATAACCTTAATAATATGTTAGCATATTAAACTAAAAAATTTATAAATTTATAATTTAACTATGACACGAAGCATTTACAAATTGACGAGCACTTGTCCATTTCATTTTTGATAAATAATAAAGAATAGGAATGACAGAAGAGAATGTCAATGATATCATGCTACTTAATTACTTTCCGCGAAATATTATTATTATTATTATTATTATTTGGATAATAGGATTGCGACTTACCCTCATCCACACCCCAAGTTGTTAGGGGAACCTCCTTTTATGTACCTTTCCCCCCCTATATTTAACCGTTCGGATCATTGATTTGGTAGCTTTTCAGATTCCAGTAGATCTGTTCAACAATTAAAGAAATATTCAAATGATGTATAGTAAAAACTGAAGAACTTTTTGGAATTATTCAAGTGCTTCATTGCACATGAAAAATTAATTTCTTTTTTTCTTTTATTTATTATAGAAAAACAAAAGAAAGTTTATTGGCACAACAAATATTACCCGTAAAATTATGTCATTTAAATTGTATCATTAAATTAATAATTAGGATGAATATGGTTTCAAGATAATATTGTCATTTCTACTAAACACTAATTTTTTGACCCTTTAGACGCATTTGAGTGTGTGACAATCACGTGTCTATATTATAATTGATGAATTTGAGTGTGTGACAATCTGGGTATGAGAAGAACTTGTACTTAAATATCACACTTGTTGATTATTTTGGTCGTGGGAGTGGGTGAGTTGGTATGGTTGTGCTGAGCGTAGTCGCTTGGATTGAAGAAAGGTGATTTGCTTGCTTGGATTGAAAAAAAAGGTCGGCTTTTGGGTTCATTTGGTTTATATATATATATATATATATATATATATATATATATATGAGATTTGTAGATGTAGGTATTTGATTTTGTTGATATGTTTTTTTGATATTTAATGTTTAATATCAAGAGACAGATTTAGGGGGTGGCTAGGGCCTGCTATTTCCGACCAATTTACCGCCATAGATAATGTGTCGTGATGACCCGATGCATGAGACTGGTTTGCTAACAATGCTACAAGGTCATGCCTCTCAAATGTGATTTATTGCATCCAATTTACAAAAGGTTAAAATGATTTTAGGTTAAAAATTATTTATGAGTGATAAAAAATATTCTGAATTCATAATTTTTAAAATTAAATTAATTATCGATTCCTTTAAATCATTTATATTTCCCGACGCGAGTCCAAATTGATGCATGTTCTTATCCGGTACAAAAGTAGACAAGCCTGCCTAATAATGTCGCCAAGCATTGGCCGAAAGTTGAAGAGGTACAGAGAATGTCAACTGGTCAGGAGAACTCAATGCTGATTCGTGGTTCCCAACTTTTGTGCTTATTCCATACAGACATTCATTAACTCTTTTTTTTTTCCTTATATATCTTTTGAGCTCTGGTATTCATAGATTTACAAAATTCAAAAATGTTTTGATTCGTCTTACTTTTTCCTTTTTAAATTATATTTAATATTTTATCTGTACGTTTTATTCACTCTCCCATGTGTCATATATATGCCCTATCTCTTAGAAAAATTATATAATAGGTTACTATAGTATAATAAAATAATATAATAACAGCTTAAAAATTACTAAAAAACTTCAATTTTGGCACACCGTGTGCCGGAGATTGATTATTAAACCCAAATGAAATTGGGAACAATAATTCAAAGCAATCAAATTAATGTGCTTAAATATATTAATAAAATTAATACTGAATATTATAATATGCTTGATCAATTATAGCCTAAGAGTATTAGTATTGAATTAGTCATCACCATTTTTAAATGCGTAGTATGATAAATATATGAGAAATATAGGGATATTGCACTTATCATATGATAAAAGTTATAACTATGAGCTATTGTTGCATTCTTCAAAACTATTTTATATTCTTCAACTTTTTGTTTTTACATTATTTCCTTTTTCTTCTTTCTATTTTTTATATATTATTTTACTATTTTGATCAATCCAGCTAATCCGAATATGAAATTATGGACAAAAAAATTTTGAAGTTAACTTTATAATTTTTATTAAAATTTACAGATTTTAATAGCTAATTCAATAACAAGTTTGGTCTAAGGGAAACCACCGATCTCTAGATTTATTTCTTAATGTAAACAGATGCCTCGAATTAGGTCTACGTCTCCGAACATGTAATGATGTGAGCTTATCCTCTGGGTTTGACTTGGCAAGATTCATGAGGGGGACAATTATTTGGTTTGCATATTTTTGAATTACGAAAAAAAATAGCATAATAGTGAGTTTCTTGCTATAATTTATTATCATTTTCTTAAGACTTTATAAAAAGATTGATAATATATCAATCACCACATAAAAATTCTCTAATAAATTGCCCAGTGAGATGAAGGCTGTGCGCTTAAATATGAGCATATCCACACATATGATGGAGTATGTGTTAGTCTTTTGGCTAAATAAAAATAAGAAAGAGATTTTATTCCATGTTAGTTTGAAGACGAACAAAAAAAAAAGGATGGTTTCACATTATTCAAGTATTGTATATTTGATTTGTTGTATCAATAGTTAAATATTAATATATTTGAAGATATAAAAAAGTCACATATGTTTTGTGCTTGCAATTTAGACAGATCTTCCACATCAAAAAAGTTTTCTTTGCAGGTATGATAGTGTAATTTATTATTGTATTAAAAGGCATAGAGAGAGTCACCTATGATTTGTTCTTGTGGTTTAGCCTAATCTTTCACATTTAAGAAGTTTTTTTTGAGTATTATAGTGTAATAAGGCTAAAATGAAGTGAGAGAATAGTTTATATGGTTGTAATGTTTATTATATATGTAGTTACTTTTTACTGTTATATTTTTATAATTTGAAATTATCTACATTTTGTTCTTGTATTATGAGATTGTGTTATTATTTTATTCAAATTTACCGGTGAATTGGGTATAATTTTTCCAACATGTGTTTTTTTTAAATACTTGCAACATGGATTCTATGTATTGAACATAATAAATTAGAGAGGGTTTTAAGACATTTTAAAGCAAATTTCTACATATAAAAAAATAAAAAAATTATATTACATTAAATAAATACACCAAATTTGCATGTGATTATTATGGATTTCTTGCAACATGGATTCTGTATTGAACATAACAAATTAGAGAGGGTTTTAAGCCATTTTAAAGCATATTTCTATATATATATAAATTTTATATTAAATAGTAGTACACCTAAATACACCAAATTTGCATGCGCTTATTATGGGTTGCTTTTTGTTTCCAGCCGGTTACGGGGCCGGTCAAGAGAAGCCCGTTTTCTAGAATCTGTTCCCGCAGATAATAAAAACACCCATTACATGAAAGACCAGGCCGATTTAATTGTACTGTGGATCAGGTTAGAAGCCCAAATTAAAAACCCATTTTGGTATTTGACGCGGTGCGCGTAAACCCTAATCTGGAAGCTGTTCGGTGCTGTTCACTGTTCCGGGTGGTTCAGTGCTCTCAGGCGCTCTCTCTCTCTCTTCTTCTTCTTCTTCTTCTTCTTCTTCTTCTTCTTCTTCTTCTTCTTCTTCTTCTTCTTCTTCTTCTTCTTCATTACCACACCACCGTCGAATACTTTCTTTATATGTTATATTTTATTTTTTTGAGGTGATTGGCTTACTTGAAGTGAAGTATATAATATATTAGTAGAACTAGGATAAAAAATCGACATTGGGTCTTATTGAAAATAGATTAATATGGGAAGGAACAAGATACTGGGTTAGGCTTATGTCGTCGTCTTGTAATTATAAATGAATGTTTGGTTTAATTAATTATTGGGCTCTGTAACCATCGTTCTTCTTTTTTTTCTTTTTCATATCTTTCTTCCAATGTAAATAATGCAAGCATTGAGCTCTGGGGTTTCCCTCCTCCACAACCACAAGTTGACTGCTGGACGAGACCTCCTGCTGGGCGGCGAGACCCCTTTGGATGGTCAACCACCCCTCCATTGAACGGATCTGCTGGTATTATTTATTCTTCTCTCCGTCTGTTGAAGTTATTTCTTCTCAGTTTTCATGGCACTGCTGCTAGTGTGTCTGTGTGCAATTAAACCCGGCAATTACACTGTCAATTTTGTAGTAGCCAATGTGATTTGGATTTTAATTGTTTTTTTGGTATTCAAATGCCTTTTTTTTCCCTTTCTTTCTGAAACCCATGCTCTGAATAGTGTAACCACGATACTGGATTCAATTTCTCAGTGCTGATGCTGCAATCTTATCCTCTGCAGTGACTTGCAGGCATAACTGAGATGCGCATTCAGCGAGTTTTGATATCGCAATTCTTGTTAATATTTACAGCTTTGATTATCAATTGTTTGAGATTATATCCCTCTAATTTAAACCTGCGAACCCCCCCACCCAATATGTCATATATGTGTTTATAGTACCATATATCTTTTGACAAAATGTGGTGTGACATGTATGAAGTCTCTTTAGGAGTGCAGTATGGACCCATATTCGTTATATGGTTTTCCACTCTGTTTTTCACCTTATCATTAACTTTGAGTGCAGGTGGATCAAATGGAAGACGTCCAAGCCAAAGCGGATGATCCATCTGCAGAAATTCCACTTAGCGTGCCTAAAAAAAAACAGGAAAATCGTGATGAAATGCTTGCAAGGCACAGGTGGTGCATCCATGTATTAAAATAGGCTTTCTTTTTATTTATTTTTAAATAGATTGGTGTTTGTTTGGTTTGAAAGTCATGGAACAGTGGTTATTGGTTTGCTATTATAGTTTATTAAATTCAGTTTCTTATCAGACCCTTTGCTTTCTAGTTTCTACCCCTTATTTTTCGGAGGCATGAGGATCCAGTTTTATTAACATTTGAGTTGGTTGATTATGACATTTATAAATCATAATCCGTGTGAAGAGCTTATTGTTATCTAAACTAGAGGTTTTTTTTAGTCAATTATTCTAAACAATACAAGATTAATATTAGAGTTATTGACTTGTGACCTGGTGGTCACGGTTTCGAGTTTTAGATGGGTCTCTTGCAATTAAATTAATTGCAAGGAAGGCTATGTTCATATTGACTGTGTGGCTCGATTCCTTCCCGAACCGGGTTTACCCCCATTCTAAACAATACCTACTTATACGTATAATCAATTGAGCTGTTGAGTTTTGTCTTTCTATTTTCTCAAATATGTTTCATTTCTTTCCTTATCGTGGCAATCTCGCTATCTTTGCAGGCAAGAGATAGTTCAGTTGCAGAACAAGGAACTTTCACTGAAAAAGGAAGCTGCCAAGGGCAGCAAGGCAGATCAGAAAGCTAAGAAGAAGCAGGTGGAGGAAGAGATCTCTAGGCTTTCCTCTAACCTCAAGCAGAAACACTCGGAAGAACTTGCTTCATTAGGTTATAACAACAGCAGCAATGGAAATGAGAAGGGAAATATTGACAGTTTGGTGAAGGCTATTGCTGGGGTTTCCGTTGCCACCCCTTCGGACCACTCAAAGCCTACCAAGAGTGCCAAGAGGCGAGAGAAAAAAGCTCAACAGGAGGCAGCAAGAGAGCAAAGGATACAGGAAGAGCAGAGCAACATTGTGAGTGACCGGGTGATCGAGAATGAGAAATTGGAGCGAAAACTCGAACCCTTGGGATTGATTGTCAATGAAATAAAGCCAGATGGGCATTGCCTCTACCGGGCTGTGGAGGACCAACTTGCCCTTTTATCAGGCGGTGCTTCTCCTTACACCTACCAAGAGCTTCGTGCAATGGCAGCAGCCTACATGAGGAAACATTCATGTAATTTCCTCCCATTTTTCCTGTCAGAAAATGCGACAGAAGGAGATTCTGAAGATTTAATTATAGAGAAATTCAATGACTATTGTAGAGAGGTAGAGTTGACAGCAGCATGGGGAGGGCAGCTGGAGCTGGGTGCCCTAACCCACTGCTTGAGAAAGCATATCATGATATTTTCTGGGTCCTTCCCAGATGTAGAGATGGGGAAGGAGTACAAGCCTGCCAATAGCACTTCTGCGTTGGCTCATGGCAGTGTTATGCTGTCATATCATCGGCATGCATTTGGTCTTGGTGAGCATTACAATTCTCTGGTCCCTAATGGGGCAAGATGAAGACTATTATGGATCTTAGGCAAAGTTGTTGCATGTTAAATTGAAATTTGGTGCTCATAATTAGTTCTATTCCTTGAAATGAAGTGATTCAAACTGCTTATTATTTCTACCACCGAGGAATTGTTCTGATGGCTTGTATCAGAATCGGGATAGGCGTTGTATTATTATTTGGCTAATGCTTGTGTAGTATTTTTATTTTATTTTCTCTAGCAGATAAAGAAGGAAAAAAAGAGTATTGAATGCTAATTATGTTCACATTTTTTGCGCCTCCTGGCAATTTATTGAACGGAGTATTGAACGGCAATTTGTCCAACCTAGGCGTTTGATTGTTTGTGTTGAAATTCGCTAAATATTGGTTGAATCCCAACTGGGATCAATCCATCAGAGACGAATGACACATCAAAGAGATCGAACGCGTGGAAGATGAATTAATGTTTTAGGTGTTTATCAAATTTAAGAGGGTTTGATCCAGCAAATATCATCACGTGGGTTTGAAGTCTATAAGTTTGTGAGCATTCTCCTGTTAAGTGTGACGGGTTTGGGCATATTGTTATTGCAAATATTTAAAATATAGACTTTATAAGGTTGAACGGTTTGATAAAATATGACAGAGTAATGCGTTTTAGATCCATCTCTTTTTCCAAGCATCAAAGACAAAGATGTCGTTTAATGTGGGGCTAGGAGGAACCTAAAAAAAAAAGAAAGGGAAACACAAACATGATTTGTTATATAAATAATTTTAATTGTGTAGCATAATTATAAATGAATAAATAAATACAATTTTACATAAATAATACAATTAAACCTTATATATATATATATTCCTTTATATTTAAAAATATAAAAAAGTTTATACTAATATAAATTATATTTGTATTTTAAAGGAATATTTTAGTAAATAAATCAACATTTTATATTATACTAAACAAAAAGATATCATTAGACAAGTCTCAAACCAAAAAAGGCCTAAAACTATATATCAAACACAATTTTTAAAAAAATTATAATTTCAGTAATGGAATCAAAATTATGTATACTTTTCACAATCTCGAATTAAAATTAAAGTAAAGTTTAAAACTTAAATAAAATAAGAAAACATGAAGAAGAAAAAAAACCTATCAAGCAATGATTTTGATTTTGGTGAGATCTTGACTAGCAAATGTAGCTAAAGTTGGACTTTGTTGAAATTAGTAAATCAATATTCAAAACCAAATCTTTATTTGTATTGATTTTGAATTGAAACTAGTGAGAGAGGGGGGGAAAGGGTTTTTGGAATGAAATAAAAAAGATATTTTATGGGAAAATAAATTAGAATTTGTGCCCTAGCATATTTAATTGCGGTGGGTTTTATTACCAACCATATAGCATAACATAAATAACATAAAAAGGATGAAATGTCCCAAACTCAATCGTGAGAATTTGGTTCTCCTATCGTTTTGGTTTCTCTTGCTTTTGTTTTTCGCACTGTCTGTGTCTTGGTTGGACGAGATCAGAGAATCAATCGAGTCAGCCGAGGAGGAGGGAAGCGCAAACGCAAAGATGCCTCTGGCAACGTTGGACGCCACCGTGTCAACCTTCGAGAGCGTGTTCGAGAGGTTCAGATCTGAAGCCCCCAAGTATAAGGCCAATTTCATCCTCTTTTTGGCCGATAAAGACCCATCTACTCAACTCAGCTGGTGTCCCGGTAAATTAATCTCACTTTTTATTTATATACATCTTGTTCTTCATTTCTAATTAATTTCTAATCATCATCATCATCATCATTATTATTATTAATTTTCTTCTTGTGTAATTTATGTAAAAGCAAATTTTATATATGCCTTCTGCAGAGCATAGTAGTTGGTTTGGTTCCTGGGATCGTATGAATGTTTTTGCACATGTTGTCGTGTTTTGTGGCCATTGACGTAACATGTGTCTCAGTAGATGTAGTAGTAAAAGGGTTATGTCGCATTAGCCACAAGGAGAAGTTTGGAACACAACTGGTTTCGTTTAGTAATGAGAATGTGAAGTTGAATTTATTTTGCCTTATTTTTTATTCTCGTTCTTGCGCGGTTAATGTTAATCACTAACTTCAGTCTAACTCGATATCTTGCAATGTACAAACTGAAATGCTATGACAAGCTTTGCACTGTTGATTGTTCAGGTTTAAATTCGATATGATATTAGAAGCTTAGGATTAAGTCTCACTGTCAATCATATGGCGGAATGTATTTGGCTTGGTTTTACTATTTCCATTCAAACTGAACTAACAGAGTACGAGAGGGTCTTTGTTTAGAAATCTGTGCTGATTGAATCAGCAATCCAAAATTTTATGATTCCGTCAGCACATGCTAAGCCTTGACGGGAACACACAATTTGGCGGTTCCACCAAACACCTTTAAATCTCTCACCCCTGACCAAATCAGCATGAGGTTGTGTAGAGCCCCGCCAGTAAACCCGGTGTACCAGTGTACGAAGCTCCTGCGAGTAGTGAGGTTTGGAAGGGGCTGGCCCAATATGGACTCACCCTTTCTCACAATTAATTTAATTGCAAGAAGCTTTGTCTACTAATTAAACCCGTGACAGTAATTCTACCATCATGTCAAGGTTTGTCCTTGTAACTTGAAAAAAGAGGGAAAAAAAACAAAAACAAAAACAAATGGGTGTCCATATAGAGCAACATAAAACGTAATACTTGAACCAAGTTTATTAAACCCTGAACTGTTACATGGTCTTTTAACACCTCGCATTGTACGTGTTGTTTATTGTTTTTTCTTCTTTCCTTTCCAGACTGTGTGAGAGCTGAACCAGTAATATACAAAACCCTGGTAGATTCACCTGATAATGTGGCACTCCTGACAGCTTATGTTGGGGACAGACCCACCTGGAGGAATCCCCTGCACCCATGGAGGACTGACTCTCGGTTCAAGCTCAAGGGGGTGCCGACGCTCTTGCTTTGGGAGGATGATGCAATCAAAGGCCGCCTTGAAGACTATGAAGCTGATAAGGAGCCCAAAATTAAAGCCCTAGTTGCTGCTGCAAAATGAGTCTCTTACCCAATGGGGTTTTCTATGGGTTCATCCTTTCTATAGCAGTATTGCTCCTGTAGTAGTTTCTACTCACTACTATCTTGATGCGTGTTACTGCATAAAATGTCGTCCCAGGCTTTGCAACTGATTGAATAAATATCTAGGGCATCTAATTATATATTGCCTCTGATTTATAATTGCAAATTTTCTATTCAGAATTTATTTATTTATTATTATTTACCTTTTGCAAACGGCCCCATGTCTTGGAATTTTAACAAGGAGCCATTGACGATTTCTTTCTGACGTGTTTTCAACTACAGTTCTCAATTGATTGATTTTCAACTAGAATGCCAAAGGAACTTCAAAATGAGTTTCCAATTCGTTGCATATGAGCTGACCGCTTGATTTTAAATCTTATGGAATTGTAATTTAAAATTGTTTATTAAAATTTTATGGGACTTGTATAATTTTATTACTATTATTTATAGAGGGGAGAAAAGGATGTGGGAAAAAAATCGAAAAAAAAACTGACGATTGCAGCAGTGTTAACCTCATCTCCGTTATGTCTCTCCCCTCTCTCTTCGCGAATCGATCAAAGTACCAATCAAAACTACAAAGATCAACACCAATTACCTTATTTTCTATTCCAGAAATGTGTGGCAAAGAAGAAGGGATCTTTTCACGCATTTGGAAATTTACAGAGTTTGTGCAGGCTTAACATTTTTTTTTCTTGTCTAGCTACTGAGATTTTCTCCTCTCATAATACAAAGATGACTTATGTTTTAGTTTTTTGTTTTTGGAATTAGTCATCAATATGTTGGCACAACTTGGCAGCAGGTATTTTATACACTTTACCTGTCAGTCTTACCTCCTATATCTGATATTTTTGCTTGAGGAATGGATATTATGTTGAGGCAAGAGATGTTTGTTAGTAATAAAATTGATTTAACTTCAAACTAATTCCTGTTTTTCTTTGTAATGTCAGATATATTTTTGTTTAAGGATTGCATATTATGAGGCGGCAAAAGAGGTTGCCCTGTAGTGTTAAATGTGGTGTAATAATAAGCTTTTAAAATTTCCTGTTCACAGCTTACAAAGTGGATTAGAACTAAAGAGTTTGTGGCAGTAGAGATTAGAAATTGTTAAAAGGATGTGCGATCGGCTTCACTATTTGTTGGGCTGCTGGTGTTTTACAACTGAAACAATGATGGCTCCTAATGGTTATATGGTTCAGTATGAAAATTTAGTGCTGTGTGATTTATAGAGTAAATCTGAGACTTACCAAAGCAAGGACCAAGTTGGCTTGTTGCTATAGTGGGCGAAATCAACAGAAATGACCCCACATATGGACTTCAATTTTTGGTCTGAGACATAACTGGGTTTATGATAAAACTATCATATGAGATTTGAGACTCTGAACTACAATTTTTTTATATACCACAATATAAAATAGAATAACGCAGACAGTACTGGAACGTAATACATATTCTTCCACAGAAATGACTCATGCGGTGGCTCCCAGGTGGTAAAAATTGAAAATTTAAAGGCTCGGTGATAGTTTTCTATTTTTTAAAAAAATCATTTTTTTCATTTTTTATTTTTTTTATTTTTGTTATTTTTTATGACTTTATTATTTAAGCCCATTATTATTATTTTTAATTTTTACGTAATACATTTAAAAAAAATTAACTCGTTTTTAAACTCTCCTATCGAGTATCGACCGAGCAAAAATCGTTATCAAATTAAATCGTTTTTACGCGTTCAGTCTGTAGGCGTAGATTTGCAGCATCTGCTCGACGCCGACGCCGTTGACTGCTCACCCCTGCTTCATAAGGCCGCCTCTCCCTGGCCGCCGCTGCTCGACGACGGCCCTTTCGTGACCGACGCCTCCCAGTGTGTAGTGCGGCAAAAATCGAAATCGATTCGCGGTATTCACAGACAAGGCTATGCCGATTTCATTCGCGCAGCTTCGCAATGCGTTTCCGTTCTCCAGACTTTTCAGGTGCCACTTGAGACTCCTTCTCCGGCTCTCAATCGTGTGATCTTTGTCGCCCGGTTTCCGAATTGCACCACTTGTTGTTACGTCACGTTTAATTTTCAGAAAACTGGTGTGATTTAGGTTTCTAATTTCTAATCAATTTGTTTTTTTTTTTGTTGCTGAAATCATACGGGAACCCCAAGGTTTTTTAAGAATCTGGGTTTTATCTCAACCTAATTTTTATCTTTAATCTAAATCTAAAATTCATTCACGTTTCATGGAAGAGCTGAGCTCTCCTAGGATGTCACCTTGTGATACATTGCAGGCCCAAAACTTAACAACTCAGAACAGGCTATTCACAGGCATCACTGTCATTGATCATTTTTATGCTCCCCAGATCCAGATATCAGTTGCTGTTGTCTGCCTGCCCTTGTTGTCATCCTAGTCACATATTTTTGACAAATTTGTTAGTGGGTATTGTGTGTGACTCTCAACGTGCAATTAGGATTTAGGATATGCAAGAAAGAAGGCAAAAAAAAAAAAAAATTGTTTTCACATGATGTGGTTTATAGATTATAAATATTTGTACCTCATAGGATGATGTTCTGCTATCTCTTATAAAGAAAAAAAAATGTTGTTTGATTTACCATATTCATTGCTGTTAACACGTTGCTTTGTCTACTTCTAGTTCTAGTTCGGAACTTATCTGATAAATTTTGGCAGTGTTTCTTTTCATACACAAATCTTCCCCTTGTGAGTGAGGCCTTCACATTTTCATTGCTGATTCAGCCTACGTGCTGTATATTCCCAGGCAGGTTGAGCAAGAGATGGAAACTGTGGTTAGGGTATTGCAGCCTGGCCCTTTAGGAGTTCTAGAGCACAAGTTCTCTGCAGAAGAGATGAAGGAGGCTAGTGCGACTGTTGCTAGAGCAGTAGCAAATTGGAAGAGGAACACAACCTTGGAGCAAAGAAACCATCTTGTGAGAGATTATGTTCAGAATTGATGGCGCAGTCTTGTGCATAGGTTCTAGCTCTCCTCAGTGTTATGTACTGTATTAGAGCTGCTTTTATTTTCTTTTTGTGGTTGGATTGAAACTTGCATTTGCATATGGGATCATCGGTTCACGTCGTTCCTGGTAACTTATCTCCAATTATGTATTGTGCCATATATTAGTATTATGGGATCATAGGTTCTTTTTTATAGGCAGGTGCAGTGCCATTGTGCCAACTGCGGCATATACCTGATAGCATATTTTACTTTTGAAGTTGCAAATTTGTAAATGGAATTTGACATTTTCGTCCTTTAGTTTTTCAATATGATTCCAAGGATGTGATTTAAACTAGAAATCACAAATCACATCATTTTTATACACATTATTTAAAGTAGAGGAAAAAAAAGGTTACGCGGCCTCCCTATTTTTTGGAGCACAATTTCCCTAGTCTCCTCGATATCTAAATTAGAAGGCAACACAATGGGTTGGGAATTGGGACTCGGGGCATGGGGCATGGGGCATGCGGCGTGGGGGTCGACCGGAAGGGGCGCCAGCGCTTCTTGAAGAGTAACCGGGCTTCAGAATTGGGCCTGGAGCCCATGGATCGGAGATTCCTGATTCGGAAAAGCCCATTGAGCTTCTTGGTGAAGGTTTTGGAGAAGGAATTGAAGAATCTGGTGGCATTTCCTCCTTTTGTCTTCACCATTTCCTCCTTCATGGAGACGTGATCTTTCTCCAAATCCGTGAGCCGCATCCTCATCCGCGCCACCTCAAGCTTCAGCTCCCGGTTCTCCCTCCGCACAGACGCGTAATTGTCCCCTGCAGACATGGCGTCACCCCGACCCCCACTGCCAATGCGTTGCTGGAAGTGGAACTGCCCGCCTGCGCTGTTGAAGAACTGGCTGTGGCTGTGACTGTGACTGCCGCCGCCCCCATTCATTGCGCTCCTCAGCCTGTTCTGCTCGAAGTAGAGCACTTGCACTGCCATCTGCACTGGCAACCTCTCGTTCTGTGCCGCGTGACTGCATGCTTCCTGCGTTAGCTTCTGGCAGTCTATGGTCTTGCAGAGCCGGTACCTGTCCGAGTCTTTCATGTTGGGATGAACCTGCAACGCACAATGCGCGCACACATATATAAACTGAGCCAGCAACAACAAAAATGGTGTAAGCAAATTTTATGTGTGGGTAAAAACTAAAAAAAAACTGCTCTCACTTTGAGACAAATATCCACTGCTTGATACAATCCATCACTGACGATGCGAGAGTGGTCGGGCAGGAGTTCAGCTAAGGCAATGAATTTTAGTGGAGGCAGATTGGAATCCAGCGCAATCTCTGCTAGGTAAGCGTCCAATAACTTGGACACCTTGAGGATGGAGCCCTGTTTTGGCGATTCAGGGTTGTTCTTCAAATCGCAAACCGTTTGGGGGTCATCATCATTTTGGTGGCGTTCATGATCCAGGTTCAAAAAAATGGAAAATATCCTCGCGATGGAGTCGGTGTCGTAGCGTGGGGGTCCTCCTACGCCAATGGCGGGTGGTGTTGGTTTTGAGGGTATCAGGATGTCTTCCAGTGTCGCCTGGTCCAGTTGCAGACCCATCCGCCTCTCTAGATCCGACCTACAAGCAATGGACGCCGATGCAGCGATCGCGTGTTTCAGCAAACTCGATAGGAATGCCATCGGAACCAAACTCCTGCTGCTGCTGCTGCTGCATGTGGACGACGGCGGCGGAAGTAGACCCACAATCGCCTCGACCGCCGCGACTCTCTGTTTCTTCTGCATCTCCAACTCCGCACCTAATGGGCTGTCCTTCAACGGCAGTTGAGGTTGAGGGTCTCGGAGGCCTTGAAGCGCAGTGCGAGCGTAGTTTATCAGGATCCTGCATATCACCTCATCATCCAGACCCCTCGCTTTCACCCCCGACATAACTCGCTGAAAAAATTCCAGTTTGAGCCTTGCCACTGAATTTCCCCACCAAATTGAATCTGGGTTTGAATTCGAATCCGAATCTGATGCCGTCGCTTCTGGTGTTGTTTCCGTGTTCGCGTTTTGGTTTTTTGAGATACTGCAGGGCGGCTCAATTTTGGACAGGGTCAGTTGGTGTTTGCAGGCCTTGTCTGCGATGGCATTGATGATCCTGTTCACAAGGTTGATCTCTTCGGCTACTGGCAACAGGGTCTCACAGTGGCGAAGAAGCGTAATCAAGGTCGATACAGCTACGTCGTCGGAGTGTAGCATCCACTTGAGATACGCCTCCGTCTGGGATTCCAAGTTCTGCTCCGCTATTTCTTCACTCATTTCCAGGTAGTGTGCGGCGCAGTGCATCATGGCTGCGTTTGATAGCTTCAGCTCAACGTCCATGCCATAACAGAACTTGGCAACAAGGTCCAACGCATCTGGTCCGCCTGGAACTGTGCCCAGATTCACTCGAGAATACACCTCCTTCCAATCTCTTCCTTCTTCTTCTTCTTCTTCCAACAGCCTGCGTATCCGCCCACTCCGAGACACCAGGGCGGACTGCAGCATCAAATTTCATTGGTCAGATATTTTAATTTTCAGAATTTGGGATTTTCTAACTAATTAAGTAGCTACTAGCTAGGTTGGGATGAAGATATATGGCGGCAGAGTTGTATGTCTATTATTATTATTATTGTAATATATGTCTTCTCAGTTACCTTGTCAACTGCGAAGCTTGCTGCCCCAACTTCAATGGTGAGATTACGTAATACGCCACAAATTGGCCTGTAGGATTGATTAGGATGAAATGATGAATGTAATCAAAGCGCCACGTACGGAATTCATATACTGTTTTTCCCTTTCCCATATCAGAGTCAGAGAAGGCAGATTCAACTCCTAAGCCTACCAATTTCAGTAAACGTAATCAAGTTTAATTAGAGCACGACTTCAAAACTAAATCCATGTCATAATGTAAAACTCGCTTCTCTTATCCAAACAGTCCAATGCACAAACCATGCATTCAAAGTGAGTTTTTGATTCTAAGCTGTTGTGTTGTGGGCCTTGAAGTTATTAATTAATTACTTCCATAATTTTTCGTTCCTTCATAGACAGCTGATGATCTCATATCATGATATGGGGTCTCATTTGTGTTCCAAAAAACTCCCTCTTGAAAATATTAATATTGCTCCCTCTGAGTTAGTGTTATTATTTGATTGTTATGAAGGTTCATATAGGATAGATATATATATATATATATATATATATATATATATATATATATATATAGTTCTTTAATTTTTAATCCAATCACCTACCAATCATAAACATTAGGATATATAGTAACTAATCTTTATCAAATCTCATCATCATTTTTAATATCATTATAAATATTTCACCATCCTTATCACATGCACATATATCCCACTGAATGTAACATACGGTTACAAAGCTTCCTTCTTTTTTTTTTACCGGAAGGGACTGGCTAAATTCTTTTTATTTTATTTTATTTAACCAGACACAGACAGAGACAAACACAAACACACGCACACTCAGAAAGAGGCTTACCGACTACCGTTTTGGCTGTTGCTGGAACTAGGACGAAGTGACCCCTCCTTCTCAGAGTTGCTGGGATTCAATCCCCCAACAGGAACCACACCCATCTCCCTAGTCCCCAAAACTGGCCGATTTAGTTTCACAACGCACCCCGAACGAACCACACTGACCAGTACAAATTAAATTGAGTCGCCTAATTACTATATCATGAACCGAAAGCTGGGTCTATCACTCTTCTGTCACCCAGTGCCCTCAACAGAAAAGCAAGAGTGATGAAGTGAAAGTCTCTAGAACCCATGCAGGATAAAGAAGACAGGGGAAAAGGGATAAGTTTTCAAAAACATATATACTTTTACGGAGAAGGCAGAGATGAATGAGATCACAGAGACTTACCCAAAATAATAATAATAATAATAATAAACGAGAGAGATTTGAGAGAGAATCGCAAATGACTGTACTATAGTATTCTTTAGCTTTTAAGTGGAAAATGTTAGAGTCCAATAGCCCATGCTAGGTGTGTTATAGGCATAAATAAATAAATAAATAAAAGCATGGGACAGTAACAGTACTGACTGTACTGTCGCTTGATCACTTATATCGTCTTTTGGTGACAGACCCATAATTCCAAATTCAACTTGCCTTCTTGTTGTGCTGCCCCACGGACAGTGGGGCTGGTGTTGTACCCTGGACGGTGTACCATGCACCCGCCATAAGTCTCACTTCAGTAACTTGTACCTTTCTTCTTCTCCTTTCAGTACTGTGGGGTGACGTTTAGGGCATTTTAAGGGTGGGCCAAAAATGACAAATATTAGTTAGACCGAAGCATAAATATTGATTGATCCCATCAAAGACAGAGCCCGCGACTTCATTAGTTTCGGTGGGCGCTATTTAATGTGTTGTTATATTGGAACATTATTACAATATTGTTCGCCTTCTAGCTACAAATTTTGTCTATGAAATCAGGCCATTTTACTCCCCATCAATGTTAGTGTATAATATGAAGAAATTTAAATAATAATAATTAAAACATCATTCACTCAATACATTGTGTCACAGAAACGGGGCACACGTATAGGGCTATAGTCTCCCATCAAAAATATATGTGCAACCGACGTTCAGTTGCGTCCTCGGCTGATGTGATAATTATCATATCAGTAAAATTATTCAAAATTTAAAGCACAATGCATCACATATGAGATAGAGATAAAGAGAGGGGAGAGGTAGTGAAGGCTCTGGAACAGTACATCTAGACAGGAGAAGGTAGAACATGACATAAAATCTGAATTTAAAAGTAAAAGAGTATTTTTTTGGAAATTCAAGAGCGACAAACCCCATATGGGTGTTTGAATGTCGTAGCTCTCATTGATGCCTACAAATAAAAAAGGACCCAAATCAAATCATTGTGCGTAAAGTTATGACCGATTGAAGTTTTCATTATAAATTACAGTTAATGAAATCCAAAAACCCATAGATCTGACCGTGTAAGAGATAATTGAGACTTGCTCGAGCACGCCTCGAATAGGGTGGCTCGAGCACATATGCTCAAGCCTCTGCTCGACGCGTACTCGAGCGATGATATAGGAGCACATCGAATCATAAAAAAAATATTAATGTGGCTTATTCCACATCACTTGAGAGTACAGAAATGATCGAATCATAAAAAAAATATTGATGTGGCTTAGCCTAAATCATTCAGGAGTGCAAAAATCCTGCAATGGCGGTTGTACCTAGCACTGCTCTTTCCATATTTTATTCCGTCGGAATGGAATATGCAATATTATTTGACAAAAATTAGCTTCAATGTCTGTCTGTCATTTCAACGGTATAAAAAGTTTTGAAATTGCATATTATATATATGTATGGATGTGTGTGTATAATTTCAAAAAAAATTATTTATAAATGAGTTATTATAATATTAATAATTTTTTAAAAAATAATAGTGAGTCGTAGTTTCATATGTGTATGATACTAATATATAATCGTTAATATAAAATATCTACGATCATATATGTAAACTAACAAATTATATGTCAGTTAATATATAAAGTCATAAATTAATGAGTCTATATTAACGTGAATTATCGAGTCATAAAGTAACAAATTAAATAATTTAATATTATAAATTAATCTAATTTATATTATAGATATAAATTAGATATAAGTTAATTAATTAAGTCATATAAATCTATTAGATTAATATAAATTTATCTATATATATATATATACCAATAATTATATAAAACATGACATTATTCGCATAACTTACAATCATTAATTGACAAAGATTTTATATTATACGATTAAAGAAATTTTTGATATATATATACATATATAATCAATTGGTTCTAAATATTTATATTAATATCTAAATTGGTTCTAAAGATTTTTGATATATATATACAAATAAAAGCTATATTTTTAATTTTTATTAATATTTAAATTTAATTAATAATATGACTTATTATCCTAAATTATTAACGATGAAGATACTACTAACTCCAATAGTGATAAATGAATTATATAATTTTTAAAAATTTATTCAAATTAATAATATTTAGATATGAATTATAATAATTATAATAATTTATATTTCGAACCCTTAAATTAAATTTTATCGATCTGTTCCCCATTGTGTGCCAATAAAACTAATCTCTAAATCTTAAATAGTTGATTTATGGTATAATAGTTATATAGATGTTCTATTTATCTTATTCTAGCGGGTATAGCATTCATAATGATTAATGATGATTAATGAGAGGACAATCATTTTAAAAAATATCTCATAAAGGTCTAATAAGTCCTAGATCAATTTTAATTTGGGCTGCTGACTTTTGGCTGAGAGGCCATAAGACGACAGAAATTCCATTGGCCAGGCCAAGATTAGAATGCAACTAGGGTTGGATGTATTAGCATTTAGCATCAAGCAGAAATTTTGTTTTATTGTTTATTATTTTTATAAAGATATATATTTGTCTCCACCGGAAGCAAATGCTTTGAATAAACTCCGCCGACTCAATTGAAATCACATTTTCTTATTTATTTAATGTTGATACAATCAAACAAAAATAACAAATAATAACATTTTTACTGAAAGGAACAAAAAATAGTAATTTTCAATTCCAACCCTACTTGAGGGAATTAAGGAAAAGGAGAACATATACAAATGATTGCACTTGAAAGAAAAGAAGATGACAATTTAACAGGGACAATTACAATTATAAAATAAAATATTAGAATAATTTCAACATTCTATACGATCGTGATCAAGCAAGAGTTACACAATGTTAAATAGAATTCCGCGGAAAAATCAAGTATTAAAATGACTATTTCACATCTCATCCAGGTTGAACAAGCGAAGCTCACGTGACTACATTTTTGGCATTGACTTGGGAAAAAATTAAAGTTTTTTTTATGTTTCACCAAAAATCAGTTTCATTTGGAAAATATTTTAAAAAAAATAATAATTTTAAGGAATTAATTTTATGTTGTCGGCTTAGAACAGGAAACCATTTAAACATTTTAAAGATGAAGAAAAATACTAGAGGGAACTCCGAAAAATAATGTCTTTCCATACAAATATACTAGCATTCTTGCCAAATTGGTTTTTTGTTGACCATTTTCCTAACATCACTAAAACACTGAAACATGAGCAAATAATTATTGTTCAGAAACTCATTTTTGGAAAAACAAACGAATAAAGGTACCTAAACTTTACCTCTTGTTTTTAGATGGTAGCTATATTAAAACATGATCCTTACGCTATCTCAAATATTTTTAACATTGAATATAATTCTTTATGACTAGACTAATAATAATTTTAGTGATGATGATGATGATGATATATATATATATATATTTACTGAAAGTATCTCAAATGTCCATTACATGTCAAGAAATGTTATTGACAGAGCCCCACCACCGAATCTGCGACAATACGGGAGGCATCGAAGGAACGGCATCAGAGACGGGCACTTGTCAACCTTTTAACCCATGCGCATGCATCTTCCTTCTTCGTCTGGTCCCGTAATATTTCTGAACTTTTTCGCATGTTTTCTTCTTTTCTTTCTGAAAGACTGTTATTGGTTCGCTTTAAAACAAAAAAAGACACTAGATTTTCCCTTTTTACTATTACTATTAGCACTAGTTATAATTTTCTCAACTTAAAATCACTATGAATCTTATTAATTCAAACTCTCAAGTTGCTCGGGAAAAAAAAAAAAGATAACCGAATTTATGCTTCTTCTTTTTTAATTTACAAAAACATAAAACAAAAAACAAAAAACAACAACAGGGATATAAATCTGATTTTAAAATCATAAGGTATGAATAAATTAACAACAAAAAAAAAAAAACATGTCCGTGACCGCCAGACTGATCTGTTTAGATCTGGATCAAAATTAAACTGATCAAATCCGTAAGCCCAGCTCACAGACTTCGATCCATATCTACACACACCTAGATTTGATGGATGGAGTTTGTGACGTAAAATTATGTAATAATAAACAAAAAAAAAATTAAAAAAAAACTTTAAATTTACAAATTATGTTTCAAAACCATTTGAGCGGGTTAGACATAGCAGTGGTCGCAAAAAGAATGTGAGACCACCGGACCACAAAATAAATAATGGGAAAAACGCGCATGGCAAGCATGATGTTGTTTTGATAGACAGAACTACCGATGCATATTGGGTTGCTCTCTGTAAAAGTTTTTCTACAGAAGAGAATGACTACAACCCTACAATCGCCTTTTTCAAATATGCTCCTCAGCTCAGCTTCTTCCTTCATTCACCTATTGGGATTTGGAAAAGAACTGCTACGTGTAGAGCCTATCTATCTTCACACCCCCCCCCCCCCCCCCCCCACACACACACACACACACACACACACCTGTGTGTATGTTTATACCAGATTTAAAAAATGGTTCACCTGTAATTTCCAAGAAATTACAGCCTAGAGCAAAGCAGGAAATGGTACTACGAGACTAGCATAATCGTATATCGTATGAACACCGCTAAAAAGTCTACAACAAGCAGGAAATGGAACTACATGAGATTCACCATAAAGGTATGAACACTGCAAGAAGTCTTTTTAGGAATCGTTCGAGATTCTACCGAATCTTTGCCAAGTATTAACAAAGTAAACAGCTTTCAAGGGTTCAACATTGTTAGATACATCATAAACAAACGGGCAGCAGTAAGAGAAATCTACATGGAAGGGATTCCTGCATTTTCCATAGATATAAAACCCATTTAGGGCAGTCCGTATCTTTTTTTACATCTTAGGCTGTAGCTGAATTGTCAAGCTCTCATGGACTACCAAAAAAAAAAAAAAAAAGCAAACCACATAAGCCCTGTTCCGAGCAGCTCCTGACCCCCCCTCCAAAACTGAGGACGAACTACAGTTTTTACGACAGTGGAAACTTGTATCCAAATTTTATACGGGATGAGGAAGGACTCAACAACAGACAAATGACCAATATGAGAATGAAAACGAACAACAATTTAATCCCAAAAAATGGCCAGACAACATTTGCAGTTTCCAATGCTGAGGCGATTGATTGTGTTGTACCTTCTTTGATGAAACAATTTTCTCTACAGATTATTAGCAGAGAAATCAACAGGAACTTATTCTTTACTATATATATGTGCCCACATAGCCATGGCATATCATTCTACTGAAGCCTATACACCATGGTTGTTGATAAACCATGAGAAAGGTAGGAGACTTTGGACAACAAGATTCTTTAGACCTTTTCCTCAAGAAACTTCTCTTTGACCTAGAGACATTAAAGGTTAGCGAAACAAGTTCTGGGTGATGAAATGGAATGGATTTAGGTTTTGAATTCAGCTAAAACAAAGAATCTAACTTGTTCTAGCATTCCTACTGCTTAGGGAAGCAGAGGTCTGACTGGACAGTTGGACAGCAGAATGCGAACCAGATCCAGTTTGGGAGAAAATCAAACCAGCTGAACTACTGGAGCTGTTCACAGAAGAAGACATCCTGGTTGGATGGGAATCATTTCTAGATCTAGAAAGAATCAGCTCCGAAGATGTGGTTGAAGGAAGTTGACTAACCAGTGAAGACCCCACTTGATAAGGAGCAACTGGCATGTCGATAAGAGATGAAGCTGAAGGAGTATATGCCATTGCCCGCATTGGATGATCAAATTTGCAAAGTCGACCAAACTTGCAGTGACCATTTTGCTCGTAGAAGGTGCAAGGTTGAACCCCCTGTTCATCAAATATAAACAAGAAGAGAAAGTGTTATAAATTTGTATCAAAGATATAATTTGCTTACTGCTTTAGCAGGGCAAGGCAAAGAGAAAAATGAACAAATAACATGCAATACAGACAGATATCATCTTCATATTAATTTAATACTAGTAATCATTCCAAAGCATTGTAAACTTTAACAGAATAGTAAATGATATTTCTAAGTTTTGAAGCAAAGGTATGAAACAATGAGAAGTGCCGGTTTTATGCGTGTACACAGGGATCATTAACACCAACAAAAACTGCTGAAATTTCATTGTACTGTTTGGCACTCAGAACAGAGGAAAAGGAAGAAGAGAAGCTGGTTGAAATAGATAATTTCCAGTATTGTTGGAGACTGAGTTAACTGACATTATTCTGTCCCAGCTAACATGCACTCTAGTCACAGATCTGCAAGAAGACACAGGCAGCTTGGGAAGCCTCCAGCTATTATAAAGTGACATATTTAAATACGGAAAAATGAAGTGAATTGGATCCCACGTGGTAGTTGGAGACAAGCACTGGAAGAATTGATCTTATCAATCAATTTATTCAAAAAAATCCACCCCTTATATATAAACAAATAACTTTGCTGCTTGAATTGACCTCATCTTAGTAATATTGCTCAATTCACATGAGAATTATATGTACATCGATAACCAACTGTCATAATGCTTGAAAGTTGAAATCTATGGTATTAATGGAGTGTGAATGCAATCCCAATAAGGAGTTACAAAATCCTTATATAATATGTTTATGCTTGCCATCAAAGTACTGAAAATCTAGTCACTTGAGGAGAACTCAAGCTTAGGCCACAGTGGAAGACTTACGGGTGGCTAAAGAGAATGGTTGAAGTAAGAGAATACCGAATGATTTGGACCCTGACCATTTACTAATCAACTAAGCATTCAATGTCGGCAAATAAACACCAGAAGATAAAGGATTCCATATTCTCATATGATATGTCTTACTTGGTTGAACAGCACCAAATTGCCTCGAAACCACACAAAGAAGGTATTCTGGAAGTGCTCGCTTACTTAAAATCTCTTAACAGTGATATGTAGATCTACAGTTTATAGGTAGAGCCTATCAGAAAGTGGGTACCAATGCTACCATCTTCTATTAATACTGCTAGGGAGGTCCAGTACCAAGGAAAAAAATATTGAAATATCATAAATTTAGGTTAAGAAGCATCAGTTCACCAGGTAATTAGCCATTTTGCTGATCCACATGCACACGTGAATACAAGCACCCAAAAAAAAAAAGAAAGAGACAATATGATCTTTATGGCGTGCAAATATGACAATGTCACAGATAAAACATAACTAATTGTTACATACATGTCAGGGGCTCATCATCAACTAGAATGTTGCCAACGCATACTACTTTAAAGTGACACCCTCCTAATCAAAGTTCCTTAAAGAAATTCATTAATTTTCCCTGTTTTGACCATCAATATAAAAACATTTTTATTCAAAAATAAAACTTGCAAACATCACATCATGGCCTCATGTTCAATAAAGTGCTGAATACTGCTTATATATTCAGCAAAAATATCTCCAGTGAAATCTGAAACCAATTTTTTCAGTCATTTTTTTCCTAAATTGTCTGTTGTTTTCTCAAAATATAACAATCATAAAGCTTCCACTTCACCACATACTGGACCAAAAACGGAGGCCAGGCATGGTCCCCATCTTGGTCAAGGAACTCTCCCTAATAAGAGACCTAACTATCCACCCCATGCAACTAGGTTTTCCAAGGAGAGTTCCCCGAAGTATGTGTGTTAGCGGACTTCAGTCGAACACTTGTCAATTCCCTAGCAGCACAGGATTGAAAGGCTGGGAGGTGCCTAGGCGATTAGTTGACGCCATGTTCGATGCCTTATCCCACCTGCACTCCTGTCTGTAAGTGAATCATGAAGAAAACTAGTCATTCTTGCCCCTTAGCATACCTATGTTCCAAGCTAGGAAAACTAAGAAAACTTGATGTACCTCCTTAACTCAACCAGCCTTTTTTTTTCCTTTCCTCTTTTTCATTGTAACATCAGAGCAAAGATGGGTAGACAAAACCCAAAATCAGGGAGGGGACACAACACAAGTGACACACGTTGAGTTTCCAACTCCAATCTCGCCAATTGATCACTCTGCTTTTGTATCATGGAGATGGAGCTGAATTTTGGGCCCATTTCTCTACTACATGGAGATGAAGGAACAGATAGCAGAGACGATTGCATTGGTCTTGATCGTGGGCAGCAGTAATTTGTTGATCATGAATGAGGACATTGATTGATTCTTTGAGAGATCAATGGCAGTAGCAAGCTCGTGGTGGTGTTCACCATGAGCACCAGATCCAGATTAAAAAAAAGGCCCTCTTCAAGTACCAATAAACACCATGAACACCAAATCTGGTTCTTGAAGGGGAAAAAAAAAAGCCCTCGTCCTGGTGTTCACCATGAACACCAGATTTGGTCCTCTCCCGCAACAATCGTATAAAAAATCCCACCTTAACCATAATCCAATTTTAATTTTGAATAATGGATAAATTGGAAATAAAATATTAAGGTGTTCTTAAAACTGTTTCTGGTAAATATCATCATTAATGTAACATTCAGATTCAGCCACTGTAATCTTAGATATTCAGCAATATCAGATATGGCTTCAGATTTCAGAACTTATTTGGAAAAAGGAAAAAAGAAAAAAAAGAAAAAGAAACACCACCTTAGTTCAGTCAGCACTTTTTTCTAAAAAGCTCTGCAGAGCATAAATGTGTATTGCATCCATTTAAGCCAAACTTGAGCCGATGAGGGCTACCATACACCCACCATTTATGAATGTCAACTGACAAAAAAATCCCAGATAAAAATCTTCCCTAAATTCTGGACTGTATCCATTCCTTTAGGTATTTTCATCACGAAAAATTAAAAAAAAAAACACTTTGGTTGACGAGTTTAAAACCACGATGATCACCTTTGTAGGAATATAAACACTCAGATTGAGATAATCTTAAACATAAACTAGTAACCAGTTGGTGCTTATCATTGTTTTCTAACTTGCCCATTAAGATTTTAAAATTTTCCATGGACCATGCACCCTGACAGAAGTGAGGCTGTCTTTTCTCTCAGCTTTCCATTCAAGCCGATTCTTTTCAACTATATATCAATTACTTTTCTAGAAAACACCATGCAGTTCTGAGAAGTCCAGGTCCAAGACAGAAAATGTAAAGTAGACTTATCAATAAATGAAAATTGTACTCTCCGGAAAAAATGAAAATTATAGTTGTTAAGGCTTAATTTTATTTTACATGAAATTCAGCAAGGTTCGTTTTTGCTTTTCTGAAATTTGTAGAATGATATAAATCAGGGTAGAGATATTGCAGAAAGATTGCATATATAGTAGATTTCAGAGAGAGGGGAAACAAGAGAAACCCTAATTTGATATTCACTCTTCCGAATTTGTTTGTTCACTCTTTTTGTTTACAGTTGGGGTGGCAGAGCATGGAAGAATTAGGTCATCCTCCCTCTTCTCTCTCCTCGTCTTCCTCTTGGTCATTTTTTTCTCTGTCTTCCTATCAGAGGCTGACTATTGTGCGTTGACCAGATTTGACCACCTAGACCCCCCCCCCCCCCCCCCCCCCCCCCCCAAACCCAAAAAAAAAAAAAAATGAAGCCACCAATTCCACAAAAGAACCTAGGCCTTTCTGAAAAGCATTGATATTAATACACTACAAATGCTCAAACATGTGTACATATGAATATAAGTCAAGTATTTTGCAATGAAATAAAATGCAACACAAACACCAACAACTGACACATTATAACCACTCAAACATATGTGAATATAATTAAGTATATAAGTTAACTATTTTGAAATTTTTGCAATGAAATAAAATGCAACACAAACACCAGCAACTGATACATTTGGAAAACGGTATTTATTTGAGACGAGGATGGAATCCAAATCTTTGCACAAGGACGAAACTCAAACCATTTCAAATGTTTTAACTTGCTAAAACAAATATAAATAAAATTAAAAGGCAAGCACATATGGTTTATGAAAGTGGGATGGATGAACGGTGAACATAATACTATCAAAAACAAATTACGATCCAGCAAGTCCTAGAGGAAAAAGACTTTTACCGGACGGAGAGGGAGACCCAGAGGACTGTAGGCGCAATTTGTCTTCAGCACCAAATAGTCAGGCGGATGATGAAAACGACAAGATGATCCAAATTTACAGTCACCAGTTTTCAAGTAGTACTGGCAATCAGGTTGGCCAGGTCTCTCTGGGTAAATCTGTCCTTTCTCACTATTGTTTGCAGGAGCAGAAGAGAGCAAAGGGGAATAAGTTCCTAGATGTGCAGAAAGTGAAGAAGATATCTGTGGCAATCTATACAGGGTAGCTGCTCCGACTGAAGGCTGAGCCCCAGGAGACAGCACAGGGCTTACAGGTGCCTGCACAAGTAAACTACCAACAAATCAAAAGTAGCATAGACTTTCAGGAATATCTCAAAAGAATAAAAATCTTGACATGTCATATGCAATATTGGTTTTGGCATACCGAATAAGGAGCACCCCAACTAGATAGAGAAACCACTCCTGTGGGAAGCAGCAGATGGCCATAAGCCCCAGGTACATATGTACTAGGTAATAGTGGAGGCCTTGGAACCCTCCAGCTGGCGGACACACTGCCATACTGTTCAGCTGAATGAGACTGCTCTGTCGGATAAAAAGGATGTGTAGATGCTGGGATTGACAAGCCAGTGGGTTGAGGATGATGAAATTTACATGTTTTACCAAATTTGCATTGCCCCGTCTTCAAGTAGTAGGTGCATTCTAACTCACCCTGTTGAGATGATCGAGTGTAAACCAACAGATATCTTACACTCAAAATTAATATTCATGTCAATGAATTGAAAACCTGCACGCACACACACACACACACACATATAGTAAAATAGAAAGGGAGGATAGAGATGGAGAAGAACTCAAACCGGGCGTAATGGGAATCCATTATAATTTAGTGGCACGGCACTTGCATGTTTTGGGTGATCAAATTTGCAGGACTGACCAAACTTACAGGTCCCCGTCTTTAAATAAAACTGCACAGCAGCAACAACACAAAAGTAAACTTCCACACAGTGGGCAATCAAGTCAGGGCTCCAAAAGGGAAAAGGAGAAAAAAGTATATCAAAGCAGGCATCAGATCGATAATAGACAAAAAGCAAGCATCAGATTGATAATGGACAAAAAACAAGCATCAGATTTCTCTGTTATACTGCACCACTGATCCAATGAACAAGAGCAGACAAACAGGTAGGTGGGTACCTGACATGCAAGCTCGCCCGGCCGCACTGGGTAGTCCCCATCATACCTTACAACCTGCGCAATATGAAAGAAAGATATGTGACCACGCCAAAAATAAACACGCATAAAACAAATCTCATGTGACAAGGAACAATTTTCCACATGGATTGGATGATTGATTGTACTAACAAAAATTTTTAAAAATATAAAAAGAAGGGAACATATTATATTGAACCCTTGAGCAGGTTGCGATCCACACGGTTTGAGCGAGGAAGGTTACCGCGGTCCGATCAGGAGGATGGTTGTACCGACACCTGGTACCGAATCCACAGGTTCCCGTTCGCATGTAGTAACTGCAGTCGGGCATACCGGGACGCTCCGGGTATACTGCTTCTATGCTCCGGAGCCTCAATTGCCACATGGACTCTACGCTCTCCACAAAACCCACAACAACACACCACCACCAAAAAAAAAATAAAAAATTTCTTAAAACCAAAACCCTAGAAATTCACACAGCAAATGTAATACACGACGAGGAAACACACAAACTCAGTGAAACTCAAATGCTAGATCAACGATCCCACCTTCGAGGCCGGTGTCGGCACCAACCGGACTCCACTCTCCTTGCTGCCCCGATCCGAACCCCTCCCTCCCCTGATTGCGACCGCAAATCTCCATAGACACTGTCCTTGTCTGGCCCTGTGGAACCGACAACGACTCACGCTGTTCACTCGAAACGAAACGATACGATATGATCAAAGCAAGGTCCCAAGCTTTGCTACGGAAGGATCGCAGGAGAATCGAACAGGCCGATCGGATGCAGGAACCAGACAGAAATGATCTCGGCGGTCCGCAATGGAACCACCGCTCACTCCTACTACGCTACTCTCTCTCTCTCTCTCTCTCCCTACCCTCTTCCCTATGTCCGTACGGTGTGTACAGGTTCTGGTCAGGTGGGTCTCAATGCCTCTCTCTCTCTCTCTCTCTCTCTCTCTCTCTCTCTCTCTCTCTCTCGCCCACAAAATTAATTCCTCAGACTACTACTAGTCTACTGACTACAATACACTACCAAACCAGAACGAGGAACCTCTTTGCTTCCATACCCGCCAAACCGAGCCATTTGCTTGCAGCTAAGCGTACAATACGGAGACATACGCACAAGCTGACACGCAGACCAATTCTTGTAACTCAGACCAGCTTGGTTGTCGTTTTAAATTATTATTTTTTTAAATATCACATAATAATAATAATCATACTTAATCCCTTCAAGAAAAAAGGAAACCTGATTTATCAGGAAAAAAGGTTGTCAGGTATGTTTTCCTGTAACACACGTCTCTAATTTTTCAATCTAATCAATGATTGTATCACAACAAGGAGCAGCACCCCTTCACTGTACTCTTAATTATATTTAATTGCGTCAGTTATATTAACTACTTTTTTAATGGACTTCCTCGTGTTTAGTTATTTTAATTTTTTCTAATACTTTTATTATTTATATGTAAAAAATAAAATTATAAATTTATATCAAAGGCTTTTTATATGTTTTTTTATATCTAAAAAATGTTATCCTAAAAAATTATTATTCATTGTTCGTATTTTATTTTATTATTATTTTACATTTTTTTTTATCTTTCCTATGTACTCTCATCCCTCGTTCTCCCTACTTCTCTCTTGCCGTTGCCTCCACAGATCTGATTGCCTTCATCGGATGGGAATCTCTAGCTTCATCTGATGAGGTGCCGTCAGAAGGGGGGCGACGCCTATTGAGGGTGGACGGACGAGGGAGGGCGAATGTACGCAACAATGGAGGGGGTGGGGGGTCACTGCACGACCGGGGGCAAGGGTGTGGTGCCATCAGACGAGGGAGGGGGGCTGTTGCACGACGCCGGACGGGAGCGAGGGAGTAGTTGCGCAACGGGGGAGGGTGGTGGGGGATGTGGGGGGGTTGGCCGGAAGAGAGAGAGAATGCATATTTAAAATATGAAAAATGACTTTTTACATGTCAAAATTATTCACATGATAAAATACAAAAAAATTGTTAAAGATGCTCTTATACTATATTTAGTCTATAAATCAAAATATGCAGCAAACTTTAATTTTATAAAATTACAATTTAGCAGCAAAGCTATGCTTTATCAAATTAGAATTTATTTCAAATATGTGTTTAATTTATGCGAACAAACTCATATTTCTTTTTAAAATTAAAATTTGCGTATTTAACATGAAAATTACAAAAACAAAAACAAAAAATTAGTCTTAGTTCTAAATTAATACTTAAAATATAGTTAACAATTGTTAATATATATACATATATATTATAAAACACCTTATTCAAATATAATTTCTAAATAAAATCAAGAATAAAAACAACAGCAACAGTGATGGCTTTTCCAAAAAAAATGTATATATACAAATTAAAACTAATAAATAACTATGAAATTTTAATATGATAAATATCATAAACAAAATAATTATGAATTTTTTATAGTAGTAAAAATAATTTGGTATAAATATCATAATAACTATTTTTATAATTAACCATTATTGTATCAATAAATATAATTAACAACCTATAATAATAATAAATATCTTAAATAATATTATACTTATTATGTTATTAAATAGAATAAAACTTGAAAAATAGTAATGTTAAATAAATAAAATCACGATAATGATTTTGTATATATAACTTTATTTTCCCCAAAAAATAAATAAGTAACGGTAGGGGTTGAAATTATGAAAATAAAAGTAAAAATAGAAGGTATAGTAGCAATTGAGTAGTTATCCATGGATAAAATTTTGGTTTTGAATTTATCAAATCAAAACTTAATTTTGCAAAACCAGAATTTCTAATTTAAAACATTGTGTTACCAAATTTTTATAAGATTATCATATCATATGTTTGGTGTGATACCAAATTAATATGCCCTAAATATAAACTTTAAATAGTTTTTATTGTTGTTATTGTTGATATTTCTTTTTTTCAATTTGTGTCCAGGAGGTGGGAGTTTTCAAAGTTATTTTAAATGAAAAAAAAAAAGACCTAGTATTATTCTTCGTTTGGGATGATGGCTTATATGAAAATTATAAAGTTTAGCAAATTTATGACACATTAATTGGTAAATTATAATAACAATCCACATTAGCTCCATAATTTGTATATTTATTTTAATAAATAAATAGTATATTATTTGATTAAATTTTATTTTTTTATTTTTTATCTCTATTTTTAAAATTTTTTATTTTTATTTTACATTTATTATTTTATCTTCTTTATTTATTACAACCAATCAAAATTCAAGAAATGTAAAAAATAAATAGTAAATAGTAAATTTTTAAATATAAAAATTGTTTTTATAAATTTTATTTTAATTTTTTAATTTTAGAGTTTGAAAATTTTGATATACATTATTTTTTTATCAAAAATTAAAATTTTAAATAAAATATATTTTAAAAGAATTATTGTGGATGTTAAGGAAGAAAAATCAAGCCACTGCATGCTCTAATAAGCGTTGGATATGCGATGTCACAATGAACAAGTCAATTTCATTAATGACGAAGTAGTGATAATAACAAATATTTGGCGCGGCCGGCCATTTTGGAGGTACTATGTATGCGTTAAAGGGTTACTCAATTTGACCGATCGGGCAAGCAAATTCATGAAAACTCCGATGATTAAGCATATGGTGGCGGCGGTTCGATCGTGGGGCTTGGCTAGTCAATCGAGGAAACGGATAGTGCTTGTGATGGGAGCCAAAATTTTACGTGAGGACGCGGTGTCACTGTCAGACTAAAACTTTTAATGAAAATTTAAAATAATGATAACAAAACTCAAAACACTAACGCCAAAAAGCAGAACCCATATCTACAACAACAATAACACATATCATCGATGATGTCGGGCAGGGACGGATCAAGATTAGTTTGGAGTGCCGAGATACAAGGTATATAATTTACGTTTAAAAATTATTATATAAAACTATGATTAGTAGGGTCAATTCTAAATTTTAGGAGATCCAAGGTGATTATTAAATTGAGAGTCCTTAGATACAATAATATTTATATCTATATATTAAATTGTCAAATTTTATTTTTATTATTATTTTATTATAATTATAGGAACAATATAAAATTTAAAACATATATCATTATCGAAATTATAAATTAAATTTTGATTATTTGCTACCATCGAAGGTTAGGCCAAGATGAATAATTCATATCATTAATATTAATTGCATTGATATAATTATTGGTTGTTTGCATGTTGTATTTGGATCATTGGTAATTACGATGCTACCCCCATTGTAGTATTGTACAGGAATTGATCAGCCTTTTAATTTTTTAGCTAAATTTAAATTTAAGAGTATGAGTTTAAGGGTAATTTTACAACTTCAATTAAAAGAAGTGTGAAAAAAACCAAAAACAATATAAAAACAAAAAGATAAAATTATTTTCAATGTTTATTGATGACAGTTGTAAAATTATTTTAAATTTTATATGCAGAGTAAAGCTATAGTGTTAAAACTTGTACTTGACATTTGTTTTAATATAAGTTTTCTCACGTTCAAACATTCTCTACAACTTTCGTTAATCATTGTCTGTTATCCCAAACGATTCTAAACATTTACTCAAACTTAAAAAACTTAATTAGTTCACGAAGTTTCTGTTAAGTGATTAGGTGTCATACGAGTTAGCTAATTGTAAGACTAACTTCATGACAATAGGTATATAGTCGTTTGATTTTAAGGTGTTACCGTCCTTCGATTGCTTTCTTGGATTTAACACATTACTTTATTAAGAAGCTCTCAAGTCTCAACTATGATGATACTGATGAGAGATAAAATGGATCCTAAGTATGACAAGATAACAACCAAATTCAAAAAAATAAGGCTATATATATGCTTTTCTTAAATTTATTATATTTTCTTTTTTTCTCAAAAAGTATAATATCTTTTTAAATATTTTTTATAATAAACATAAATTGTTTTTTTAAATTATGTACCAGATAATAGATATTAATGGGAAATAAGTAAAAAGTTAAAAAAAAAGTCCATTTTCCGAAAGAGAAATAAAATAAATTTTAAATGAAAAAACTAACACTGTAAAGTGTAAATAGAGGAGATCGAAGGGGAGGAGATAAATTAACTGAAATAGATAAGAGACGATGGAGCAGACATCGGTGTTGCTAGTTGGCAGCGGAGGGTGAGCGGCGGCGGAGCCAATTGTGAGTTTGTGACGACGCCCGGCAGGAGGGGAAGGGGGTGGGCGAATCCCTGTTAATATCGTTCTGTTATGGGAGCCACCCACTTGTCAGCAGCAGCAACTCCCACTCGGCAGCTCCTCCGCGATTTTTGGTTTCTAACCTACTTCACGTCGGCTCAATCAATCAACCAAACAGTGAGACAGACAGACCAATCCTCTTTCCTGATGTCAAAACCACTAACTACTACATTGTAAAAAATAAAACCGTCGTCGCTGTCGTCGTTTTCTTCCTGTTCTTGTTCTCCGAAGCTCCATATACATGCTCATCATCACAAGAAATCTCTTCGCGCCCTCTCTCCGTCGCTTTCTCCCCCTTTCGCCCATAAATTTTTATTCAAACAAACTCGCTTCTCTCCCCTCACCCTCCCCGCTTTCCTCCTCCGTCGCTTCTTTCTACGCCTCCAGAGTCCTGTCCATGGCCGAGCAGTCTCACCACCGCCGCCGCCACACCAATCGTCTGGCAGCTGAACAGAGCCCCTATCTCCTTCAACATTCTCATAACCCCGTGAGTGGTTATGATACGAATTACTTCAATTCGCGTATGATTTCAATCTGGGTTTTGCCCATTTACAACTGGGTTCGCTTGATCTTCATTGTTTCGTTTTGGTATTTGTTTGAAGGTGGATTGGTACCCGTGGGGTGAAGAAGCGTTTAGTGAAGCACGAAAGAGAGACGTGCCTATCTTCTTATCAAGTATGTTGTTAATTTAGAGTCTAATTTGTTTTTGTTTCATGAAAATCAGTAACTGACTAATGCTTGATTTTTATTATTTTTTTTTGTGGGGGATCTTCTGTTTGATGAAGTCGGTTATAGTACATGCCATTGGTAAGAGCTTTCGCCTTATATTTTTAAACTTGCTTGCTGATTATAAACCTGATAAGAAGAGCCAGAAGATTAATGTTCGTGTATATGTTTAGGTGTCACGTGATGGAGGTGGAATCTTTTGAAGATGATGGGGTTGCTAAGTTGTTGAATGATTGGTTTATTAGCATCAAGGTGAGCGTAATTGCCGCATATTATTATTTGGATTGCAAGTTAGCTTCTTTGATTTGAAGAAATCACTGTTGAAGTTTTCTTCGTTCACATTTTTGTGCCTTTTACAGGTAGATCGAGAGGAACGACCAGATGTTGACAAGGTAAAGAAATGGCTGCTTGAGCTGCCTATGAATTTAATCAGTCTCCGAGGCTTACTCTTTTTTTAGTCCTATGCTGAGAATTCTTTAGCTGTGTCCATGGAAGTAGGTTTTTTCTTTTTTAGCAAGTAGACTGCTCTAATGGTCACCCCTCCTTTTCTGTTTTTCATTTTTTTGTCTCCAGCCTTACGTTGGGGAGAAATTTTTAATTATTTTGCTACTGTCTCCCGTTTGGGCAGTTATGTGCATTTGATTTGGTTTTTTAAAATATTGACTATTTGCACGAAATTACTAACAGCAGACAGGCCTGGGATCATGGTAATTTCTTATATTATTAGAACATGAGGGGCTTTCAGTTCAATTTTCCCTAACCAGGATTAGTGATTGAACCGAGTAATACAATTTACACAATGCAAGCTTTTGCTTTTGAATTAGTGTTACTTTCCATGGAATGAGTGCAGGAAATATTGGGTTCAAATTTATCTGGAATAGAATTTACTCATGACCCCACAATCTTGACCTTCTGGGATATATGGTGATTTCTCATTTGTTCAACACCATTTATATATTTGAATTTGTTAAACCTAAATTCAAATGGCACGTGAGGGGAAAATGGGATTGGAATTTGAAGTAGATGCACAAATTTGTCCGTTCAACTATTTTCATCTCAGCTTCACTTTCTTCACAAAATTTCTTTTGCCTTTCCAGGTATACATGACATTTGTGCAGGCTCTACATGGGGGAGGTGGTTGGCCACTCAGTGTTTTCCTTTCACCTGATTTGAATCCTTTGATGGGTGGAACGTACTTTCCACCAGATGATAAGTATGGTCGGCCAGGGTTTAAAACACTACTTAGGTGAGAACATTTTGGTCCTTATGTTCTGTAAATTTTCACAGGACAAAGAATTTAAACCCAAAGCTTTAAATATGCAAATAAATTCTCTCTTTTTACCCTCTTCCAATTAAATTCATTGTTTCCTTTTGTTAACTTAGAAAGGTAAAGGATGCTTGGGAAAATAACAGAGTCCTTCTTGTCAAGAGTGGAGTTTTTGCTATTGAACAGCTGTCCGAAGCTTTGTCCGCAACTGCTAGTGCAGACAGATTGCCTAATGAACTTCCCCCAAATGCATTGAGTCTATGCGCTGAGCAGGTATATCTGCAGTCATATGTGTGTCTGTTTTAATTTTATGTGCATTCCTGCTATAATTTTGTTTTCATTCTTCTATAGCTGGCTCAAAGCTATGATCCCAAGTATGGCGGTTTTGGTTCAGCACCAAAATTCCCAAGACCAGTTGAGATTCAACTCATGCTTTATCAATCCAAAAAGTTAGAAGATGCTGGGAAGTCTGGCGAAGCAAATGAGTATCTGAAAATGGTGCTTTTTAGCCTGCAATGCATAGCAAAGGGTGGGATACATGATCATGTTGGAGGTGGATTTCACAGATACAGCGTTGATGAGTGTTGGCACGGTCAGTTTCTCTAGAAAAGTAGTTGTTTACCTACGGATATACACTGTTCTTGATGTATATTGTGTTCCTCTGCACACTGCTGCTGATATTTATTTTTACATTTGAGCTTTAGTGATATGCTGGCAAGTGCTTTTCCGTGGTTGCATAAAATTTAAAGTTCTTTCTTCTCTAGTAAAATGGAAAGGTATCTGGATATGGTTAGTTTGGAAATATTGGAATGAAAGAGGGCTTCAGAAAAAGGGGATGTGGATGCTGTGGTGGTTGAGGTGGGATGTGCTGGAGCAGGTGGTTAAATATGATTTCAGTAATAACTTGTGTATGAAAGTTTGTCAAAGAGGTACACCCATCATGTTTAAATTTTTAGTATACATAAAGACAAATTTGAACCTAACGAATTTGACGAAAACTTGTTATGATAAGTAAAGCCATGTCCTGCAAGTGAGTCTAATTAGACTGTAGGTTAGCATATGCTGTAGTCATGCTGCATTGGTGAACTCATGATGTGTTCCTGTCCAGTTCATCCTGTAGTTTCCAGAATCTGCCGTTATTTATTAATTATTATAGATAGCAGTTAATTAATTAGTTAAATCTTCCACTTAGACAGGGTGGTTTTCTCCTGTTCACAAGTACCTTTCAGGCTCATCCTCATCCCTCTCCTCTCCTTCCATTCCTTTCTGTTTTTGTTTTAAATTTGTAATTTTAAGATTGTGTGAGGCAGATGTTGGTTAACTAAAGATATTTACATTTGATTGCTTTCTTGCAGTTCCTCATTTTGAGAAAATGTTGTATGATCAAGGGCAGCTTGCTGATGTTTATTTAGATGCCTTCTCTATCACCAAAAATCCCTTTTATTCACGTCTTGCTCGGGATATACTAGACTACCTGAGGAGAGACATGATTGGGCAAGAGGGTGAGATCTTTTCTGCAGAGGATGCAGACAGTGCTGAGTTAGAAGGTGCTACATGGAAAAAGGAAGGAGCCTTTTATGTTTGGACTAGTAAAGAGGTATTATATGAGTAAATAGACTTATTAGCTCGCTTGAAGTTTTCCAACATTTCACGGTTACTATTTTCTATTTGTTTCTATTATATATTATTTTGTTGTGTTTGTCTGATACATTAACTTTCTCTGCAGATTAAGTTTGATTTTCAATTAATTAGAAAAATTGAGGATTTAAAGGTTTGAATGTCTCATAATGCCTTTTCAATGCAATGGGATTATTTTATGTTTTTATACGCTACAACTTGTTGCTATCGTCATTATAATATTCCTATCATTAGATGTGATCCTTTGAAAGTCCTTTTTGTGGTCCACTTGCTAGTAATTCTTTGTATATGGTGCGAGTGTGCAACTGATCCCAATTAGATGGGTAATGCTTCAATGAAAAGCTGCTATTTTTTTGAATGAAAGATTTCTTGATATTGGGTTGTTTCGTAAATCTCTTCAGAGAATTAAAAAATATAAATGAAAATTTGGGATTATAGAAAACCCTCTACAGCTAGTGGCTACTCTGACTTATTCCCTTCGTAAACTTTCTTACATGAAGGTTGAGGACACAGTCGGGGAGCATGCTACTGTCTTTAAGGATCATTATTACATCAAAACATTGGGAAACTGTGATATTTCTAAAATGAGTGATCCTCATAAGGAATTCAAGGGTAAAAATGTCCTCATTGAGAGGAATGATTATTCTGTTATGGCATCCAATATTGACACCCCCCTTGAAAAGTATCTTGATATCCTTGGCACATGTCGGAGAAAGCTTTTTAAAGTGAGATCACATCGTCCAAGGCCACATTTGGATGATAAGGTATCATTTGTTATACTATAACAATAAATCAAATTAGAATATTTTCTTTTTCTTTTTGTATTTTTATGTGCACATTTTAACTAATAGGTGCGTGGTAGGTTATTGTATCATGGAATGGGCTTGCAATTTCATCTTTTGCCAGAGCATCCAGAATACTGAAGGGTGAAGCTGAGGAGACCATATTCCATTTCCCTGTCATTGGCTGTAAGGTAACTTTTCATCATTTGTAGTTATTGTCATCAAGAGAGAATAGTGTCTCTTTACCTTATTTGACGGTTGCAATTAAAAGCAAGTCCAACAAATAGCCAAGAAAATGCAGTACGATGATATAATCTGATCTCACAAGTATTGTGATGCTTCAGTTAGAATAAAATTTTATCCTGTGCATGTTGTGCGTGCTTATATTTGGCATTATTTTTTCCAAATTACAGCCCGATGAGTACATGGCTGTTGGCGAAAAGGCGGCCTCTTTTATTAGGAAACAGTTATACAATGAGGAAACACACAGGCTGCAACACTGCTATAGGAATGGCCCATCTAAAGCCCCTGGCTTTTTAGATGATTATGCTTTTTTGATTTCGGGGTTGCTGGATCTCTACGAGTTTGGTGGTGGGATCATCTGGTTTCAGTGGGCAATTGATTTGCAAGATGCCCAGGCAAGATTAGGACAACTATCATCTATTTAACATCCATCCTCTTTTTGCCTGCCAATACTCAATGCATGTTTATTAATTGTGCCTATGCTTATACCCTTTATCCAGGATGAGCTGTTTCTTGATAGAGACGGAGGTGGCTATTTTAATACTGCAGGGGAAGACCCTTCTGTTTTGCTTCGTGTGAAAGAAGATCATGATGGGGCTGAACCCTCAGGGAACTCAGTTTCTGCCATCAACCTTGTGAGATTAGCCTCTATGACGTCAGGCAGTAAGGCGGACCAATACAAGAAAAATGCAGAACATCTCCTGGTCTGCCCTTTACCTTAACAAAATTGAATTGTATGTTTCTAAATGCACAAGGACGGTATCTGAATTTAACTCGTGCTGGCAGGCTGTTTTTGAGGGGAGACTGAAAGATATGGCAATGGCTGTGCCTTTAATGTGCTGTGCAGTAGACATGGTTTCCATCCCTTACAGGAAGCAGGTCGTGTTGGTTGGCCACAAGACTACAGTAGAGTTTGAAGATATGTTATCCACTGCCCATTCAATATATGATCCTAACAGCACTGTGAGTATAAAATTATTGGCATCTCCACCTATCTCCCTCCTGCTATTTTGTTATTTTCTGATGACTAATTTCGGTAGCCTTTCTTGTGGCGCAACTAATGTCAGGTAATTCACGTAGACCCCACAAATACGGAAGAAATGGAGTTTTGGGAAGGGATGAACAGCAACATCGCACTTATGGCGAAGAACAACTTCGCGGCAGACAAGGTGGTGGCTCTTGTCTGCCAGAACCTCACTTGTAGCCCCCCAGTGACCGAGCCGGGGTCCCTCAAGTCTGTGCTTTCTCAAAAACATTCTTCCTTTGCTCAGAGACAGTAGAATGTAGAAACTTCACTGTTGCTGCATTTACACTGAGTGAAAGGAATGTAGCATCCGGCGAGAGTGGGGGAATGTCGCCTTGGGAATTGGATGAAAAGTGTCCCTATTATTTATTTATTTATTGTAAAATTTTAGTTAGTAAACCTTGAAATTATTTAAAAGCCGTTTAAAATTCACAATCATATGCTACAATTTATAACAATTAATTCAAAAGAAGGATTTTGTGAAAGTGGGATAAATTATTTTCAAGATAATTTTTATTAGGATCATTCATAATATTTTATCATCATTATAAGTATAATTAAACTAATAAACTCTAAAAGATTAATAATAATTAAAGTTTTTAAACTTTATGTAATAATCATTTGTGATGTTAGTTAAATATTACTTTATGGATAGTGTTACAAATTCAGACAATATTGTAAATTCAAACATGAAGCACTTAAACAAGTTACTCAAGTAAAATGATGATGTTTATTCGTATTTAGGATGTTCATATTTACTATATATTTAAACATATTAGGAGTTGATATTTTTATATAAATTGTCGTTTTCGCAAGGCTCTCATATCTATGAGGTAAAATAATCACCCTGAGCCTGGTTTGGCCATTTCAGTATTGTTCTTGTTCGATGCCGATTGCGTCACTACCTGTAATAATAATATCATTAACATATACAATTAAGAGAACACAACTAGCAGCAAAAGAGGAACTAAACACGAAATGATCAATGTCACATTATCGCAGTCCGAATCAAACAAGAACAGTACTGAAACAGCAAAATTAGGCTCGTAGTAATTATTTTAACCCATAAAGAGCCTTACGAAGACGACAAATTAGATTTTCCTCCCGAACAACAAACCCGAGTGATTGTTCCATATAAACCTCTTCGGCAAGGTCGCCATAAAGAAATGCATATAAAGAAATGCATTCTTGCCGTTGAGTTGATGAAGAGTCGAACCATAATGAACAGCTAAAGAAATGGAGCATGGCCTTCAATCGTTCAACGGAGCATGGCCTTTTACAGTGACGACCCTCCTTCTCTGCAAACGATCCTGGCCGCTGCCAGTGTTTCAGACGACGCTCTGACTCTGCGAAGTCCATCCTGAAGGCTCGCCTGGTTGCTAAAAATGCTATTAGATCAAAGAAGCCTCCGCTCTGACGCACATTTATGAATATTATTGCAATTACGATCAGCCGCCTGCGTGGCAGTCGTCACTGCGGCTGACTTGGCATGTGGGAAGCAGGCAGATAGGCGAGCAAAATGTGGAGTTTTTTTTTTGTTTTTGTTTTTTTTTTAATTTTAAATGCATACTAATCCTCATATTAGTTTTAATCTCAGGCGTCAGTAAGCAATGTTGGCTGCTGTAATCACCTGGGAGTCCCTCTTCTCTGCCGCCGGCAGGCCAGGGAATCCGACAAATTCCTCCTCCGCCTCCGCCGCAATTACCCGCACTAATCCTTCATTCTTCAGCGGCCTCAGACGGCCACCACCACCAACAGCAAAGTGTGGGTGTGCGACTGCGACTCAACAACACTCCTTCACCGTCTCTTACCTCATAGATTCATGCGGCCTCTCCCCAGAAAGGGCCCTATTCGCATCCAGGAAGGTCCGATTCGAAGACCCCCGGAGACCCGACGCCGTCATCGCCCTCTTCGAGCGCCACGGATTCTCCAAATCCCAGATCTGTAAGCTCGTCTCCAAACGCCCTTCCCTGCTCCTCGCAAAGCCCCAACAAACCCTAGCCCCGAAGCTCCAGTTCTTCCTATCCATTGGGGTCTCCGAATCGGATCTCGCTAGAGCACTGGCTTTGGACCCCACTGTACTCACTCGGAGCCTTGAGAATAGGATCATCCCTTCCTACAATTTCCTCAAGAGCATCCTCCAGTCCGACCGTCGGATCGCGGCTTCCATACGCCGCACTTCCTGGAGTTTCGTTAAGGACTTGTCCCAGAATCTGGCACCAAACGTTGCCCTTCTGCGCCAAATTGAGGTCCCAGAGACCTGCATTGCCCTGCTGTTGACCCATTTCCCTGAGGCTTTGCTGCAGAAAAATGCAGGCTTCTGCCTAGTTGTTGAGAGGGTTAGGGACATGGGATTCGATCCCTTGAAAACCACCTTTGTGCTCGCCATCCACGCCGTGTCCGGTAAGGGAAGGAAGCGGATCTGGGATCGGTGCTGCCAGGTTTATGGGAGGTGGGGTTGGTCCGACGAGGAGATTTCGTCGGCTTTCAAGAAGCACCCCCACTGCATGCTCTTGTCTGAGAAGAAGATCACCAGGGGAATGGATTTTTTTGTCAACAGAATGGGGTTGTCCGCAGGATCGGTGGCGCGTTCCCCGATCTGTTTGTTCCTCAGCTTGGAGAAGCGGATCATCCCAAGGTGTAGGGTTGTACAGGCCTTGTGCTCCAAAGGCTTGTTGTTCATGGAGGATGTGAGCTTGGGCTCTCTGCTGCTGCCTGTGGAGAGGTTGTTCCTAAGGAGGTATGTGACCAAATTTCAGCACCAAGTGCCTCAACTGTTGAGGTTGTACCAAGGTAATGTGGGTGTGCTAGAAGAGTGATTTTCAGTGCTGCCGACTGAAAAGGCGGATGTGAAACGTCTGAAGTGCAGCATGTATGCCTTCACGTAATTCAGACTCAATTCTCATTTGAAATAGTTATTTTCGGTTTCTCACTGCCCAAAAGATTTGGGAGTGCTGATTTTTGTCAACACTCTATCGGCCATGCTATAATAACTGGAAGAATCAAATTGCTGTCTTAATTTGGCGACATTATATATGCTAGATGAGCCATAAAATCGGGATGCTCTTGTTTGAGTTTTTGATTGTTTTCTACATCATCTTTACTTTGCGCAAGGCTATAGTTTTTTCTTTCTTTCTCACCATTTCTTTCCCCGCATGGTTGGATTCATATGCTCATGCTCACCTTTGTTTCCTTGCGTTTGCTGCTGCTCCAAGCCAGAATCATGAGTTCGTCCAAGTAAGCTCCATTGGGTCAATCCAGTTTGATTCCAATTAAGTAATTATACTACTTTAGCTTAGTTGTATTTTCTTCTCATTAGAAGCTTACAGCAACAAGGTTGTGTAGTGAACTTTGGCATACTGTCATCGCATGACGTGCAGTGAGCTCCCATACATCACAGTACTACAATGCTTGGTCTTTCTTTCTTTTCTTGGTTTCAACAGTTATGTTCTTAAGTTATTTATACCTCACAAACTTATTGAATCTATTTTGTCTCTACACCCAAGCCTGGCGTCCGCTTCACCCCCCCTGAAATGCTCTCTGGTGCTTTGAATCACCAGAAAAGAAGAGATTACTAGCTGGAGTAAGCTGAATTCTTTTCTCTTCCATGCCCCTTTTGCTTGTTTAATTTTTTGGATTTTGGTGTAAGCGAATGTTTTCAAAAGTTTGGATGCCATTCAATATGGAGTGCACCTTGACTATATTTGGTGCTGAAAACATGGAATGGCTGAGGGTTCTGAACCTGGCAGTTTGAGTGGTAACTGGTAAGTATATATGATTTTTTCAATGTTCGACTTTTGTGCAAAAATCTTAGTTTGAGGTCCGTTACTGTAAGACAGACTTGTGTTTGAAAGTTTTTAACTTTTGATTGAAGATGTTGTGTACGCAAATCTTGTTACTAGTTCTATCAATTTGCAATGCAAGCAGAAGATATTAGAGTTTTGGGACTTAAATCAGTTAAATTTGCCACTTCTTTTATTTTGAACTTGCCTGGGAAGTGCAAGAATTATGACAAACTAATTTGCAACTTGCAAGTTATTCATTGTATACAGATGTCTGTTTCTGATGATTTATTTGATTCTTTTAAATTAAACATAACTTTGCTGTAACTTTATGATTGGCCAATGGATAATAGGATTGGTCTTTGTATATTGCTTTGAAATGAGAGGAATTGCAGCTGCCAGGAAACTTTATTCCATCCTAGACTGTGGATTGCTTTCAAATGTGACTGAAGATGCAATGCTCAAGACCATATCCAACTAGCTTGAATTAAGCATCCCTTATGCATGAAGAAAATATTGGGGGCAACGGATATCCTTGATGAACAAGATGTGCTGGCCTCCCAAGGCCATTGTTAGAATTCTGCTTGTCACTTAAAACCTGGAGAAGAGGATTGTACCAAGATGTCCCCCTACAGAAGCTCTGCAGATGGACTGACAGAGAGACTTCATTGGGCTTCCTATATTTTTTATGAATAAGGAGTGATTTCTGGACAAGTTTGTGAGGATATGTGGAACATGTTCCTAAACTAACGCAGATCTATCAAGGGATGGTAGGGGGTTTCTTGAAATTGGTTTGAAAGAGTTGTGAGATTTCGAAAGTTTGATTTAGGACTTGCTGGGTTGGCCGTTGCTATTTATGTTTGGTTACTTTTTTGTGTAATCAAATTGTTATAAAATTTTTATATTACAAATAAATAAATTATATACACCGTTCAATATCGTGTCCATAGGCTGTTTTATTTGAGATAATTATTGTTTAATGATGAAAATATTTAAATAATGATTTACTTGATTCGAATATTTTGATTGTAATTAGATTCAATTTGAAATTTGAGGATTATTTTATGAATTATTATAGTTAAAATAAATAATAAAATATGTAGAAGCCATGTGAGATGAGGAGAGAGACATTAAAACTTGTTCGTTCGCTCATATGATAGGTGAAGATAGGAGGAAGAAGGAAGAATTGTTCTTGGAGATTTCTAACCATTAAACCCATAAAACACATTCCAAATAGGTGATTCTATATTTCTATAACATTTTATGGATTTAATTGTGCATAAAATAGAAAATTTGAAAATTTCTCATCGGCCTTAGAATTTTGAAATTTGAGATTAAATAGTTAAATTGAAGTTAATTTGATGTTTATAACAATGATTCTAGCTTGTTCGAGAGGGTTCAATGCAAAATAATTGAATTTTAAACTTTGGAAATTTAGGGTTTGGCCATATTCATGGTGAAGAACCTTGATTTTTGGGGTAATTTGACATAGAATTGGTCAATTTATGTAGTTTTTGATGTTTAGGCCTTGTTTAATTCATATGTTGCCAATATAATACATAATTTGATGTTTGTGGTTGTAAAAATTAGACATTGGAATAAAATATTATATTTGTAAATGTTAAATGGCAAAAAGAGTCGAAAAGGGTATTTTTTCGTATGACCACAATCTGCAGTTGTGGCTTCTATGTGAAGTTTTTATAGCCATGCAAGACAGTCATGACTGCATGTTGCATGTCACAACTAAAAACTAACTTAAAAGTCTTTAATTCTTAAACATATGAACTACTCGTAAAAAGGTTTTCTATAAACTAAGAAAAAATAAATCCATAAACTTACTTAAAAAGTTTATTCAATAAGCTAATAACTCAAAAGCTTTTATTTATAATATTTTTAAAAATATTTTAAATTACTACAACTTATTTACAACTCTACACCTATCTTATGATGCTTTTAGAGTTTGAAAGCAACATTTTTCATTAAAAGTGAGGTTGTATTAACCCACATCTTTCTTTGAAAGATTTCATTCATGAGGCAAGACATCTTAGTAAGCTATTTTAGTAAAAAGTTTTCAAAAGCCTTATTAATGATGTTTAGAGTACTACTTAGTAATGAGCAATTTACTAAACAAGTACTAAGTCAAAAAGCTAACTTTGAAAGAATAACTTTGTATAATAATTCAAAATATTTAGTAAAGATCATAACTCAAAGAGTAAAGGAAGATGTATCTATGCAACATGAACAATTGTGACAATTGTGAGTTTATAATAAACTCTGCAAAACTTAATTTTGTAAGCTACTCAATAAGCTTCTTTTGACTCAAAAGCACTGAAAAATGACTTTAAATGATACTTAAAATATGTTATTGAATGAGATAATTATATGTCTATCAAGTTATTTTTGTTTCTTTTAAAGACTTAAAAGTTATATAAAGGTTTATATGGTTATCATATAAAGTTTGATTTAGAGAATTCATAAAGAAATTCATATTTTAATCATTTAGAGAATTATTTATTTACTTTTTATTCATTTATCTTTATTATTTATTTGGATAAACCTTCTAACAAATATTAAAAGGTCTATTTTTTCTTACATTTTATTTTGTTAAGTTTTTTTTATTTTGACCTTGTTCTTCAAATATTAGAGTAATTTACTATTCTTGTAAGATTATACAGTTATCTAAAATCATTTAATTAATAGTAAAATAAAAATTAATTAAGTATTAATATTTAGTTTAATTAAGTATTAATAATTAATCATAAGATAAAGATTGTCTTCGTTAACTATTATATTTGCAGCCATCGAAAATAAGTTGAATGACAATTTTTTAATAATTTTTTAATAAGAAATTATTATTTTTTGCTTGATTTATAATTTTTCAATTTGTTAATTAATTACATTTTTCCATAAAGATATGGGATGTTACACAAGGAAGGAAAAAAACAGAGGAAGAAAAGAAATGGAATGATAGATATAATTTTATTTTTGAATTTGTTCTCATGACTGCTTGCTTGCTCGGGGGTCGCTCCTGTGATTGAGAGAGTTGCGATGGTGGGGAGGAGGAAGCCTCTGGTGCTCTCCTCAACCAAAGCCCTCCTCGATTCCGTACTGCACTCTACCAGACTCGACCAAAGCAGCAGCGACGACGACGACGACGACGACTGCCCTGCTTCTGCCGGCACCTCATCGTCGACCAATTTGCTGTTTCCGGCTGGACTTGTCCGGTTGCCGGAGTCTGAAACCGACATTCCCGCTCCAAATTTGGCCTCTGTTGATCATTCTTCCTTGGTCGCCCTCTCAACATTAGCCCTCAAGAGACTGTCTATCACTTCCGGCTCGCTGGTAGATTTGTATTGCTTTTTTTTTTTTTTTGTTAACTGCTTGTTGATCACTGCGCTCGTTCGCTTTGGTCTCTTATTAACTATAGTCTGTTCGATGTCTTCGAAAGAGTATAGTTCAGCCAAGAGATGATATTTTTGGATTTATATATATTTTTGTTTATAAAAAATCTAGAGGAAATTGCTCTTTTATCATTCTGCCTTTGGTTTTCTTATTAACTCGTGTAACTTCAAGTTGTTAGTTTCCTTTACACGGTTGTATAATGTTTAATCCCATGTAATATAGTTGTTATTGCCCTTGTTTGATTTTCCACTTTTAAATTTCAAGGTGCTTGTTAAGAATGCGGAGGCAAATGTGCAGAGAGTTGCACAGGTTGTTGTTCAAGACCCTCCCACTGCCCATAATTGCTCATCCGATGTCAACACACACTTTTCCCAGACGCCCCCAACAATGATTGTTTTTCCTACTTGCACCCTATCCCGGAAGAGTCCTCCATTGGGTGGAGAAGTTGTGTACCTATCCCCTCTATTAGCATTTAACCTTGGCCTGCATGTGTCGTGCTTGAAAACTCTTGTCCATCAAGGGAAACAGGCTCTAGGGTCTCTCTTTGAAGGAATGTCTGACGAGGAGACATGTCATGAGATAGTTGAGGCCCCTTGCGTCAATGTAGAATTGGAATGTTTGCTTCAACTTCCAAAATACGCCTCACACTTGAGGGCTTCTTTTGTCAAGATACCAGAATGCGGCACCCTTGATTCTCTCAAGGGGCGTTCACCTGTTGAAGCTGAAGACCGTCAAGAAATGATTGATTTGGCACTCCACAAATACTTTGATTTAGATAGATTTCTTGCTAACGGTGATCTTTTCAGCATTCACATAGATTGGAATTGCAACTCACCCATCTGCATCCCTTGCAACCAGAGGGCCCAAAGGAGAAATTATGAGATTATCTACTTCAAGGTGTTTTATCCTGCCTTCCTACCCCCATTGACACTACTTGGTTCAAGAGGTATTTTGAGATATCCTTGTGAACACTTTGCTAATTTCCTCAGGTCATGGCTATGGAACCATCAGATGAGCCCATTCTTCGAGTAAATCGTTCTCAGACAGCCCTCGTGCTTGGAGGGAGTGTTTCTTCAGCGCTTCCTCCTAATTTGCTGATTTTCAGACCAAACCAATTTATACCTGTGCAAGAGGAGACAGTAAAGCTCTTGGCCTCCATTCTTACGCCTTCATTATGCCCATCAGCGCTTTCTTCAAAGTTTCGAGTTGCAGTTCTCTTGCATGGTTTGGAAGGTATTCTAAAGTCATATGATCTGGTTTTGCATATCAAGTATATACATATATTTTCCCTTGATGAGATTTCAGACATTTCATGTGTATGTATATTTGTCTTGTAATGTTGATGAGTAGTAATCCAATGGTTGCTGCAGGTTGTGGAAAGCGTACTGTTGTTAGATTTGTTGCTCATAGGTTGGGTCTGCATGTAGTGGAGTACAGCTGTCATAATCTAATGGCATCCTCTGGAAGGATGACATCTTCTGCTCTAGCTGAAGCCTTCAAAACAGCACACGGGTAAGGTTATTCAGCCTTAATTTTAATATTCCAATTTTTTTTCCTGGGGTGACTATAGTAAATATACCTGGCGTCTCTATGGTTTGTCAGATTTATGTAGTTTCTGAGAACTGTACTAAACTGATGTGCACAGACTTGATTGAAATACATATTTATCACGTTGTGGTGTAATTATCACATTTATTATGCATTTTATGGTGTACCTCTGTCTATTTGTGTGTGCATGGCTACACAGCCTAATTTTTGGGAAGCTGAAGTTTTCTGACAGACCTTCATTTCCTCTATCATACTATACTTCAATTTGGAATCTTTAAAAACATTATAAAAATGACTAGGAATAGATACAAAAGATAATTGAAGAGTAAAAAAAAAGGGAAACTACGATGACAATAAACAAAGTCAGAAATAAGACAAATAATATTAGAAAATAATTTTAAAAAACCCAATCTATTGGACTCTTTACGATTATGATGAGGATATCTTTAGGTCGTAAGATTGTTTAAACTTCTAGGATTAGAGTCCAAGGTACTATTTAAATTGGGAACTATATGTGAAGAGACGTATACCTCAATAGGAATTTGTATTGTATGTTCAATCATAAAGAAATCATTTGATGGCATGGTAATATCATCAAGAGAAGAATTGAAGTCAAGAGTATTTTTCAATCATACGAGCTAACCTTTCATCTGCACTTGATTCTGCCATCAAAGGATTAGGAACATTTAAAGACTCCCTTACCTATAATAGCTAAATCTTCTCTTAAATTCACATCTTTTTTTATCCAATTATTACTATTAAGCTTCCCTTGAAGAGGAGCAAGGGAGATATCTCTTGAGAAATAGGATACTTGTTCACAAAACTTAACATCCACAGACACATAATATTTACTCGTAGGAGGATGAAAATATTTAATATCCTTTTGAAAATTTGAGTAACTCAAAAACACATTTGAGAGCATAAGAGTTAAGTTTATCTTTACAGTGGTTGTGCACATAAACATAACACACAATCAAAAACCTTAGGGTAAATATTAAGAGATGAAAGAATATAGTGGAAGCGTGATAATATCCTTAAAGGGGTTTGATAGTCAATAACAATAGCAGACATTTAGTTGATAAAATAAATAATAATTATGACGGCATCAATCCGAAAACGTTTAAAAACTTTTATAGTAAAACATAAAGCGTGACCCATCTTGAGGAGATAATTGATTTTTATATTTTGCTATATCATTCTGTTGTGGTGTGTAAACACACGTTATCTGATAAAGGATGTCATGTTGTTTAAAGAAATTAGTCATAGGTTGATTCACAAATTTATAATCATTTTTAAAATAAAATACTTTAACTGTACAAAATTATGTGGCAATCATTTGATAGAATCGAATAATGACATAAACATCATCATTTTTTGATTTCATCAAATACATCCAACTTACCCTAGTATAATTATCAATAAAAAACACAAAATACTTATGTCTTAAAGGAGGAATAGAAAGAGGACCTCAAATTTCAGTGTGAACACAGGAAAAATAATAGGACTTTTATTGATACTAATTTTAAAAGGAATATGATAATTTTAGTATAAATACATTATTTACACTTTAAATTAGACACAAATATTAAAAAATAATTAAAGAAATAAGCGTTCTAAGTATGTGGAGTGCCCTAGATCAAATTGCCACAAAAGTATTTTATTTTTAGACAATTGTTTCATTCTTTACTTGGTGCACCCAATAAGACTCAAGTTTTAATGCTCTCGCTTCTTCTTAGTAGTATAAATTTCCTCTCTATCAACCAACGACAATCGTCATTTTCCTGAGATTGTCCTGAAACATGCAATAAGTAGAATAATATGTTATAGGATAATTAAGATGTTTGATAATTTTGTTCATTTTTATGATATTTTATTAAAACACACAATAAATATAATGAAAGATTATAGAACAATTAAGATGCTTGATAATTTAACTAATAAAGAAAAGATTATTAGACAAGTAAATAGTACGTAAACTAAAGACAATATGTGAGAGTACGACATTTCCAACTCTAATAATTTTTTTTTATAAGAATTTTTTTTAGGAACTCTAGTAATTGACATAAGAGTCCTATTTTTAACACAAATAGATCTAATTGGTGAAGACTCGAGAGAGATAGAGAGAAATTACTAGTCATATAATCTGTAACTTCATAATCAATAACTAAGTGTTGTCAGTAGAAAAAAGTAAAGTCAATTTAGAATCTCCCTCCTATGACATTTGAACCATATGAGATACTATCCATTTAGTCAAAAAAAAAAAAACTCTAATTCTGTTATTTAAGTTGCTTGATGTAGCCATTTCAATTTTCAAACGTTCTCAGTTTCTTTAGATTTGAAAAGATCAATCTCACACTAAATCACATGTCAGCAATAGAATACCCAAATCACACATCATGCTAAGGTCTACCTTAAAAAACAATATTGTCCAAACACGCAACCAGCCCAAAAAGCACCCACTCCGAATGCTTGGGCAACACTTTAACACTTTAAAGTGTTAAGGTGTTAAAGTGTTCAAGGGTCAGGTAGACTGCTATAGGCCGTAGTAGAGCAGGGAATGGTTGCAGGAGCTTGCAGCGGCTTTGAGTCTTTGGAGGGCACCGTAGCACCGAGGAAATCAGAGTATTGCAGCAGGTGCCAATTGTTGGACGTGTAGCATAGTTCTACTCCAAGAGATGGACTAGAACACTGGAATGATGGCAACTGCAGCAGGTGATTGTGGTGGAGGCAGCGGGTGACCACGACGAAGAGGGCAGCAAACAATGGTGGCTTGTGTGAGATTAGACCTTTTGAAAAACTCCAAATGAACATCCGGTGAGTCCGCGTCAGGTAATAGCTCGTCAACGGCGGCGGTGAACGGTGGCGGTAGTGAGCAACAGCAGTGATGGGGCAAAGACGGGGCAAAGACTGGACTGAGGTAGTTAGATCAACTCCAAACATAGCATGCGAAGCTGAATCGGCTCTAAATGCAGAGTGTGAAGCTGGATCCTTGGAATGAGCCAACAGGAAGCGATAAGATTGATCATCCACAGGAGGGAAAGAACTGACAGAGAAGTTCTTGCAAGGGGTGGCGGCAGTAGTGCTTCTGATTAAGTTGGGGTTAGAGAAAATTTACATTATGCCCTGATATCAAGAAGATAAAAATGTAGGAAAAATAGTTCTTTTCATTGAGAGATTATAATATATATATATACACACACACACACACTTCGGAAGGCCTAATTAAGTAACCTGAATATTCACCTAAATGTATAGTAATTAATACACTCAATTAGTATCTGATTCTAACTTATTTTATTCATTTTATTTTTAAAAAGGTGGAACCCACCCACTATTCATGTTTGCGACTGCATGAAGGAATTTGCGGTCTCTGCACATTATCTTTTCCTCATTTAATTTACAGCAATGAAGTTTACATTGTCTAATTTCAGTGTCAGCATGGTTTCCATTTCTTGTTTCTCATACTTTGCTTTGATAGATATTCACCTTCAATTCTTCTTCTCCGTCATTTTGATGTTTTCCGAAAGATGGTCTCCAATGAAGGTTCATCATCTGATCAAGTTGGTCTTGCTTATGAAGTTGCATCTGTTATAAGGCAATTTACTGAGCCAGTTAAAGAAAATGATGATTTTTATTCTGAAGAAAAATCCAATGGTGATTTTGTAAGATGCAGATGCAGATACATTGTTAGGTCCTTTTTTAATTTTTTAATTTTTTATGTGCTTGTTCTTATACCTTATCGATTTGGTATGTCTAGGTAGCCAATATGGGGAACAGGCATCAGTTGTTATTAGTTGTGGCTGCTGATCAATCTGAAGGTTTGCCAGCTACCATTCGACGTTGCTTCAGCCATGAGATAAAGATGGGTCCTCTGAATGAAGCCCAAAGGATTGAAATGCTATCACAGTCACTCCAAAGTGTTTCTGAGCTCCTCCCTGATGTATGGTGATGGGATCTGCTTTTTTCAGAATTTTAATTTTTGTGCCTTGATTGCAGTAGTTTATCTTCACTGCCTCCTTTTCTAGGGCATGTATATTTCATCATTGTCCCTTGCATTGATGACCTTCAGAAGGAAGTTTATTTGTTGGTGTCATATCTATCAATAAGCTCCTTGGGCAGGAGTAGGGATCAACACTTTGAAATCATTTGGTAGATTCAAATTGTTTATATCGTACGGCATGCTTGAAACCTAGGTTAATGACCTGAACCTCGTTTGCGGCACCTACGTTGCAAGCTGAATTGCCATCCCATTTGGTTTTTTGTAATTGTATTGACTTTGGTTGTAGCTTATGTTCATTAGGATGTCGTTGACTTTGATGGTTGAGATATATAATTTTTGCAGAGTCGTCAAGAGGATTTTATAAAGGACATAGTTGGACAGACACCTGGTTTCATGCCCAGGGATATACATGCTCTAGTTGCTGATGCTGGTGTTGATTTAATGCCCAGAGGCAATGTTGTAAATGACAAAGTAGAATCTGGAGATATAGTTAATCCTGTAAAGCTTAGGCCATGCGATGATGCACCCCGGATTCTGGGGAAAGAGAACTTCATCACAGCATTAGAACGGGTAAAAAAAAGAAATGCATCACAACTGGGTACTCCAAAGGTATATAAAACCTCTCCAAATAATTGCTGCATTTAGAGAAATAGTGTTTAATTGTTTTTCGATAGGTTCCCAATGTGAAATGGGAGGATGTTGGTGGGCTTGAAGATGCAAAGAAAACAATACTGGACACTGTTCAGGTGCGCATCTTCTTCATATATGCAACTTCCACATATACACTATTCTCTTAAGAGCCTTCCATCATGTACTACCTTACTTTATTATGACCAATGCTCTTATAAATTTCTTACTATTGCAGCTACCTCTTCTGCATAAGGATCTATTCTCCTCTGGGTTGCGCAAGCGATCTGGTATTCTTCTTTATGGTCCACCTGGAACAGGAAAAGTAATTTCTCATTTTCTTAAATCTCACATATCAATCTTTCATGAGTAGATTATTGTCTGCCAACATTTATGTATCTTGGAAAGAATGTACTTTCAACTTGTTATTTTCTTTACAAATTTTAGACTTTATTGGCGAAAGCTGTTGCAACAGAGTGCTCTCTGAATTTTCTCAGTGTGAAAGGACCTGAATTGATTAACATGTACATTGGAGAGTCCGAGAAAAATGTTAGGGAAATTTTTCAAAAGGTATACTTCATCTCAATATTGCTTCAAAGTTATAATGATTCTGCAAAATACTTGACCATAATCATAACAGATTTATTAAATTCATGACCATGTGATATTGATCATATTTTTCAGGCCAGGTCTGCGCGTCCTTGTGTTATATTTTTTGATGAACTGGATTCCCTTGCTCCAGCTCGGGGTGCCTCTGGGGATTCCGGTGGTGTTATGGACAGAGTTGTTTCTCAGGTGAATACCTTTTTGCTATTAGTTGATCTTATTTTCCTTCCCAAAATTGTTATTTAAACTGTTAAGTTTCCGTTGTCACCAGATGCTCGCAGAGATTGATGGCTTAAACGATTCTACACAGGTTATTATGCAATTTTAGAAATTCATCTCCTCTATTTTCATTTTGCATTTTTGTGTGTTACCTGCGCAAGTGCTACCGATTGCCTCTTTTTTATGTACTTTTAATTTAAGAATGCCTTGCATGTTTTTTCGTAGGACTTGTTTATAATTGGAGCAAGCAACAGACCTGATCTCATTGACCCAGCACTTTTAAGGCCTGGTCGGTTTGACAAGCTGCTGTATGTTGGAGTCAACTCTGACACATCCAATAGGGAGCGGTTGGTTTCGTGTGCATTTTATTTTATGTAATGTTAACCTAATGTATGCATTTATACTTTTGCATCGCCAATTTTCCCCTTTTACAGGGTCCTTATGGCACTTACTCAGAAGTTTAAATTGCATAATGATGTGTCCCTCTCCGCAATAGCAAGGAGATGCCCCCCAAATTTCACTGGAGCAGACATGTATGCCCTGTGTGCAGATGCTTGGTTTCATGCTGCAAAACGCAAGGTAGTAGAGTCAGCTAAATTATACCCTTTTTTTAATCGATTTTATATTATTATTAACAGAAATTTCACCCAAAACCTTCCAACGTGGACTCATCCCTTATCCACTGTCGAAGAGATCTACTTGGCCACAGGGATACTTGAAATTGGTGTTACTCATAATATTTTGGCCACAGGCTGCACACTATGGTTGATAGAAAAGTTTATTATTTGTTCATGATATCTGGCTTAGGTTTCTATTGGGTTAAAGGTATGTTGTTGTGTGCTTATCTCTGTATAATTCGTTCTCCACCCCAGCGCCAATAAACACAATGCAGTAGAGTTAGAGACCATGTCTGAGTCGAGTGGTGTAGACATTTGTATAACCACATGTTCAGTTCTTATGCATCATCTGCGGTGAGGTTTAGATTAATTATTTCAGTTCCCTGTTTTCTCGTGTAGGTGCTGGGCCCTCATTTGGATCCTTCTTATACAGACAATGAAGGTGACCCCGTTGTTGTCGAATATGAAGACTTTGTAAAGGTACATTACACTTGTTTCCATGTGATATTTGTGGAAAATTAGACATCTGCTGTTTGGGGTGGTTTCAGGATGTATGCCGTCTCATTGCTATTTGATGGGGTTCACATTGCCTTGTAATACCCAGAATGTGTGGTTAGTTTTGTGTGTTCACTCTGCAGGTCCTGGAAGAGCTTGCCCCCTCCATATCTATGGCAGAACTTAAGAAGTATGAACGGCTACGAAACCAATTCGAAGGAGCTTCAAGGTGAAATCAGAGCGAGGACACTGCTTTTCACCGCCCGTCTTCGTGTAAATTACCAGGGCAGGAGTAGAAAAAGCATGTGGCACGTGTTGTACGTTGAGGGTAGGACCCAAATGCAAAAGTTCTGGGATATGGCCTTATCCATATAGGTGAAATGTCAGAATTTGATTGCCTTCCTAGAACCCTGCAATGATATGAGTGCCTACACGGTGCATGCGCAAATGTGATTTGACCGACTTCATGGTAAATGTCACTTCCTTTTTCCGCACATTGGTTGATAGGAATTGGTCGTTCAGCCATCTCGTTACTTGACTTCTACGAAAGCGGAATGTTGAAGACTTTTTTTCCTTCTATAATGCGCTGCGTTTAAAGCCGGATAGTGATCGATCTTGGTCCCCCGTGCCATCTGGCGGCTGAAGTTGGACTTGGGAGTAAAAAAAAAAAAATGTGCATCGCCGTTCAAAATGCAAGGTGCTAGTGTGACGGGCCGTCGGCACACCACTATCTAATTTTTCTTGGATCTCAGTCTATTACGTTCAGCTTCTCTTTAATTTTAGAATTCGGCACAAACTCTAATAAAAAAAAATCAAAATACATAAATCAAGACACGTAAAAAATAATTTTTATTAATCAAATATACTCTCACGGTTTTAGTTTCACAAGAATTTCTTGCTAAAAAATAAATAAAAGTTTGTAAATACTTTTAGTATTAATTTCTAAATCACAAACAAATGTTAAAATACATAAATCAAATCTGCAAAAAAAAAATGTTAATGATTAGATAAGTATTAATAATTTTGGGATAAGAATGCTCACATCCCAAAGGATAAACATATTCACCTACTATTTCTAATCACATGTGAAATTATGAAAATATCATAATTTTTTTTAAAGTTGTTTGACTAATAAATTTAGAACATAAGTAGAATATTTAAAAGATATTATTTAAATGTTGACAAATAATTCTGAAAAATATTTATATTCGAATAATATTATTTAAATATTTAATTTATGTCTTAATATGTAGATAGTTATTATTATTTGATAATTTCACATTGGGTGTATTAATAAATTTGATGTGTGTATGTATACAAATATTATTATTAGAGATTATATATACAAATATTATTTAGTACACTTTTGAAAATAATAGAAAAAAACAAAAAAAATCCCTACCTCTTTGTGATGACGCCTTACTTGAGAAACAAGTAAGATCGAGGGGGGGTTGCATTGTGGTGGCTACTGGCTAGACCGTGCGTTCAGATACCCTGTACATCAATTCTATAATAATAATAATAATAATTATTATTATTATTATTTATATATAATAATTAAATAATCCTATTAAATAATAATTATATAATTTAATACTTAGGTCTTCGTTATTACTGAAAATGATAGTGAGTTTGAAATTACAGACACCAATCAAAATACAGGAATATCAAAAATATATCACAGACACGAATATTTTACTGTAATTACACGAATATTTTACTGTAATTTACCCCGAAGCTGCATCCTTGTAATGGCACGCGTGAAAAACACCGTACTCTCCCACCCGGGCCGGTATTGTGTGTCACTATTCACTACTCATCTTCAAAATTTTTAATAGTTTTTTTAAAAAATATTTTTATATATACTAACGCATCTTTGGCTTTGCTTACCATTAAACTAATCTCAAATTAAGGCGGTGACAGTCTGCCTATATTTTAATAATTAATGGGTACTCTTATTTTATTAAAACAAGCAAAAAATCATTAGAAAGGACAAGAATTTTTTGAAAGAAGATATAAAGCAAGGGACGGACAATAATTTTGAGTTGCGTTAAGGAATTAACAGAAAAATTAATATATTTGATTAAAAAAATTAAAAATATCTTTTTAAAAAAATAGGTTGAAGGTGCAAAAAAAATGTGATTTTGCTCTTATTTTTATTAAATTATTTTAAATTTTTTCGTTTTATGAGGAAAAAAAATAGGCTAATACATCAAAACATTTCAATATTCTTAAAATTCTTTTAAAACATAAAATTGTTTTTCAACGAAACATTATTTTTTGTATACCTTTAAGGGCGTGTTTGATGATCTATTTTTAAAACATAATTTTATTTTAAAAAACAGAATTTAATTAACTAATTCCGGTTGGAATATTTATTTTATGAATAAAATAATACTTTATGTAAACTTAAAATTAAAATTTTATATTATATATGAGATGCAATTGATTTATTTTTCTATTTCTTCTATTTATTTTGGTACATGAGTTTATAATTATTTTTTAAAATTTTATTACATGTGTTTTAAAATTCTCTTTTTAAGATACATTTTATTTTCTATATTTTTCAAATTTAAAATTCAAACTCTATAAAAACAAAATCAAAAACCCAAAGCGAAAGACTCTTCATTTTTATCTGGGTGTTGAAGTGCGTTGAAACTCCAAAGTTACGAGGATGAGATTAAAACGTGACGACACCCCAATTTTTATTGGTGTTATTAATAATAATAATAATAATAATAAAAAGGTTTTTGGTTGCGGAACGCCACCTGGGGCCCTCGGCCCGCGCGCGTGGTGAGCACGTGCATGCGTGGCGTCCTGGGAAACACACCGGTTAGGGAAAGAGAAAGCAAGCAACAAATTAGTACGATGCGATGCGATGCGTTGCGATGCGAAGAGGGTAGGAGTGGAAAAACAAGTGAAAAAATATATATAGTTTTTAGTTTTTTTATTTTTTCTTCGTCTGTTGTGTCGTCTGGTTAGATCGGTTTGGTTTTGTATTGTGTATTTGGGGTTTAATAAAAATTATTATTAATATTTCCCCGAGAAAAATGAGGAAGCAAGACGCGGCTGATACACAACAAAACAAGAGTCTCTGCTGATCAATTCCCAGATTCTGAGATCCCACCAGAGAAATTGAAGCCAAAGGAGGGCTCTTCTCTAGAGGCTACCTAATCTAATCTCCCCTCCCGCAGCCTCGATCACGATTCACAAGTTTGTTTTTGTTTTTTTTGTTTTTCAATTTTGTCCCCCACCAGTTTTTGGATATTTGTTGTCGGTGGCTGCCCATATCCGATCTCGAATCTCGTATCTGTTTCGAATCTCGACTGAATCGGGGAATTCCCTTAATGGGTCTTGTTGGGTTTGAGATTTTCTCCATTGGGCGTGGAGAATTGGGTTGCCTGGGCGTGGAATTGTTGTAGAAGGCAGAGAGTCGCGGGGTTTGCCGCGAGGGCTTAATTGAAAGGTTCGTCCTTTTGATGATTTCGGTGGGTAGTAGGGATGGTAGAAAGGGGATGGGGTTAGGGTTTGATGTCCCCAGAGAGATGGAAGAGACTGAGCTCGAAGAAGGCGAGGCTTGCTCTTTTCCGGATGATGATCCAAGCGTCGACCCTGATATTGCTCTCTCTTACATCGTAAGCCTGCTTTTGTTTCCTCTATTTTAACGGTTTCTATGCCCTAGTTTTTTGTTTTTTTAAATGCCAACGACGTTGATAAATTTTATTATTTCCCCTCTCTCTGATATTGACTTTACTCCGTGTCTCGGATCGAGCATGTTTGTTTGCTTAATCTGTTGAACAGTACACCGTAGACATCTAGTGGATTTGAGGGTCCTTGTTAAGGAACTTGAGGTTGGTTTGCTGAAAGGAAACAAATTGGTATTGATGAATGTTCTCACTGGTGTTCTGTCATTATTAAGCAAGTAACCATTTATAAATCTGGAGTATAGGCGACCTTTTTTTTTTTTTTGTAAGCTTACTCTGCTAGCTTCCAGAAGCTGTTTGAATCTGCAGCGAAGTGGTTAATGTGGTGAAAATCTTGGAATAAGAGTAAAATTTGGTTGGTCTTGTGTGAGGAGTTTTGTTCTCTATGGCTGGCTCATGATTTTATTGATGTGGCTTTTGATTGTAGCGTGCGCTTCCTGGGATGTGCAGGTTACTGTTTAGTACATTATTAACTGCAACTTTTTTTCGTATTTAAAAAAATAAAATTACAACAATGCCACCAGATCCCCCCAACCTGTGGAGGCCTGGGATTGAATCCACAACCCACGACTGAAGCTGTGTGTCCCTGCCACCAGGCAGTCCCCTGCAGGCTCAAAACACATTGAAATTAGTTTTTTTCCCCGCATTTTAAGTATCAGTTATTATCGCATGCAGTTACAGACCTATGGTTAGAGTTTCATTCCTAATTTAACAATATCTGTTAAGATTTTTTTATTCATTTCTCTCTGCAAAATCTTAGTTGTTGCAAAGAATCACAATTTTTTGTTTTTGTTTTTATTAAAGGATGAGAAGATACAGGATGTTTTGGGGCATTTTCAGAAAGATTTTGAAGGTGGTGTTTCTGCAGAGAATTTGGGTAAGCTAAATTAAAGATAGCTTATTGGCTCCCAGCAGTTTAAAGAGGCATACTGATGAGTTAGTACTTCAAAATTCACTGGAGCATTATTATTTTTTTATAGGGGCAAAATTTGGCGGATATGGTTCATTTCTACCCACGTATCAGCGGTCTCCTTTATGGTCTCATCCAAGAAGTCCAGCAAGTTCTCAAATCAGAAACACACACAGTTCCCCAAATAATCTTAAGATGGAGGTAGATATGATGATTATGATGGTTTGCAAACTCTGTTGTTTATTTTAGCACTTCAATTGATGTTACTGTACAGGGAGCTCGTCTTAATTCTGTAGTTCCATCAAGTGCACCACAGAAAAGACTTGACATGGCTCCCTCTAATGCCATGTCATTGCCTGCGGTGATGAAACCATTTGCAAATGATATGGCTAAAAGCGAAGTAGACAAGATTCCATGTGATTCTGCTCAGGAATTCACTTCTAGGCCTAATCATGTGGACCAGAAAACTCTGAGGGTTCGAATTAAAGTGGGATCTGATAATCTTATGACTCGGAAAAATGCTGAAATCTACAGTGGTCTTGGCCTTGACGACTCTCCATCATTGTCACTGGATGAGAGCCCAACAGAAAGTGAAGGATTGTCTCATGTGCCTCAGGCCCTTGAGTCGTCTCCTACTAGCATTCTTCAGGTGAATAATCTCACAGTACTTTATCATTCTTTAGTTGTTCTTTTTCTAAATTTGTATATGGGGTTCTTTGTTATATTGGCATGTTGGGGCAGATCATGACATCCTTTCCAGTGTATGGGGACCTTCTCTTGTCACCAATTTCTGATGATCTACTTTGCTTGACTGAAAAGAAATGTTTGAGAGAAATCAAAAAAAGGCCCTTTACTAAGAACAAGCAAGACATTCCAAATGGGTTTGGCAATGGTTTAGTTCCTTTGAAGGGTGATCAAAGGATTTTAGGGAATAGGAAAATAAAATCAATGGGGAGTAAGGGTTCTCCAGTGGAATTAGAAAATGGAAATAAGGACACTAACAATGAAAATGGTGTCGGATACAACAAGAAAGTGGATGTTGACTTGTTGGGCTGTGAGGAACTTGTTCTCAAAGCATTAAAGCCTCCGCTTTTAGTAAATTCATACAGTGCAGTTGGTGGGACAGAGGAAAGTGCTGTTAATCCATGTGACATGCAAAGAGAAGCTAATAAGGGTAACGACAAGTCCTTCTCTGTTTTAGCAAAAGAGGAAGTTCAGGACCCAATGGCTACTGAAGAGATTGTGTGTGCTGAGCAGCCAAATGGGAAGTCTGCTTCAGCTGTGAAGGTTTGGGAAGATATGAATCCAAATTCTCTTAATGATGCCTCAGTTTGTGGTAGGAACGATGGTGACCGTGAAGCAGGAAGAGCTTATGACTCCATCAAGGCTGAATCAAATGCATCTAAAGGCAAAAAAGTACCTGCTGTTGAACTCCTTGATGCTCCAAAGCAGAAGGGTAATCAGAAAGTCATATCTCATGAGCAAGAAAGCTTGAAAGAACCTATTGTTGGGAAAGAGGTTTCATCATCTATTGGAAAGAAGAAATCAAAAGTAAGTCAGGTTCATAGCAACCCAGGTGCAGATACGCTGAAGGAAAGCTGGAGAGCTGATCCGCCTTTGTTGCTAAAAAACAAGAAGGGCACTCATGGAGATAATTGTTTGCTAAAAGGTGAATTGGGAGCCTCCAAAACACAGAAGGTTATTCGGAAGGCCAGTGAGGCCTATGATAGGTACAAAGATTTCTTTGGGGACATGAATATGGAAGAGGATGAATATGAGATGGATTCAGCGGAAATGCCTTATGATGGTCGAGTAAACTCTGAGGTTGTTGAAAAGCGCACTTCCAGTTTTAGTAGTGGATCCCGAGATAAAATGAGCAGCAAAAAAAATGATAAGGCATTGAAATCTGAGTACTTTGCAAAAGTGGTTTCGAGCACAACTTTTTTGGGCGGAAATGGGCCCATTTCTGAAGCTGTTCCATTGATGGGAAATGGGCCTAATGGCGATGCCATTCCTTTAATCAGAAATGGGCCCAATTTTGATGCTCCTCCTAGTGGGATTGGGCCCATTTCTGATGCCACTCTTCCTAATGGCAATGGGTCCACTTCTGATGTGACTCCTGCTGTGGTCGCTCCTGCAGGCGTTGAAGAAAAAGATGGTTGGGTTTGTTGTGACAAGTGCCAGAAATGGCGACTTCTTCCCATTGGAACAAATCCTGATGACCTTCCTGAGAAGTGGCTGTGTAGTATGCTTAATTGGCTGTAAGTTCTAAACTACTGGCATTTTATTGTTTGATGATTGTCAAAGTTATAAATATTGAATTAGCATATTAAGATGAATAGTTGAATGTTTAATAATACTTGTTTACATAACTGGTCTTGAGGAATAAGTAACATTTTAAATTACTTAGATGGTCCCATTATATTCTCTCTATCTGACACACAGTCCCTCAGCGAAGTATGTGGAGAATAAATTTGATGTGTTTAGTGTTGACTTGTTTTTAGGCCTGGAATGAATCGGTGCAGTGTTAGTGAGGAGGAAACAACAAATGCTCTAACTCAACGTTACCAAGTTCCACCTACTGGGAGTCAAAATTATCTGCATGGTCATGCTGATGCAATTGTGTCCACAGTAAATGTGGAGGATTTTCGGCTCCTGAACCAATCCCGCCAAAATGATTGTTTTCATGGACCTGCTAATGGAAAAAAGAAAAATGAATTAAAAGAAATGTCAAATTCTTTTGATCAATGTGCCCCCCAGCACTTTTCTAATCCTACAAAGAAGAACTTGCAGGCATTGGCGAAATGTAAAAACTTATATGATGTGAACCAGCTGGCTTCTTCAAGTGATCTTGACTTTCAGCAATCAAGTAAGTCCAGTGATTTGCATTCAGAAAAGCAGAGGCTTATGCCGAAAGAGAAGCATAAAGTAATTGAGCAACCTCCTCGTGGAGGTATTTTTTTTAGCTGACAAATCTTTGTACTTATCAATATTCTTTGTGGAAATGTAATTTGTTTTTCTGATATTAATTTTTTAACAGGTGATGCTAAAAAGATAAAGGTGAAAAGTAGATGGGAGATTGACCCCCAAGATTGTTCTAGTGATATTAAGAAATTTAAGAAGGATGGTATACAGAATCTTGATGAAGATCAGATATCTAACCGTATTGGGGCTAATGATAAGGTGGGTCCTAGCTTGAGTGTTTTGGAAACTGATGTTACAATGATGGATCGACCAAAACACAGTGGTCGCTCTTCTTCTGTCGACTTAAAATGTCATGTGAAAGATGAGTCACAACATTCTGCTAGAAAATTGAAAAATGGTCTTCAGGCTACCCTGCACGACAAAGAGATGCTTGACAGTAAAGATGTTACAAAGAAGAGGAAAGTGAAAGACCCACTAGAAAGCAAGGATGTTTTGAAGGAGTTGAGTGGAAATGATAAGGGGAAGGGAAAGAAGGCTAGGTTACCGAAATATGATGCAAAAGAAGCCAACGGCAGTAAAGCCAGTACTAGAAAAGACAAGAAAGATGATTGTATTCACCAGTGCTTGGATGGGATGGACCCTTTAAAAAAGGATTTGGGGTCTGTGCAGCCTTCTGTGGCAACCACTTCAAGCTCTTCTAAAGTATCTGGGTCTCACAAAACTAAGGTCAACATCCTAGAATTAAAAAGCTCGCCAGTGGAATCGGTTTCATCGTCACCTTTGAGGATTTCAATTCCAGATAAACCTACATCAGTCAGAAGGAATGCCATTGCAAATGGTAGCCCTAGAAGATGTTTAGATTCTGCAGATGATAGGAGTGGTCGATCTGAAAGATCAAAGAGCAACAGAAATGCAAACTCTACTCACCACAGGTCCTTCGAGTCTCCTGTGCTTGATATCCAGGAGAGAGATCACAGTCACCTAACTGGAAGTAAAGCTAAACAATTGTATTTTTCTGAGTTAAAAAATAGTGATTTGCCTACTAACGTCAGTCATACTTTGGGTCATGATACTCAATGTTCTAGTGAATTGCAAGCTTTAGATTATTTCCACAATGAAGAAATAAATCATGAAAACCATTACCCTGACCATGGGTCCCATCTGAGAAAGTCTGGTAAAGGGTCCTCAACATGTTCCAAGGACAATGACAGAAGTTATAAATCTGAATTTGACAATGGTAAGACCAGGATTTCTGATTCTTCAATTGACTGCCTAGATCATGCACATTCCCATCAAGAAAAAACAAAAGAGAGGAAACGAAAGTCTCATGAGAAGACTGGACTCAAGTATGCTAAGACCGATAATATTTCAGCTGGCAAGAAATTAAATCTGTCTAGCGGGAATAACAAGAGAGAGAGCCGATCAAAATTTGATGAGCACAATCTAGACGTTAAAGTGGATGGTATTTGCAGCCGGAATGAAATGTCTTCTCCAAATCGGAATCGATTGCTGGATCGTGATGGTGAAAGATCTTCCAAGAAATTCCATTCTGACAAAAACAATAGAGCAAATTTAGTACCTGGGAGGGGGAGTTCTTTACCTTTACCACCCTCTGGAGGAGGTGAAAATGAAACACGAATTCGCAGCCAGAAACCTAGTTCTTGGTCCCAGAAAGGCCCTGGACCTGATGCTTCTGATGGTGGTGAAGATGCATTGGTAATGGAAAAACACCATAGAATGGTGGATAATCAGAATGGAATTCAGCAGACAAGCTCCAGACAATCCACTCCCAGTGGTCAGAGGGGTAGGGCCTTTGATGCCCCCAGTCCAGTTAGAAGGGACTCTAGTCAGGAAGCCCCAAGTCTTCTAAAAGAAGCCACAAATCTTAAGCACATGGCTGACCGTTTTAAGGTTCTTATTTTGTTTTCCATCCTCAATCCTGGTAGGTTTTTCTGTTCGTCATTCCTTTTTTATAATGTTTGCAAACTGGCATTTTTGTAGAACGCTGGGTCACATGTAGAGAGTACAGGGCTTTACTTCCAGGCATCTCTGAAATTTCTCCACGCTGCCTCTCTGATGGAGTCTGGCAACATTGATGGAGGAAAACATGCAGAGATGATTCAGTCTATGCAAATTTATAGTACCACTGCAAAACTTCTCGAGTAAGTAAATCATGAAGCTATATAGCAGACCTGTTTTGTAAGATAAGGTCAGGGTTTTAATTATTTACTTTTGAAGCAATTTAAGGACTCAGAGGTGAGTGCTTGGCTTCTATTGCCTGTGGATTCTGTGTATGTGCAAAAGGCTCTGTCTGCAGGCGCAGATCAAAGATTTTTGTCATTTGTCAGGGCCTGGGTGACACAGAATTGATCAGGCCAAATTGTTTAATGGAAATTATAAGAGCAAGACATATGTGTAACAGACTAATAGTTAATGTCTTGTACCTGGCATAAATTTAAATAAGTGTCTGATGGCTGGAGCCTGAGTTAAAATTCATGGCACTAACTTCTTGTAAATCATTTTATGTTTTTTTGAGCTGTTGTGGGCCTTGGATCAAACAAGCTTGACTCCATGTAGGATTTCCTGTTTGTGTGTGAATGGGTACATGCATACATGTGTTGGATGCAGTTGCTTAAGAACACATTAATAGGGATTCCATTGAATGCGCATGTTAAAGTACCTTGCTTCCCCTGTCCTTTCACTAATTCTTCTAGAAATCACAGGTTTTGTGCCCATGAATATGAGAAGCTTAAAGACATGTCTGCAGCTGCCCTAGCCTGCAAATGCGCAGAGGTGGCATACATGAGGGTAATTTATTCATCTCATAACACGGCAAGCCGAGACCGGCATGACTTGCAGGTGTCTCTACAGATGATTGCCCCAGGTAAGCAGGCTAAAGTTGCCTTGATAAAACATGTAAAATCAAATCTCTTGTTGACATGGACAGTCCATGTGATTTATTGATAGTCCAGGTGCCTACTTGCGTTTGCATTGTTGGGCTTCCAAAATAGCTTACCAGCAGTAATGGTTGACATCCAATGAGGGATCCTCTGCTTGCTCTGGTTTTTAGAAATGCAAAGCTTTGACAGTCGAAGCCAGAAGTCACATTCTGATGGCATCTTTACTTTCTTTTTGTGCAAACTGAAATTTTCTACTGAGGCGGTGATGTCCAATATAGGATATTTCCATCCCTTTACCAAACTTTGTCTGGCTGTACTGTATTCCTATCGTCAAGTAAATCCTCAATTCACTATGCATCTGGCTGTCATGTAATGCATTGTTATGCAATGGTCCATAAATGCTTATGCTAGAAAAAATGAATTATGAATGATGCATCAAAATATTAAAATCATCATCATCCATTTATTGGTGAATTTGGCCTAACCCTATTAGTGCCAATGCAACTAAGAGAAGGTATTAATCAACAATATGTGGTTTTATTTTATTTCATAATATATTTATATTATCTTTTGGTTCTTTTAGTTTCCTTATTGGATGTGTCATTGTGTTGTTCACAAAGGTTTAGTAACTATCTTGGTGCTTTACACATTGTCCTGATTTGTCTAGGGGAGTCTCCTTCTTCCTCTGCATCTGATGTTGATAACTTGAACAATCCACCAACAGCAGACAAGTTTGCCTTAGTCAAGGGTGTTGGCTCCCCTCAAGTAGCTGGCAACCATGTCATTGCTGCCCGACATCGGCCTAACTTCATGCGGCTGTTGACTTTTGTAAGTATTGTCTAATTTTGTAGATAATGTCACTTTTATTATTCACAGGTTTATTAATGAAATAAAGCCCAAGACACAGTGGTTTTTATTATAGAACGCTTCCTTTTCTAGTTGGCATGATGCTAAGACCTAGTGTCTGTATCCAATCCCACCCTCCCAATCATAGGAAAAATGTTTGAATAAATTATTTTTTAAGACAGTTCCTTTTGCGCTAGTGTTGTATTTAGCTCATAGGAGTTACTTTTGGGCGGGAAACTTCTATTTGTGTCATATAACTGTTTGCATATGCTATAAACTGTAAAGTGATGTCAGGTTACCTTTATTGGCTTTACATACTTTCCTTCTATCTAAATTATTTATATGTGTTTTCAAAAGGGCAATAAATTGATCTGTATAATTAATTGATTTTCAGACGCAGAATGTCAACTCTGCAATGGAAGCCTCAAGAAAATCAGGCGTTGCTTTTTCTGCTGCTAAAGTTCATTTAGAAGATGCTCAACATAGTGAGGGTATATCTTCTATCAAAAGGGCTCTCGATTATAATTTCCAAGATGTGGAGGGGCTACTGCGTTTGGTACGACTAGCAATGGAGGCCATGAGCAGGGGATGATATTTTATTTGTTTGGTTTCTTTTGATGGGCATGAAGTCTCTGACGGGGAGAACAAAAAAAATTGAGTTGGATCCAAGTGCAAACTGTGCTACGTCTTTCAAATCAGGCTCGCTTTGTACATATGTACACTACAAGAAGAATTTACAAGTCCGAAATATATTCTTTACGGGGTTAACTCTGTTTGGCTTGGAGAAGGAACTTACACATGTTGCCCCAACTTTGAGATTGAGGAAGATAGCTTTGCTAGTCCATAAGTCTTCTGCAGTAAAGATCCCGAGCCTATACAAATTGGCAGACTATTGGTCTTTCAGGTTTTTGAATGGCCAATTAGTTTTGTCTTGAATATTGGTAAATCAATTTGGGTTGGGTTAGCTCAGAAACTACTTCAAATCTGGAGCATTAGTTTGCAGAATTCTTGTATCTGGCAGTTTTCATGGAGTTCTAGTTTTCTGGCCTTGTGATTTGACCACTGAATATTTATTTGCATGAATCTTGGCAATGGGGAAGCTGCCAACGTGTGTCCATATTTGTGAATTTACTGGCCAACACTTCAGCTGTTCTCCTGGTTAAGTAACAATTTAGACAGGGTAAAGTGGAAATCTCAGGTAAGCTCTTATTTTATTTTATAATTTTTTTTATAATAAATTTATGTAATTTTGGTTCCAAACTAATTTCTGCCTCCAGTCATAATTTTATTTGTTGCACATGCCTGCAGGTCATTTTTTTTACCACAGTAGTAGGAACAATTGATTCCTTGTTGTAGGGTGTAGGAAGTTTTCAGAGATGTATAGTTTAGTTATATGGGAAAGATGGGGTAGCATCTATTTCTGACTCCTGGCAGGGGTATCTGAGTTTTGATTGATTATTAAGGGTGGGGGGATGTGAAACTGGTCACTATATAATCTTGTGTTTATCCCATATTGTTTTTCCAGTGTTTTCAAGGCAGAGGAACAGTGTTTATATATGTAAATATGTGAATTAATGAATTAATACTAATTGGAATTGGGAGCGGCACACATTTTGTTCTGTTATTGGAGCTTTGGGGAGGTTCCATGCCATAACATTGCAGACCTGGGAATATTTTTAGGCAACACTGAGCTGTAATTTGGTTAGCCTGTTGGCTAAGAAGATAAATTGCCTTTGGTGCTGATGGGCGATGCTCCTCTATGAGGAGAGACCTGGATTGCCATGATGCACCTACTTGGAACATAATCTTTTCTTGATTAACATTCCCTTGACGCCCCTCCATCACCTCATATCCCTCTTTAATCCTACATTTTCTCAACCTTAGAGATATCCCTCTCTCTCTCTCTCTCTCTCTCTCTCTCTCTCTCTCTATATATATATATATATATATATATATATATATATATATATATATATTTATAAAAACAGAAAATGTATTTGGAATCTATTAATCAAGATGTATTTGGAAAATATATATAGATATCCCTCTCTCTCTCTATATATATATATATATGAAGTAAGTTTCTAAATTTTTAGTATTAAAATATTCCTGCTCCATTTTTAAATACTACAAAGTAAAGTGTGTGTGTGTGTATCATATATATATATATATATATATATATATATATATATATATATATATTCAGTATTACTAAAATATATTTTTACAATTTAGTTAAAGTAATATTTTAATTATTATCTTAGTAATTATAATGTGTATATGTATGTGAGAAATCTAATAATAAATAAGGATTAAAAATGCATAGTGCAAATTTATTTCCACAGGAGTGGGGGTAGACATCTTGCTCCACCCACTCTATGCGCCAAAAGTAAGTTGAATTTTTAATGGATTTATTTATTTATACCCGAATTCGTTTCATCAATTTAATGCCTTGCGTCTTTGAATTGCAATGAAACCCATATCAGGTTGACGTTTCCTTGGCTCCGGTGATATTCCCCATTCTCCGATGACTGCGTAAACATTAAAACATACATAATCCCAAATATACATACATGCATATATATATATATATATATATATATATATATATGAATGTGTGTTTGTGTGTGCTAATGCGTATAGGTTTTGCTTAGAGAATTAGATTTCTAACAGACCCGGATTAATAAGATATTATATCATGTTTGTATGATAAACTTAAAGTATCGCATCAATTTAATGATTTTTATATCTATTTAAAAGAATAAATAATATATTATTTAATATTTTATTTTTTTATCTTTCATATTTAATTTTTATTTTTTTTATTTAAAATTATAATTTTTTATTTATTTATTACAATTAAAAATGAAATATTTAAAAGATAAATAGTAAGCAAGAAAATATTTAAAAATTTTAAATAGTTTTTATTTTTAATATTTAAATTTTATATTTTAAATGACCTGTATAATTTTTTATTCAAAAAGTAAAATTTTTCTAAATTTTTCAAAAATATATTTTAAAGTAATTAATGTAAATGCTCTTAGTAAAAAACACTTATATAGTATTATTTTATTTTAAATTTATTTGGTATGACCCATTAGCTTAATAAGAGGATTAGTAAAGTACACAAATGATTAGTTTAGAAGGGGGGGTTATTGACTTATTGACCTGACCTTTTGGTGGTTATATAAAAACAAGGGATGGACGATCGGACAGATTTATCTATCTAGGGTTTTAGGGTTCGGATTTAGGGTGTAAAATGGACTGTCGGTTTGCGGACCAGTCTGTAATTTGTGCGAACTGGAGCGAACTGGATCAGATAAATTTTGATTCATTTCAATCGCGGGCCTAAATAAACCGGTCCGTTTAGGCCCGATCCATGCGAACCAAATCCGTGCGGACGCGGACCGGCCCGCGAACCGATTTTTTTATTTTTTTTAAAATAATTTTATTAAAGTTATTAATATATTAGTACCTAAAGGTCAAACCTATCAATTTTAAAATTAATATTTAAAAATATAAACTATTAAATATAATTCTAAAATTAAAATTCTAAATTATTTTTAATAAAATTAACTTTAATAAATTTTGTAGTAAATAAATAAATATGGATCGTCCGCATCCGCATCCGCATCCGCATGACAAAAGAATTATGATCCCCGTTTAAGCCCGCTCGTACAGAAATTGAGGAAGAAAATTATCGGATCGGAAGGAAATTGAGGCGGTCCTTGGCTCTGGCGTTGGCTTCTTCTGCATCAGATTTAGAATCAGAAGAATTTGTTTGTAATTGTGGGTATGGCAGCAGATATAATTCCAGAATCGCATGAATCGCGGAGATGGGATACAAGAAGCAAAGACGAGCCGGAAGTGGAATCAGAGACAGAGAGATGTTACACCAGTAACTGCGAATGCTGGGTGGTTTCAGTAACTTCCGGAGGCAGAGAAAGAAGGAAGGCCGCAGATCCTCATGGGAAACTCGGGGAGGAGCGACGCCTAAGCTTTGTCCTCCGTGATCATAGTAGGAACACGCCTATGAAGATAAAGTTACTGGGAACTTTCAGTAGCACCCCACGATTCCCGTGGGATTTCGAAGATGAAGACAAGCCCCAGTGGTATGTAGATTTGGTGATTCCCGATGGCTGCACCGACGTCACCACTATTCCACTACCGCCGTCACCCGCCACCTCAACCGTATCATTTCCCTTACCCTTGTTTTCATTGACCCGCCTTGTTCATAAGGAGCCTCGGTTTGATGATAAGGGAGAAGAAGTACTGGAAAAAGGGCTGTATGAAGATGTGGGGCTATCCTATTACGTACCCCTCCACCCTCCACACTCCCACCTGATTCCCTCCTGGAAGCATCCTCTCCCAGCTGGTGTGTTCGGTTCAGAGATGGTTGGATCCTGCAACGGCCTCTACTGTCTGCGAGGCGGACCTTTGCGCCATATGGTTGCTGTGTTCGTGTGGAACCCTACCACTGGATTGTCTAGACAATTACCGCCTTTTGAGCGCAGGTCCGGCAATCATCTCTATTTTGGGTTTGGTTACGATCCCTCCTCTGAAGATTACAAGGTGGTGAAGATTGATGCATGCAGCCGCCTGGTCGAGGTTTTCGCCCTCTACGACTCTACTTTGTGGAGGAGGCTGCGGGGTTTTCCCGGTTGCGATTTTCAGCGGTCTTACTCTACTGGGGCCTGCTCTGTTGCGGGCTGTCTGAATTGGCTCGTTTCTGTTGATGGTGAGCCCATGGTTGCTTCATTTCATCTAGCTCTGGAAACGTTTAAAATGCTGCCCCTGCCTCCTACCTACGGCTTCGGACCCTACTATCTCAAAAGATCATCACTTTGGATTCTAGACGGTTACCTTTCTTTTGTCACTGTACGTGCCCTTTCGCCCGAGTCCGGTCTGAGTTCCTCTAGGCGTGTTGCTAGGGTGCTTGATATCTGGAAAATGAGGGAATACGGGGTTGAATCATCGTGGACCAATGCTGCCACAATAGCGTTCCCCCATTCTATTGGATCTCCCTGTAGCTTGCCCTTCCGAATCTTCCACCTTTCCAAGGATGTCTTGATTCTGCATGTCCTACACTCGAGGCTGTTTGTGTTTAACCTCAAAGAAAACTCGCTTGTGTGTCCTCACATCCATGGACTGCCTGACAGCATTCATACCAATTGTGGGTTAGAACTCTATGTGCAGACCGAGGCTTCCCCTTACGGCAGGTAATCACTATCACGTAGACTGTCCGTCCCCTACTTATATATGTTTACATGTGTAATTTTTCAATTCTTACTGTTACTGCACAAATCCTGCCATGATTGTGATTCCCTCATGCGCCTTTGACTGGTCCCCTTACGGAAGGTAATCACTATAGTGATTTAGAATGATCATAGTTTTTTTTTTCTCTATATTGCTCATTCTGCTTGTGCCCGAGAACCAAACGGCCACTAGATGGGCCTTGCCAAAAGTAGTATTTTCTTTTTAGAATATATTCTTGAATTTTGTCCGTGGCTAAATCTATATTATATGGTTGCTCCATACCTTTACTGCTTTTATTGCCAGCAGCAGCAATGGTGACAGGTGGGTGAAATCATATAGCAGGATGCTAGTACTAGTTAGATATGATATACATGAACTCTAATTTGTGTCCTTTTTAGAACCCTCTTCTAGTATGAATGAAAATAAATCCAGGATGCTAGTACTGGTTGTTTGGTTTTGTTTATTTGTTTATTATTTTTCAATCGCTTTTTTGTTGTGTCTTTTATATAACATTTGATTTAATTAGATGATTTGAGCTGGATACTTTGTATGTGTTGTATATATATAAATAAAGATATATGAATACTTTGTATGATTTTACAGTAAAATTTGAAATCGGAAGGTGTTTTCTCCACATCAAGATGGATTTTAAATTTTATTTAGAAGATATTTTTATGTATTTCTGTGATTTTAGGTTGCGCATCCGGTAGATATAACTCGCCACAATGTATTTTCTTTTTAGAATAGAATCTTAAATTTGGTCCATGTAATTTGACTAATTAGAATAGAATTTTTTTTTGGTTTATGCAGGGATAATTTGACCATTCCTGACGAGACTATGAAAATAGCACCTAATTGTGATTTTTCCATCCTATCTGAAGAATCTGATGAGGACTTTGATGAGGAAATGGAGTAAAGCTCGAAATTCAAATAAGTTTGTGAAGATCATGGGCATGCCTTATATATATATATATATAGAGAGAGAGAGAGAGAGATATTAAACAAAATGATATTGTAGTTGAATCTAAGGTAAGTTAGAGTTTGGATCAGTCCTATTTTGTATGTATTTTATGTTTTTACTTATGAAAAAAAAGTATGTATTTTATGATCTTGAATATATCTATTATGGTGGGGAATGTTATTATATTTTTCCAGAAGCGTCTTTTGTCTTATTATTTGTTTCCTAGCTTACATGGAATTTTATTTGTTTATGTTTGCCACCATGTTGCTTCTGCATCTTGTTATATATAGATATCTTTGATTATATCCATTTGTTTGACATTGGATAACTAGTCGTGACTAATAGAGCATTAAAATGCTGTGATACTCATTATAAAATTTCCTTCCTGTGTTGAAATGATGATAGGAAAAAAGGACTAACAATATGTAAAATTCAACGATTAATATAATGAATTAAGGTGTAGCATTTAATCCAAAGAAGAGTGAATTTAGCACTGCCAATCTTTTTCCCTAAATCAGTTGTCTGAAAATCAAAAAGGTTGGAATAAAGTTTAGTCATACTTTAACAAGTCAGTCACACTTTAACAAGTCACGAGCTAGTGCGTTGTGATGGTAGGGGTGAAAACTGGCACAAACAATTTTCTTCTATAGTTTTTTTTTGTTTTGTTTTTAGTGTTGACTGGTAGTCTAAAATTTAAATTTTGACCATAATTTACTTCCTGCTTGTTTGTTTTTCCTCTTCAAAAGAGCCTAACTTCAGTCTTACCAACTAAGTATATATAATTTATTGTTGCAATATGGCATTTTGTACTGTGCATTGAAAATTGCTTAATTGTTTGGTTTGGTCTACAGTAATGTGCTTTAGATTGTCTGGCCCATTTGCCCATGGACCTCTAATGTATCTTCTCAAGTTACTTTACTGTGTTTTGATCTGTCTACAACAAAGGGATCCCTTGATGTGCTTGCTGCTCGGTGTGGAAAAGTGTTTTAAGTGGAGGGTGGGTGATACTGACAGAAAAATGCGTTAAAAAAGTTTCATAAATGATAAAGAAAAACTCCCCCGATCACTTTAGATGTTTTGAAGATGTGTTTATTAACAAGATTAGACTCTGACATCCTGAGCAAAATTGAATGTTGGGCTTCCAGCTTATATGTGCTGCGTTTCTGAAAATCAGATGAATGTCTGTGCTGCCTTTTATTAAGAATAGGATCATTAATAATGTTTCTTTAACGTAAACTTGTGCTTCTTCTTCTGATATGTATTAACCAAATGCGCTTCTTTCTCTGCTTCTCTGCCATGTCTGAAACAGAAACAAAAGTGAGAGTTTTCAACTTTTTTTGTTTCTATTTATCGTTACAGGTTTCCCAAATTTTCCTCTTAGGATTCTGCAGCTTGCTTGTGGTTCCTCCTGTGCTGGCAGTGATGAACGCCTTTTGGTTCTGGAAAATTGCCAAGGGCATGGTGAAAACCCCGTTTCTAAAGCCAGACATCGCTGGTGATTGAACAATTTCCACTACCTTCAAGTTGTACAACTTTTTTCCACTTACTGTCGAAGTGCAACTAGCCTACCATATTGTTGTGAACCAAATAGAATGCGCGAATATTCACATTTAATGAATGATCATTAGTATTGTGGATTCATAATTTTTTACATTTTCTTTATCTGTACCAATGCGATGTTGGTACAGGTAAAGAATATAAAATTTGCACACCCACAATTTGTTAAGCCCTTGATAATCTATTCACTTGAGGTAAAAGATTATTATTATTGCATGGGAAACGTCATGCAAATGGAGCTTAATTGCTTTTATAATGCACCACTTTCATTGTTATTATTATTATTGTTGTTGTTGTAAGGATGCAAATGGAGCTTAATTGCTTTTTTGTTATTTCCATTTTTTGTGCCTTGTGATGTTTATTTTGTGCTATTGTAGATGTATTGCCATTACATAGCCTTGAGAGGATGAAGATCAGCTGTACTGTTATTACAAGGCCAAGTTGCTTACTTATAAATCCAGAATTATCTGCTCTTACATTCTGTAAACCTCATTTAACATATATTCTTTACGGGGTTAACTCTGTTTGGCTTGGAGAAGGAACTTACACATGTTGCCCCAACTTTGAGATTGAGGAAGATAGCTTTGCTAGTCCATAAGTCTTCTGCAGTAAAGATCCCGAGCCTATACAAATTGGCAGACTATTGGTCTTTCAGGTTTTTGAATGGCCAATTAGTTTTGTCTTGAATATTGGTAAATCAATTTGGGTTGGGTTAGCTCAGAAACTACTTCAAATCTGGAGCATTAGTTTGCAGAATTCTTGTATCTGGCAGTTTTCATGGAGTTCTAGTTTTCTGGCCTTGTGATTTGCCCACTGAATATTTATTTGCATGAATCTTCGCAATGGAGAAGCTGCCAACGTGTGTCCATATTTGTGAATTTACTGGCCAACACTTCAGCTGTTCTCCTGGTTAAGTAACAATTTAGACAGGGTTAAGTGGAAATCTCAGGTAAGCTCTTATTTTATTTTATAAAAAAAATTTTTATAATAAATTTATGTAATTTTGGTTCCAAACTAATTTCTGCCTCCAGTCATAATTTTATTTGTTGCACATGTCTGCAGGTCATTTTTTTTACCACAGTAGTAGGAACAATTGATTCCTTGTTGTAGGGTGTAGGAAGTTTTCAGAGATGTATAGTTTAGTTATATGGGAAAGATGGGGTAGCATCTATTTCTGACTCCTGGCAGGGGTATCTGAGTTTTGATTGATTATTGAGGGTGGAGGGATGTGAAACTGGTCACTACATAATCTTGTGTTTATCCCATATTGTTTTTCCAGTGTTTTCAAGGCAGAGGAACAGTGTCTATATATGTAAATATGTGAATTAATGAATTAATACTAATTGGAATTGGGAGCGGCACACATTTTGTGCTGTTATTGGAGCTTTGGGGAGGATCCATGCCATAACATTGCAGACCTGGGAATATTTTTAGGCAACACTGAGCTGTAATTTGGTTAGCCTGTTGGCTAAGAAGATAAATTGCCTTTGACGCCCCTCCATCACCTCATATCCCTCTTTAATCCTACATTTTCTCAACCTTTGAGATATCCCTATGTATATATATAAACAGAAAATGTATTTGGAATCTATTGATCAAGATCTGTCTTGTAAAGCTAATATGAAATAAGTTTCTAAATTTGTATTATTAAAATATTCCTGCTCCATTTTTAAATACTACAAAGTAAAATGTGTATATATATATTCAATATTACTCAAATGTATTTTTACAATTTAGTTAAAGTAATATTTTAATTATTATCTTAGTAATTATAATGTGTATATGCATGTGAGAAATCTAATAATAAATAAGGATTAAAAATGCATTGTGCAAATTTATTTCCGCAGGAGTGGGCGTATAGACCTCTTGCTCCACCCGCCCTATGCGCCAAAAGCTAAATACATTGGCAGATTGAAGTTGAATTTTGAATGGATTTATTTATTTATACCCGGATTCGTTTCATCAATTTAATGCCTTGCGTCTTTGAATTGCAATGAACCCATATCCGGTTGTCGTTTCCTTGGCCCCGGTGATATTCTCCATTCTCCGATGACTGCGTAAACATTAAAACATACATAATCCCATATATATATATATATATATATATATATATGAATGTGTGTGTGTGTGTGTGTGTGATTGTGAATGCGAATGAACAAGGATTTTGTAACAAAAAGTAAAAGAGTGATAGAGCAATGCAAGACGATCCCTCAGCTCCACCAAGTTCACGCCCACGCCATCACCGCCGGCCTTGTCTCTCTCCACCCTTCTCTCCTCCTCTCCGGCATCCTCCGCCACGCCCTCGCCATTCTCACCACCCCCTGCGCCGTCGGTCGCAATTACGCGCTCTGCGTCTTCACCCTCATCCCCCGCCCCTCTGCTTTCTCCTTCAACGTCCTCATACGCGCCGAAACTACCCTCTTCTCCTCCCCACTCTCCGGCGTCCGCTTCTTCGCTTCCATGCGCCGCCGCGCCGTCCCTCCCGATTCCCACACCTTCCCCTTCACCCTCAAGGCTGCTTCCCGCCTCCGCGCCCTCCCCGTCGCCCGCGCCCTCCACTCCCAAGCCCTACGCTTCGGCTTCTGCGCCGACCTCTTCTTCCGCAACTCCCTCACCCACGCCTACTCCGTCTCCGGCGACTTGTCCGCCGCCCGCCGCGTCTTCCACGAGGCCTCCTGCAAGAACATCGTTTCTTACAACGCTATGATCGACGGATATGTGAAGGCCGGCCAGACCGCCGCCGCACGCCAGGTGTTCGACGAAATGCCCCGCCGAGACGGCGTCTCCTGGGCCACCCTCTTGGCCGGGTATGCCAAGATGGGGCAGTGTCAGGAGGCCATCCACTTATTCCGTCTGATGCTCGCCTCCTCCGGGGATGTGGTCCATCACGATAACGTGGCCCTGGTTGCTGTGCTCTCCGCGTGTTCCCAGCTCGGCGACCTGAACCGAGGCAGGGCCATCCACGAGTTTATTGAGAGGAACCAAATCAGGATGGATACCTTCTTGTGCACTGGGTTGGTGGACCTATATGCCAAGTGTGGGTGCATAGACGTTGCACGGGAGATCTTCCAGGCCTGTCCGGACAAGAACTTGTTTACCTGGAATGCCATGATTGTTGGGCTTGCCGTGCACGGCTGCGGCTCGCTATGTTTAGATTACTTTAACCAAATGGTTGTCGCCGGAGTTGTTCCGGATGGGGTGACTTTGTTAGGGGTCTTGGTGGGTTGTAGCCATGCCGGTCTTGTTCGTGAGGCCCGACAGCTTTTTGAGGAGATGGAAACCGTGCATGGGGTCCCCCGAGAGCTAAAGCACTACGGATGCATGTCTGATTTGCTCGGGCGTGCGGGCTTGATTGAAGAAGCGATAGCCATGGTTGAGCGAGTGCCAGCGGGGGGAGACGTGTTCGTGTGGGGTGGCCTGCTCAATGGCTGCCGACTGCATGGGTGGGTTGAGGTTGCTGAAAGAGCAGCAAAACACATTATGGCTTTGAGTCCTGAGGACGGCGGGGTTTATTCAGTCATGACTGATGTGTACACCAATCAAGGGAGGTGGGACGATGCTTTGAGGATGAGGACGTGGATGAGTGGTAGGAGGTGGGTGAAGAAATGGAATGGTTTCAGTTTAGTGGAAGTGGATGGAGTTGCTCATGAGTTTCTTGCGGGGGATAGCTCCCATCCTCGGACTGATGAGATATATTTTGTTTTGAATGGATTTGGTAAGCATCTTATAGAAGCGTGCTAATGCGTATAGGTTTTGCTCAGAGAATTAGATTTCTAACAGACCTGGATTAATAAGATATTATATCAGGTTTGTATGATAAACTTAGAGCATCACATTAATTTTATAATCTTCATATCTGAATAAATAATATTTTTTTGTTTTCTTTCACATTTAATTTTTTTATTTCTATTTTTATTATTTTAAATTATAATTTTTTTATTTATTATTTATTACAATCAATAAAAGTACAAGTTTAAAAATATTTAAAAAATAAATAGTAATCATCAAAATGACCTGTATAATTTTTTATTTAAAAAATAAAATTTCTTTAAATTTTTTAAAAAATATATTTTAAAATAATTAATGTAAATGCCCTTAGTAAAAAAAACTTATATGTAGTATTATTTTATTTTAAATTTATTTCGTATGACCCATTAGCTTAGTAAAAAGATTAGTAAAGTACACAAATGATTAACAAAGGAATCGGAGTTTTATTTGTTTACTTCGCTACTCTTCGTTCAAAATTTTTAGAGGAAACGGAATTCCATTTGTTTCAAAATAATTTGTAGTACCATAAAAAATGGGTCAAAAAAAACATTAAATCATTTTTCTGGTAAAGTACTACTAAATATTGATAATTTTTTTATTCAGCTAATACGGGATAAGCGATTATTTACTTGCGCCAATAAGCGCGCAAAACTGGGATAACAATTTGCTGTTCCACGATTAAAAAAACAATAAAAAAAAATAATTTTAAAAAAATTACCCTTCTTTTAAATCACCATATACTTGTCTTGTTTGGATGCGCTTTACCAAGATTTTCAACTGAGCTCCAGTAAAGCGACTCTTCGTCTCTTCCTCAGACAAGCCCACTCTTCCGTCTCCATGTTAGAGAAGGGGAGACCAAGAAAACAAAACAAAACAAAGAATGACTACCACAATCAGCTGTCCCAAATATTCGCTATATCGGTATGGAAACAACAATCTATCGCTCCCTGACCCTATCACGCCATCTCTTGCTTCCATGTCTATTATTATCCCGGTACCCAGAAGAAATCCGTTCCCCTGCCCTGTCTGGTCTCTGATACCGCCTGGAATTTTCTCTGGGTTGCAGGGGAAGGTCCCCCCTTCTGGATGCATATTGCGGCGATCTATTCGGGCTAACTCCTCCCAAGTAAGCATCCCTCTCCCAATGACGACCTGACAGCCCTGAGCCCCCAGCCATTGAGTTGTAGCTATGTTCATGGGCTTGAGAAGCAGGGGTTGAGGTTGAACCCTGCATGCCTCTCCAATCCATCATTGGTTCTAAATTCCCAATTTGCCTGGAAGGGTGAACTGGTGCTGTGGAGGAAGATTCAGCCAAGTTCAGCTGGTTGAGATGCATTTTGGATTGCGATAGCGAAGAAGACGAAGTAAGCATTCGAGGAAACGCAATGGATGATCTTTCTGTAGTATTCATTGTGATAGATACAGGTGCGGGAGTGGAATTAACAGCCAGATTAGGGGTCAGGTAGTGTGGGGAATTTTTGGTACTTAGGATGGTTGAGCTACTACTCTCCTGTAGTAAGGGGTGGGTTAGAGACGGTGAACGTATTGACGTTTCACGAAAGGTGGAGTTTTGGGTCAGTGCATATGGTTGCATGATTGCTGGAAATTGTGTCGAATACTGAGATGCCACATGTACCATGCCGGTAGAATGATGAGGAATTTCCATGGAAGTGGTCGAGAAAGCAGCTCCAGCAGGTGCATCTCTGTTCGCCATTTGGTATTGCTGTGAAAATGGATTCTTAACCGCCTCGGGCCTCCATCCACCCTGCAAAGGCAAATCATAATAATGAAAATTATCTTCCGATAAGAATGATAATTTTTTGTATGAGTAAGATAAATATTATTAGAGAAAAATTACACAAAAAGTGCACGACGATCAAAAAATACACACAAGAATTATCTTGCGAAGATAAATTTTATGATAAGAATGATAATTAATTAATGATCGTGTTTCTATATTCACTCAGGCAACACGCGCTATGGTGTATCTCAATTCTCAAATATATAAATAGACAAATAATAAAACCCAAGCAACTAAATAAAAAACAAAATAAACCTTTCTTAATTTTATTTATATTAATCCTCTTATTATTATTACATGCAAGTATATTATACAGATAAAATATTCTTATGTAATTATTATTATTTTATATAAAATATTCCTGCACAAATTTTTTATATAATATACCTACAAATAAACTTTTTCTACTCTTAATAAAACCTTTCCTGATTTTATGACGTCAAGTTTGGAGACAGATTGGCACTCCTGTCGCATAGGCCATCTTTTTAGGGATCATTTTTAAATTACTATTAATATTATTATTGAATTTGGGCTGCTATTCGAAAGATTTATATAATAAAATAAAAACAAAGGCAGCGGCCACCAATCAACTGATTTATTTGAAGCTGTGTATGTGGTGAGCCTGTTTAAGTTAACGCACCGTAGTAGGATTGCTTGATGGAGTTGGGGATGGAAGGGAGACCTCAACCCTCTCCTCCTCTTTTGCACTTAAGCTGTATGAACGACTGCCAGGCAGGCAGACTCCGCCATTCTTAATCATATCAAGCAACCTCACAGTTTCCACATTTGACAAACCTCCTCCTTGGCCAGAAGTCAAGGAGAAAACCAATTCTGGATTTTTGAGCAGTACAGCAAGCAGTTCAAGGTCTGGTTGCAGTAAATTCAAATTACTAGTCTGGGACGAGCTAGTTGCTGAAGTAACCAAACCATTTATGCCTTCCTGGGGTGAAACCGAAGATTCAGCTCCATCAGCATCTAGAAGCTGTTCGGTCAATATTTCTGGGGTCAAGCTGTCATCATAGTCCATTTCAATGTCCCAGGGTTCCCGAGGATCAGGTGGGATGTCATGCATGGATTGGTAAATTATTTCCAGTTCCCGGCAGATTCTATTCTTTTGAACTTCAACTTCCTTGCTGTGCTCCCCAGCACAAACTCCCCAGAGGGCATCGATCCTCATTTCTGCAGGAAGGACAAAGGGCAGAGATGTCTAATATCCGGAGAGCATGAGATTGAGCATTATAAGCGTGTCTTCATATAACATTAGAAAAAACGAAGATTCACTCCTAAAATATGGAGTAAAACGGCCCTGAAGTTGATTTGATCCCTTGGAATAGGATTATAAACAACTGCCAGACCTTCTAAAAAATATAATAAATTGAAAAATAGTAAAATTAACAAAAATGAAGATTTAAGTAGAGCTACAGAAGCCAACTTATCAACAATGTTTATTCATAATTAACCAGTTCAAAAAAAATAAAAACAAAAATCAATACCGTGGAAGAGGAGAAGCACTCATCATGCAGATCCACTCAAGGAAAAGGTAATCATCCAGCACGGCAGCACCACCACCAAGCCAGTTTGGACACTTGTAAAAATCACAAAATACAAGCCTGGCAAAGGAGTGGTGTGTGTGTATATAAGTATTTTCTTTTGATTTTGTGACAATGCATTGGAACACATGTATTTATCTGGATGTGAATGGGTTTCCAAGCTAATCCAACTTTCACCCCTCGTGGAAACCAGTTGCCTTGTTTTTTTTTTTATAGGTAAGAATAATTTATTGATTAATAGCAAATCACACACAAGAAGTACGCGAAAAAACAAAATTACAAAGCGAAGACCGCAATCCAATCAAAAGGAACACGCATTGACCAAACGGAAGAAAAATACAACCCTCCTGATGCATACAACCAATCTCCCAAATAACGAAACCAGTTGCCTTGTTACTTCATACGTAAACAAATAGGTTTTAAATTTTGAAAAAAAAAAAGACTTTTAGTCACTTATTTTGACCACAACCCGGGAAAACATTAATCCAATATTCAGTTACAGAAATATTAAAGAAAATAACACTTTCAATATCAAAAAAAAAAAAACATTGAAAGCTTACTCCGCTTATAACTCGCAGAACCAGTCCATTAATTTGCCTATCCTAACACGAAAATTACCAGCATCACACTTATAGTTTAGACATCAACTGAAATATAATAGTTGCTTCTCCAGTTCTCCGTAGATTTGCAATATCAAGGTGAACGTGTAAACTAAGTTCATTATTGATCAAGTTGGTTACACTGAACTCAATACAACAAAGAGCCAGGAAGAATATAATAATTGATTTAAGTGCTGTGCGAAAATGAATCAAAATAGTATTCATTTCATTATACCTCTATCTCCCTCCCTCTCTCAATAGATCAGGTGTCAGTTATTTCATTAATCACGCCTTCATATCCTCTACCTTCAGCCAAGACCCTCCTGTTTTATTTGCTTGAGGTGAATCATGGTTCTAAGACAGTGCCTCCATCGTCTAGTCCAAGCCCAAAAAAGCCTCTGCCTTTTTTCTTGGCCATTGACCTTTGTTTGCTAATCATGCATCTATTCTATAATATTTTTTGTCATTGTTATTTACAAGTTCAAGCTTATATTGGAACAATTCTTCTTGTTTGTTTTTTTCCTTGCTAATATGTTAACATTTTAAAAATTATTGTTTCAAAAAAAAAAATTCAATTGAAAAAAGGAAACATTCAAACATTAGAAATACAAACAGTGTCTAAAAATATTATGATATTATCATGTATTTGTGCTTTTATTTCTTTTTGAAAAATCAAAATACAAAATTCGCCTAGACGGTCTAATTGCTGTCTAGACGCTTGACAGTGTCCTGACTGTCCAGTATCTTTGAGTGATGAGTGATAATCATTCCGCAAATAGCACTCATGAGTCAAACCATTTCCCATTTCTATGTGCAAAAGAAAAAAAATTTAACAAAAAAAAACACAAATTAATATCGAAAACATAATCAAAAGCACATGAGAAGTTAATCTGAGTGAAGGTAGGCAGGGAAGAGAATATTGCGAAACCCTCTTCTCCCTCATGCAGATCAATTCAGGTGGGGAATTCGGCATATTCATAAAAGCTTGGGAAAATCAACAAGCTACCTGGCCTTAGCATTTTAAATTTGTTGATAGGCCCAAGGTTGTTGAGAGCAATGGGTTTTGCCAAGGGCTAATGTAAACGACATGTCCCAGGCCTTAAAGCACAACCGATTCAGTGAACTGCAGGTTTGATCTACAACAAATTGAATTAACAGAGCAAAACAAACCATTATGAAGTTCTAGAGCAGTACCTGGTGGAGTTTGCCATGAAATTTGGACGACCTTGCATTTCTCCAATGACTGCTCCTCTAGGCCCAAGCTTTGTTGAGAATCACACAGATGTCTTTCGAGCAAATCAGACATTTTAGAGAAATGAATCAGAGGCTTATCCTTGGGCAGAAAAGTATCTCTAGATGCTGGGGACAAACTGCTGTTCTGGGAAAAGGATGGTTTGTTCTCATTCAAATTGCTGTTCAACGCAGAAGAAGGTTTGTTTTCATCCTTGGGTTGAACAGTATCTCCAGATGCTGGGGACGAATTGCTGTACTGGGAGGAACCCTTGTTTTCATTCTTAGGCTGAACAATATCTCCAGATGTCGTGGCCAAACTGCTTTTCTGCGGAGAGTAAGGTCTGTTTTCATCCTTGGGAAAAGCAGCACCCCTAGATGCTGGGGGCATGCTGCTGATCCGGGAAGATGAAGGCTTGTTTAAAGCTTCTTTCACCTGTTGGCGTCCACTAGAAGATGAAGCAACTTTTCCATATTTGCTCTGCAAGAATACCGCACGCATCTTAGCTTTTTGGATATCATCGGCTGACATTGGACGACCATGACTCATAGTTGCTGCTCTTGTAGTCTGCAAATTCCTTCCAGGAGTTTTCCGACCTGGTTGTTCCACCATCTGAACTTTTCTCCGCTCTCTGGTTTCTGTAACTAGCTAAGGCAATGAACTATAATCTCTTCCACACATAAGGTTTCTGTACCTAGCATGTGTGATATTTAGAAGCCTTTTTAAGCTCACACAAATTCGTTCCACAAAAGTTAGTAAAGGAAAATAAAATCTTTCTGAGTAACATAAATTATGCTTCAGATACCAAAAAAAAGTTATCCGTTTAAGCCTGGGCTAGCCACAATTTAGTAGCTAGTGAAAAGTTCAACCAAACAACAGAACATTCAACAACTAATCCCAGCCTAAAATCCATCCAATGCTGCTACACATTTTCCTCTCTGGACCTGCGAATATGCTCAGGGTTTTGTTATAATAATAATAACAATAGTAAATAAGCAATTAAACTTTTGCGAATTTGTCACTGAAAGTGATTGATAAGGATAATTTTACCAAGGTCCTTAGCAATTTTGGAATGCGTCATTACTAAAGAATACTAACAATTTCCAATTTAGTGTTGTTTCCACTAATCAAACCCATAATGTTTTACAGCACACCAAAAATAGATGGGTAGCTGCCACCATTCAACATAACACGAAGCTACTTGAACCAGCATTAATTATGGAATATATATTTAAACTAACCCCCAATCACTGTAGTTGTACTTTATTAATTGTGCTAAAGAGTAAAATATAGGAAAGGAATCCATAGGATACGTGCTGAAGAGACACCCAGTGTGTGCTTTCTATTGGAATCATCTGAGGCTACTGACAGTACTCTCAGTGGCTGTGGCGGTTCCAATTTCCTGAAGAATAAATATATACTTAATAACCCGTCAACAAACAGAGACAACTACAGAGTTAATACAAAGCCAGGGAAACATATATGATATAGGAACACCTGAAATTATCTGAACTTTCATATGAGCAAGCTATACCCTCTCCCTGTACAGTAAAAGAGAATATTTGTGTGTATCCCAAAATAATAACAAGCTTCACAGGAGTCCATAAAACTTATACAAACCACTTACAGATAAACCAGTGTTTGATTGCCATAATTCATCACCCATAATTTCACCAATGCTGTGCAAGATAAAATGCAAAATGAGAAATTGAACAATCGAACAAGGAATGCATAGGCAGTAATAACATGTACTTGCCTTTGCTTCAGCAATAGATCATTGCGTGCATCCCTGGAACATTGTGTGGCACTGGGTTTCCTCATAGCTTGACTTCTTGCAAATACCTTGCTCCATCTTGACAACAAGACCCTTGCCCTGTTTGATATGTCTGATCTTCAAATCAGATAAATAAGTTTCAAAAAAACTAACCATCAGCATAAAATAAAGCATAGACAACCACTAAAAAATAGATCACACTAAAAATTTTAAGAATAGGTTTCAATATCATATTTGCAACAAAACTGCACCTGGTGTCCTATAAAACCGCAGTCTGTTAACACTTTGCAAGATGGCTGACATATGTGCAGGGAGAGCTTTATGAAGTGGCAAGTGACACAGAACCTACAAAGTGTTCAATTGATCACAATCCAAATCCTGAGGTCAATGAAACATAGAACATATGATAATGGTGGCAAGGAACGCACAGACACCTTAAGAATGACAAAAAGAACACTTGTTTGTTCCTCGACAGCTGCTTCACTTAACCATGTTGTCAATATCATTACACCACCTTCAGATAAAAACCTTTAAGACGTAGGAGAATTGATTGATCAGGTAAAAGAGAAAGTAGTTTAATGTCTCGTATGCTAAAAAACAAACTAGAAACAAATATACCAACACAATACTGAAGAATTTTGTATCTTCAAGATCCACTCCATTAGTTTAACCTGCCCTGAGAATGTTTCTTCTTTCCGCATTAAATTAAAAATACTATCAATGAAGTGTTTGTCTGAATCATCTATGCTAGATAGAGCTTCATTATGTGTAGAACAAGAAGGTTCTTCTCCAGTGCTAACAGGACCCACAGAGCTCAAGGGCACTGGAGCAATGGGTGCAACAATCTCAGAACTTACTGGTGCCACCCCCTGTTGTTCTTTGCTGGCATTAGATTTAACAGCCTTTTCCCTTGCTAAAAATACGAACTTCCTCACTCTTGAACGTTGACTAGTGAAAAAATCCCGAACCTATAAAGCAGAAAATTTGGCGTCATAAGCAACCATGACTTAAAAGAAAACAAAAAAAATCATGACAATTTCAAAATTCACAACAGCTACTGGCGGTAGAAATTATCACAAATTTATGAAAATTAGAGGTCCTTCATGAACAAGGATAAAAACCCAAAACCTATTAAGTCGAGTTTAAAAGAAAAACTATCTGTATTTGCTTTCTTCTCCGGCAAAGGACTACAGTAAGAAAATTAAAAAGTAAACAAAACCTGAGTGACTGTAACACCAAAAAGAGCACTGATCTCACGAGATTCCTTTTTACTGATCGCATCTTTGATAGAGAAAACTGACTGCATGTATTTCACAGCCTTGGGGTTTAGCAAATCTCTGGGCCTTTTCCCTGCAAAATTTAACATGCTTAGTTATAAAATACTTAAATACACTACCAAGTTAGGAATTGAAAAAATTATACTTCATTGAAAAAAAGAAGAAAAAAAAACTTTTGAGTGCAAAACCCAAGAGATCCAAATTTGTAACGAAATTGAAAATGCTAGTATAAGAGTATACACCTAAAATATACTCAATTATCAATAGTTGTCAATAGTTGCAGCACAAAAGGTAAGCCTCGAACTATCATTCCAGCCTTCACTTTAAAACATTACAGTAATGTAAAGAGAAGAGCAACCAAAAATGGGCTATCGGGGGAAAATTTATTTTCTAAATACCCAAAATAAAAACCATTTATGCCTTTTAAATTCTTGGAAATTAGTGAGTAAAATATGAAATCCCAACAATAAGAATCAAAATGTTATAGGCCAGCATATCTAGACAAATATAACAAAGTAAATTACAGATAAATTGAAAGACCAGACAATACTCTAAACAGCGGTTGATATAATTTTACAAAATGATAAACCTTAATAAATCAAATTTGGAAATTCAGAAGTAACCAGATTTATAGTTACTGAACAAGACTTACCAATTTTGACTGACAAAGCACCAGCTGCCTGCACATTAAAATAATAAGAAATGGATAGATTAACATATTTTAATATATTATGATTAAAAGTAAATAAAACAAGAGGGGTATTTGGAAGAGTTATATTTATATATAATAATAAACCAAAACATGCTTAAATAATGGATTATAAATAATAGATTAATATGCCTATACATTTGGGAGCATTGACAGCGAAATGTAGTTGTCAATATTCAAAACACCAGAAATATATTGCAGAAATCTGAAAATTCAATTCAAAATTTTGGCAGTTCCTTTTCAAATTCCTGTATAATGGGAAATTCATTATAGGATAACATGCCTCACATGACAATTTTCCCAAAATTATGACTGCATACATGCCTGTCACTTCAACTTTGAAATCAAAGAGATTACACTTTCTACGTGACAACAAAAAATATATGTACACTGAGCGAACCCCATGGAAGTTATCTGAAATAAAAAGGATGAAATAACAAAGCATTCATGAGTAAGTTGCAATGCATAATAGAGGATCAACAGTTCTAACTCACAGCAGGTACCCATTGTTGAATCTCTCTTGCACCTGTGGGTATTTTTTCTACAAATAAATATATAGAAGAATCCAAAAAAGCTAAGAAAATCTACAGAGACGCCTCTTTTTCCCATTAACCCCAACATATTACAGGCATTAGAAGCAGCACACTTGTAACAAGCAAGCAATGGCACATTCTTCACGAAAGTAACACGTTACAAATCAATCAGTCGTGGATTTGATACAATTAGAGCCATCCCAACATCTATCTTTGAAAAATGAGCCGTATTTAAATAAAGCCCACCCACGAACATATAATTGCTCCAACACGCCTTGGCCATAAAATCCATAGGGGCAACTTGGAATTTTGGATTAAGCTTATAATTTTATACCCTCCCGGGAAAAATTGTTGCAGTCATGAATCAAGCTTCAGACAGAAACCAAATAGAGAAAAGGAACGCACCATCTCTTGAGAAAGAGGATTGACGCCAGTGAGTTTGCACTGCTTGACGACGATGCTCTGGAGCTGGTCGACCTGGTTGTGGAAAAGGACTCTCTGCGATTCCAACAACTGTAGGAATGAGTCCGAGGCGGTTCCCATGCCCAGCTCTGATTGACTCTCCTCCTTCGACACCTCCATTATCGGTAACATCGGGTGCCCAACCTGAAACTGAAACTGAAACTAAACCTGAACCTGAACCTCCCTCGCGTGATGATGAAGAAGAAGAAGAAGAGGAAGAGAGAGAGGAAGATAGATCCGGTGCGCGCATTAGGGTTCAGAAATCGATTCGAGAGCCAATCTGGTTCGGTTTGAATGTCTGAAGGGTTTGGTGAACGAACAAAAGGTGGGGGGACAAGGCGGGCTACGATGCAGAGGAGTAAATCCCAATTACTCATTTATATAATTCGGTTAAAATGACCAAATAGAAAATCAAATAATATTAATATTATAGTAATATAATAGAAAATAAAAAGTCTATTATTTGTAAAGAATAAACTCTTTCTTTAATATTATAATATTTTTTATGTTTTTATTTCTAAAAGATTCTTTATTATTTACAAATAATAAACCAAATAATATTATATTATAATACTATACTAGAAAATAAAAAGTTCATTATTTTTTTGTGAATATTAATAAAGTGACTCTTTATTTAATATTAGTTTTCACAAGTTAAATATTTTAATGTAAAATTTAAATATCTTAATTCATCCTAAAAAGTTGTTGATCTTAGTTTTCACAAGTTAAATACAACTATTAAATAAATATGAAGGTAATCAAAATCATAAAATATAAATATAGTATACAATCTTTTAATAAAACAAACCAAACAAAAACAAAAAATAATAATGATACTGGGCTATGGGCCGTTTGATAGCCCGCAAGTCATAGTTCATTTTTAATCCGTATATAAACGAATTAGATTATATAAATTTAGCTAGAAAAAAATACAATCCAGCTTGTCTAGGCCATTAGCCAGTAATCTGTTTAATATCCCTAATTTTTATACTATTTTTTAAAATTTTATATTTTGTTGTCATATCGAGTCTACCATAGTTAGTTTTATAACATGTAATTGTAATGTGAAAAGAAAGGACGAAATTTAGGTCGTGACGTGGGGTAACTGTTGTAAGTGTCACAATGGCATTTGAGGTATGAGACCTAATATGAAATAGGTTTTGAATGTAAGTTATAACAGTCTTGAAAAATTTTCGAAGGTCAAGGATAGATGAGCATGGAAATATTGTTCCCTACTTAAGTTCGTATCATCTATATTTCTATCTTTATCAAAATTTCTTTATATAACAACAACGTTGGCATATATCTTCCATTGAATAGTACTAAGTACAATCGGCGTTGCAACATCTTTTGTGTCCCTGACTGACGTGGAATAAGCTACCTCAATATTTTTTTTTCACGATTTGACGCGCTTCTAAATCATCGCTCAAGCTCCTACTCGATCCTCACCTCGAGCATACGTGCTCGAGCAGGCGTCGAGCAAACCCCCGAGCAGGCATCGATTATCTCTCTCACACTCAGATCTACGAGTTTTTGGGTTCCATCAACTGTAATTTATGAGAAAAACTTCAAACGGTCATAACATTGTGTATAGTGGTCTGATTTAGGCCCTTTTTTTGATTTGTAGGTATCAACGAGAGTTACATGCCCCAAACACCCATAGGGGTTTGCCGCTCTCAGATTAAAAAAAACGCATTCTGTTATCTCTAAATCTAGATTTTATGTTGTATTTTACCTTCTCTCGTCCAGATGCACCGTTAAAGGCTCATCCCTATCTCATTTGCTCTCTTTTTTCGCTATCCCAGATGTGATACGCTGTATGTTAAGTTTTAAATATTTTTAATGACATAACCATTATCATGTCAGCCGGTTGCGCAGCGAGTACGTATCCGCAATTGCAAATATCATTTTTCATCCTCTATTGCAGATTCGCTCGAGCCGTGAATATGGACAGAAGGATATAAAAACATAGCATAAAATTAGATTTTGGATGTGAAAGAGTATGTTTTTTGGAAATATGAGAGCGACAAACCCCTCGTGCGTCTTGTCGATACCTACAAATAAAAAAAAAGGGTCTAAATTAGTTTACTGTGCGCAAAGTTATGGTCATTTCAACTTTTTATCGGAAATTATAGTTGTCGGAACCTAAAAACCCATAGATCTGGCCGTGAAAGAGATGATCGAGTCCTTGCTTGAGTAGGAGCTCGAGTGATGATCCGAGAGCGCGTCGAATCGTGAAAAAAAGCTGCTGATGTGGTTTATTTCATGTCAACCGTGGACACAGAGATATCATAACATTGATTGTAGCTAACACTGCTTTTTTTAAATCAGGAGTACATTATAACTGATAAGATAGTATGTTGACCATTTATTTAAGAAAAAAAAAACTAGTCAAAGTTTCAAAACGCGCGTGTGCATTTTTGCATTGTAACTGCGGATATTATAAAGTTTGTTTTTAAAAAACCATTGCTATCAAATACAGCGCGTTTGATACCAATAATGTTCTTTTTAAAAATGATGGCTATATGGATTCAACAATAATATAAATTTTAAAATTAAAATTTAATTTATTTTTCAAATTTTATTACTTTAAATCATAAAATAATATTTTTTTAAAAAAAATTATGATATTTACTTTTTAAAAATATATTTCCTCCCTGCCAAATAAAATTGATTTTAAAATTACAAACACTAACTCTAACTAAATTCATACATAAAACAACATACGAGTAAACCAAAAGTCGTTACAGCCCTATTTGATGCATAGATAGATAGAGAGAGACAGAGCTAGTTGGTTTAATTGGTACGTAGTTAGCTAAAGCTCGTAAGTCATTCCAACTTTGAGCAATCGCTTGTGAGGAATTTGGAAAAGCTTGTCGCTCTGCCTCAAGTTCCTCTTGAGGAAATTGTATGCGTAGTCTATCAACACCTTCTTGGCCACTCCCGCCTCTTTCCCGGCCACCACTTCACTCTCCCCCATCAAATGCACCACCCCAGCCTGCCACGCCCTCTCCACCGCCGCCACCTCTGCTTCCCGGCCACGCCGCTTCATCACCCCTTGAATATCGTTTGCCTCACCTTCTCTTGCCCCCGTCAAACAATCCTCATCTCCGGCGCCGCTCTGATCCGCCGCCCCCATCCCTCCCGATCCCTTCTCCTCCTCCTCCTCATCAGAGTTAGTATTATTATTATTATTACAAGAACCATTCTGTCGACGAAACATGCAATCCTCCGCCACAAACTCCTTCAGTCGCTCCACCAGCATAGTCTCAAACGACTCTTCTTCGGTCCTCACATCCATGTACCCATACCTCACCACGCATCGGAACACGCCCAGCTCGTCCGAGTCCACCCGCCGAAAAAGAAACCGCTCCTCCACTGGCACCTATACACATACACATACAATACGATACAATTAATACATTACTTCATCGATCGCATGCATGTATGCATGTATGCATGTATATAGTAATAGTATGTATGTATGTATGTAGCATTTAATTAATTAATATGAAAAATGATTAATTAATTAATTAGTGAATTATTTACCTTGCTCACGGGCAAGGATTTAATGGAGACAAAGACGAGAACAGAGTGGAGAGCCGGCACGTTGGTGATGTAATGCTTGAAAATTGGTGGGATGCCATGGACTAGCTCGGAGTAGAAGATGGCGAGTCCCGGGATCCGACAGACCCCCGAGACACGGAGCTCCGAGGGGGAGATCTTGTGTTGGAGCTCGTAGTTGTATTTCCGGCGATACACGTCATTCCAGGCGTACATTATGGCCATTAGGGTCATCGCAAAGGCTAGGGGAAGGTAGCCGCCCTTATCAAACTTGTACAGAACCGAGCTCAGGTACAAGATCTCTACCGAGCCAATGACCACCACAAAGGCCATCACCAGTAACATGTTTGTTTTCCATATCGTGATCATGACGAGAACCAGAAAAGACGACGTCAACAACATCACGAACACCACCGCGATCCCTGCATTAGTTGCAAACCACATGCATAATATATATTTGTATACCTATATTAGCAGTTTAATTAAGCGCTTAGTTATGATGAATCCAATTAAAGATTAATTAATTAATTAATTACCGTAGGCATTGCCAATTTTAGTGGTGGTTCTGAAGGTAATGGTTACCAGAACACAGGCAAACATGAGAACATAGTTGATCTCCGGTATATATACTTGCCCTGCATACTTAGTAGAGGTGTGCACAATTTTGACGCGAGGGAAACACCCCATAGACAGGGATTGCTGAATGATGGAGAAAGTCCCCGATATCATTGCCTGACTTGCTATGATGGATGCTAAAACCGCCACAGTAAACATTGGCCAGAACAGGGTTCCTGCGCATATGTAATTAACAATGTCATCAGTGTGCGCATTTGAGGCGTGTGCGTGTGAACTTTTGGAATTTTGAAGCGAGGCCTATTTACCGGGAAGGGACTTGTAGAACGTATCGTAAACATCATTATGATGCTCCCGAAGGAAAGAGGCTTGGCCAGTGTAAGCAAGTACGAGAGCCGGGTATGTGACGGTGCACATGCTTATTTGAATGGATTGGACTGTAAAGTGACCCACGTCTGCAAATAATGCTTCAGTTCCTGCATGTTCCCATACATATATAATTCATGTTTGTATCCAATGTTCCAATTTCAATATATAGTTCTAGCTACACACACACACACACACACACATATATATATATATTTATATATTTATATATAAGCACCTGTGACGGCGAGGACAATTCCGCCTAGGGAAATCCATGCTTCCTTTTTGTTTCTAATGAAATAATGGACTATGTAAACTGGGTTTATAGCTTTGATGACCGTGGGATCAAATTTTGCAAAATTATAGATCCCTACTCCAGCGTTCAATGCAAACCAAAGGCAGATTATTGGCGCGAAACTATACCCCACTTTATCTGTCCCGAATCGTTGAACCGAGAATAGGCACACCAGTATGGCTACTGATATCCAGACGATCCTCCCTGTATAATATAATAACCCCACTAATTAATTATACTACTACTGCTGCTAATGATAATAATAATAATAATAGTGAACGAATGAATAAATGAAATGACCACTTTGTTTAATTGTCGGGGAAAAGAAGGGAATGATCAATTTGCCATATATATATTGTGAGTGTATTTGTTTGTTTTTAAATGTGTCTTCAAAGGCATTTGAAGACACATTTTTATTTTTATCTATATATAGATAAAATGTATTTTGACACTTTTTAAAAAATAAAACATCTTGAAGGAAAAATAAAACTCAACAGTTACTTTAAATAGTTTCACTTTGCCTTTTTTTTTTTTTTTCAAAACACAAAGACAATCCTTGAAAAGAACACACAGCATGCTTTCCTTGAGGATTTTTATTTATTTATTTATGGGGGGGGGGGGGGGTCCCTTTGAGATCATTACATACTTACGACCAATAATTTGTATAATCAAAATATATAGCATTTATTATTATTGGTATCAATAAAAATAATAAATTAACCATATGAAAAAGATTCAATAATAAAAATCTCTAGAAATTTGTATATTCCTTGAGGATGCTTGTTGGGCCTGGGTTCGACAAAGTGAAAACAGAATCGGATGAGGAGACTGCTTATTTCACTTATTAATGTAAGCAGAGAGATCTTATTTTACTCATTTCATTTAATGATAAGTAGCATGTGCATATATAACATGATTAAATATTGAAGTTTATCAAAAACAAACATGAGAGTGCATATATAAAAACTGGTGTATTTTAGTATTTGTATTGTAGTATTTGTATGAGATTGAAAATTCATTGCACTACTGTTTGTAGGGCGGGGCATACCTTCCGTCATGGATGACGTAGCTTCTTTGATCCCTCCCACGGCTGATAAAACTGTTCGTCGGAACGCATTGAAGAGTGTCAAAATAAATATATACAACATTTGAAATTTTCGAAACCTTGACTTTTAAAGTGTATATTTACATTTCACTCCTTCTCCGGGGAAAAAAAAAAGAAGAAGAATAGGACAAGATCAATTTAGATAACATAAAATAAAGTGCTTGGTATTAGTTTTTATAAAACTCTATATAAAATAATACCTACATGTATTCTATGTAAATCATTGACTTTATTTTTCTACAAGAAAAGGATATGGTTTTATAATGCCTAGTTGCCTACACAAGGCTATAGGCCTATCATCCTATAACCACCCTAAAATACAAATAAAAAGGTTGATTAAGCTTCATGCACCTGTGACTATTGTTCTGTTGCCTTAAAAAATATTTATTTACCTTACTTCAGAAGATAATAATAATAATAATAATAATAATAATTTTAAAAAAGAAAAGAAAAGAAAAGAAACCTGATATGCAAGGGGTTAGTATGCCATCGCCAATGACCATGGACGTCCCAAGCATGGTAGCAAAGAGAAGGAAGAACTTGGCGAAGTGACAGTTCTCCAGCCAAGACTTGATCGTTGATGCTCGACGAAGCCGATTGCTCGGCAACTCCAGCTGGTAATTTGACACATCTCGATCCTCCGCTTGCTGGCTGGGGATCAAACCCACCTTCGCATACCGGCAGATCAACGAGTACAGCGCAAATGTCCCTCCTGCAATACTTATTAATTATTCAGATTATTACTAAACTTCTTCAAAATTAACAGTGATTATTAATTAGCTTATGTCTTGCGTGGCCCACTAGCCCACCGCAACCTGCTAGTGGTAGCTAGGAGCTACGTATATAATTCATTGTATTTATCAGAGCACTAACATCATCGGTCACCTTTTTATTTTCTCTCGTTTAAATTATTATTTTTATTTTTTTATATAAATACACACCCCGTATTAAATTTTTATAAATATTTTTATATTATTAAAATATTATTTTTATTTTATTGTTTATTCTCCCTTTTGTACTTTTTATTTTAACATTATTATCTCTTTTATAATTTAATAATATATAAAAAAAATAATATATAAATTTCATTGGAAAAATTAAATATAAAACTTCTGAAATTATTTTTATTATTGTTTTCCTAAATTAAAAAAAAAACTCCTATAACAAATCTAATACTATACTCTTACCTGTGTCACGGATCGGTAAATTAAACTTTAAATTATGCCACTATTGTTTATTACATTTTTTTTCTGCTCTGGCTGTTCTGTATATCAACAACAATTTTAAAGATGAATACAGTGTGGCTACTGTTTAATTTTGTTCTCTGTATATTTTATAGTAGTTAGTTTGAGAAGATAAAATGAGCGGAAGAATATAATAATCCAAGGAGGTGAGACTTGGCACTTGCAATGAACAAGGAAGGCATCTTCTGGCCAGGACAGGCAATTTTAAAATGTTAATAGAAAATTTTAAAATAAATAAAAATATAATACAGTAGGCGCGCGTAAAACAAACCAACAAAACATAAAGAAAGAAGGGTGAATTATTGATATTATAATAAATATCCATCCATTTCATAATAAATATTCATCCATCCGCATCATGTAAGTTTTTTCATATAAATAATATATTTATTTATCTTCTTATAATTTTTTACATTTTATTTTTCATTTTATCTCTTTAATAATATTTTTTATTATTTTTCTCTCTCTCTTTTATTTATTACAAACAATTCAAAAATTTTCATGTATAAAGATATATATTAAAAAAAGTTGTTAGGACTAAATAATAAATACTCAAATATAAATATTTACTATTCATTATTTATTTATATATTCCTTTTAATAGACGTAATGTTTTTTAATTTTTTTTTTCTAAATTATAAGAAAATTTTAATTATATTTAAATGTAATATAAGTGTTCTTGTCATATCTCTAGAATTAATTTTTTAAATGAATCAATTTTAGGACATGTGATACAAAAAAATATTATATTTATTTAAAAAATAAAAAATAAATATGATGAGATAAAATATTATATTTTAACAAACAAATAAATAGTAAATAATAATGAATTAAATTTATAAATTTATTTGATTAAAATAAATTAGATTTACTTAATTAGATATTTTTATTAAATTAAGTAATCGTTTTAAACAACACAAAAAAAAAAAAAAAACATGCATATAAGAAGAATCGGCTTGCATATACAGGTTGAATTGTAATTAGAAAAGGAAAAAAAAAAAAAAAGGTAGTTTGGAGAGGAGAAGAAAAGGTTACCGTCGCCGTTGTCGTTGGCCCGGAGGACGATGAAGACGTACTTGAGGAGGGGGATGAGGGTGAGGGTGTAGAAGATGAGGGACAGCACCCCCAAAATGTCGTCAGAGTGCTTGATTCCCTCCGAGAAGGTGCTGGAGAACACGTAGAGTGGCGATGTCCCGATGTCCCCGTAAACCACTCCTAGGCTCTGGAACGCTAGATTTAGTATCACCCCCCAATTCGCCCTCTGCCACAATTCATTAACTAATTTCATCAAAACATGCAAACTTAATATGTGTATATAGTTTGATATAAATAAAATTTTCCAGAAAAATATATAAATTTATCAAACACACATCAAATTCTTTAAAATAAAATTTAAAAATATAGAATAAATAGTAAATTTATATATTTAGTGATTTACCGTTCATTCTAAAATATTTTTTATATATATTATTATATTTATCGATGATAATAAATAAAATAATGAGAAAAAATAATATTAAATAAATATAAATAGAAATAGAGAATAAGATGTCTGATGTTTTTGAAAAATAAACAAATTATATACTATTTATTATTAAAATAGAGATAAAATGCCAAAATTACTGTAGATGTTCTTACATTTGAAATCACTTTCTTATCATGAGAACCTTTAATTTAAACTATGGAATTAAAATTTAACGGTTCAAATTAAATTTTTATTTAACTATACCAGATTCACTATAATAAAACTACAGGTTAAATGAAAATCTAATATGATTTAATGGTATAGATTAAAGTTTTCATGTTGAAATCATATTCTCAATATATTAAAATTATATATATAATTCGTTATAGATGGATGGATCGACATATACATATATGTATTACATATATAACATAGAATTTGGAAAAAGAAAAAAAATGTTTTAGCGCGCGCGCGGCATGAAAGAAATGATGATCACGTACGATCCAGGAGTCAAGGGAGACCAACCTTGGAGGTGGAGGGATGTTGATGAGAAGTAGGGAACTGGGCAGATTCTAAGCCATCAAGGGAGTCGTAGCGCTTGAGCTTCCTGACCTGATCAGCACTCGGCTGCTGTTTTGAGTTGGAATCATAATCGCCATCATCGCAGCTGCCACGAGTACTGCTGCTGTTACTGTTGGGAGAAGACGTCTCCTTCTGTGAGACGGCTTCACCGGACATAGCCCCTGTCAGAGGCCGTCCGGAAGGACCCCAAAAAGTACGCAGAGAGAGCGAGAGGAGCGTATATATAGGGTGGTGGTACTTGTTGGTAGGTGGAGAGAGAGAGAGAGATATATATTTAGTTTTCAACCTGCCATGTCCTATGTCCTGGGAGTTGGGGAGAGCAAAGGGCGGGCCATATTTAAAGGGCCAACGAGGAAACGGGGGACACTATAGCTTTTTCTAGGAAAGCCACCCATTGAAAGAAATACAAATAAAGTAAAGGAATAGTCTATTTATAAGTATTTGACGTATTGTGTAGGTAGAATAAATTTTCTGCTGATGGTATAAAAAAATAAGGATAATTTTAGGTACAATCGGGGTTGGGTAATTTTAGGATAATCGTGAGGATGTGGCAGCCTATCAATTTATCGGAGGGGGGAGAAAAAAAAAAGAAATCATAGCCGTCCAATCTCTCACGATTACGCGAAAATACCGCGAGCCGATTGTACAAATATTTATTTAAAAAATAAATACAAAAATAAATATTAATCCAAGAGTCTCCTAATATACTACAAGTGTAGCATTATTTGTCCTAAACGGGATGTAGCTAGCGCGCCACCAACCTATTTTTGTTTAGTGTCGGTTCGATTTCTTGTTTTTTTTTTAATAAAAGGAATATAATATATATACACACACATCAAATTAATTTAACAATATTTAAATAATTCAATTGATATAAAATTTAATTGCTCCATGTATATATATATTAATTTAAATCTCATTAGGCTCAATTTGATTTTTGTTTTTAAAAACTTTCAATAATAATATCATGACAATCAAAAATACATATGGACATATTGAATGATGTATAAATGTTTTTTTTTTCGGAATCTAATTTGATTCAATCCCAAATTCAATATAATCTATCTATCCACAATTTTTCTAAAAGCAGATACGAATACTGTTATATTTGTTTACAATGACATCTATTTTGTTGGTAGTTATTTTATTTATTTATTAATATTTACTGACAAATTAAACTGAATAAGCTAACTTCCACAAATAATTTTGACTAATAACGAATCAAACCTCAGCTGTGTGAATAAGCTAACTTCTACAGATAATTTTGACTAATAACGAATGACACCCCAGCGAGTGTGTAGGTGAAGGAAAAAAAATAAAAATCGAACCGATTGCCTTTTTACGTAGTATATTTGATTGAACTAAATGATTTTAAAACCTATTTAATTTTATTTTGGTTTCAATCCTTATTTAAAAATTAAATAGATTTATAAAAACCCGTTAAATTGAAATAAAATTGTATTTAGAATAATATATATTAACCTTGATATTTGTTTTTAAAAGTACTTACGATATTTATGCTAAGCTCTACGTTGATTTAGAGGGAATGAAAAAATCAACACAAGCAACACATTTCTCACAACTTTCTAATCTTGGTTTAAAATGTCAAATACAAAAAAAAATGTTAATAAAAGTTTTTATTCACATGATAATTGAATAACACAACAATGAATGAATGAAGAAGAAGTTAACATAAAAAATCCTCTTCCTCGAAAGTCTGTCTCTTGAATATTGTAAATATTATAAAACCTTGGCCGCCTACCTCTTCAATATGGGGAAGAGACTCCTTAATTGAACAACAATTAATCATTAGTTATTAACTATAATTAATCTTCAATTCCTTTCTTTTTGTTTTAGTAATTAATCATTGTGTTCTCATTTGAATTTATTGTTGAAACATTGATCAAAATACAGCACCCTAACCTCTTACTATTTATTCTTGTTGGCAAGTGGAGAGATCACCTATTAGGTGTTGCAAACCCTTGAGTCAATATTGGTCAATCAAATCATGAATTTCATAACCAACTTTGGAATATTATTTTGTTGAGGCGATTCGGATTTACTCTATAATTCTAAATAATCCTTAAATACATAAGACCTTCAAATCTTGGTCTTCTAAATCCTAAAGTCCTTTAAAATCTGAATGGCCTTTTAAATCCTAGAGTAATTCTAACTATCTAAAAGTCCTTCAAAATCAATAAGGGCAAATGACTTGTGTATTTAGATTTTAATTCCAAGTACAAATAAATTAATGCTTATACGGAATTATAAATATAAACCTACAACTTCTAAAATAGGTATCAATTTAATGCGTTATGGGAGTGATCATCTTTTTATACCAATTAAGTGATAAACTGTACCATAAAAAATAATTGAGGATAACTCTATTATTTTAATTAGATTTGATTTTAGTTCATTTTAAGCAAGTCTAAATGAAAACTGGTGATAACACTATATATTATGGTGACATCATAATTTTATCTTCAACTTTAATCCTGTGCTTTTTATGGGTTGAATATGATGATTTTAAACATTAAAACAGGGGATTTTATATTGATTGTATAACCTACAAATTTGATAGAAAAAGGTAAAAAAATTGGTTATTTTCATTGTGTTTTTACTTTTCCCTCTATGTTAACACCTATACCTATTCTATAGGTTAAATCTATTGCTATTGTTTTAAAAGTTAGTGTGGATAGGAATTTTAATAGCTTTAATGGTGAAGCTGACGGAGGGGGAATAGTTAGGAGTTCTTTTGTTCATGTTCTTTTCTACCTTCTTTAATTTAATTTACCTTTACTCAAACTTACTAATAATGCTTTTGAAACTAAAATGTTAAGCCTTCATAAAGGTTTAAATCGATGTATTTAGGATATGAAATGGATGTTTTGAGTATAATTTAATTAATTCCTCAAAATTAATGAGAAATTAATCTGAACTTTGTTTATATAGTTAAGAATATTTAAAATTTGTGTGTATCTCGTAAAAGTCAATATGACTCACACATTTATAGAAAGAGCAACCAAGCAGCAAATTTCTTACAAATTTGATATTTGAAGCTTATTTCATTTGAACACTTTCATTGATGGCTTTCACAAAGGAAAAATTAAAGTAAACAATCCGGGTTCATCCAATTTTCATCCCAAGTAATATTTTTATTTGTTTGACTATTGTGTATCTTATTTTTACTTCTGTTATAGCTCGGTTGTTATTGTTTTTTTATTTTTTTTTATTTTTGGTAGGTTTATGCCTATTCGTGTTTTTTTAAAACTCTTTATTTGAATTAGGTTTATGCGATTTAATTAAAAATTAGTAAATTTACTAGAAAATAAATAAACAAACAAATAAATAAATAAACAATTAAATAAATAAAATTTAATTATATATATAATATTATGATGAGGTTTCAAATTTTTATAAAGTCAATATAAGTCGGATTCTGGCCCAAATTCGGCCGTCCAGACAGCCCTCCTACTACTTACTACTACTACTACTTCTACTACTAGAATTGTCGGCATTTAGTTGATTATTAATTACAGACTCATTTATCTTTACATTTAAATCAATTATTGACTGATAAACTCAGATTTCATATAAGAACAATGGTCGTTGAATTACTTTTTGCCCCCTACATTAATCATTTAATCCTACCTAGCATGTGGCTGGGATCATGTATGAAACTTTCAAATTTGATACGACTTATAATCACTCATCTACCAACTTACAAACTCGGTGTAATTTGCAATTCTATTATATGAGCCTTCAGTTATTTTGTATTTTTATTAAAGATAAAGTATTTTTGATTAAAATATTATCATTTTAATTTTAAAAAATAAAGAAAAACATCCATTTGCAAGTGAAGAATTATCAATTACAAGATTTTCATTAAGGGAATAAATGCACATAAGTCTATGGTTGGTTGCAATGATTTCATCAAGTAATTATGTATAAATAATTTTAAATGGCATCAACACGTGTCCATAAAATAAAAAAACCCTGGAGTAAACAAGTTAAGAAATCATGTGTTGAGAAACAAACAAAAGTACCAACAAAAGTCTGTGTTTGAAGTCGGCGAGTTTGACGGTAAATCAATAATTCGTGAAGGGGGTGGCTTTTTTCCAAGGGGGTGAACAGTGAGCTTCTCTTATATTGGGAAGGTCAGGTGAGTAAGAAACACGTGCGGGTTAGACCTTTTGCGGTACAATAATGAATAATGTATCTATCTATCTATGTATCTTTGTATGCTATGTACGTGACACGGGAAGGCTCTTTCTAGCCGACCCATTTGACCCGACACCCTGCTCCTGCTCCTGCTCGCATCCGATCCGTCCCTTGTCCCTCTGGCTGGTTGCAACCTTGTAGGAAGAAGCTTTATTGCCAGAGGAGGATGAGCGGTGAATAGTCAAACCCCAAAAGCCTTACTTTACTAGGTGTCCGTGTCTGTTGAGAGACAGGTATATTATATAGAATAATATATAATAATACGAATACGAATACGAATACGAATAATACGATAAAGAGGGTAGAAATAAATTTTGGCGTAAATAGGAAATCTTTTATTGGTTTAAAAGACAAGGCTTTTAAATAAATTTTAGCTTTTCTTATATTCATATCGTTAAGAAAGCAATCACAGGATGCTGAAACCTATAAAACAATCACACAAAAAAATGACAAATACACACGAGCAAAAGCAACGTAAGAAATACGTTTATTTGTATATGTATGGATTAAACGGACAAGGAGGAAAGAGGAGGATGGTTAGAGCAACATGCAGCTTTTCTCCAGGTTCACTCTACATATTTTTACATGGACAGCACCCGCTTTCGTTGAGGAACAAAAGTGGCGCATGCATTTTAGAGACCAGGGCAAACACTGGCCACTCCTGATCTTTCACATTTTCTTCTGGTAAATAAGCCCTCCAATTCCTGATAAAAGCTTGTTGTTTTTACAGCACCGCGTTTACTTGATTCTTACATTCCTACGAAATCTGTCAAAAATTGGGTTTTCAGCGATCTCCTTGGCAGTAGGCCGTCTTGCCGGGTCTGGGTCCAACATAACCTGGCAGGATCACCCAAAAAAAAATTCCCGCATCTATGAGTACCAATGTCTCAGGTTAGTTATTCATGATTTGTTATTTCTACATGACAATTACAGTAATTATGTAGCAGCAACCTCGCCCTGCTTACACAATTATGCAGTGTGATCATATGTTGCCACTTATTTGAAAGTACTGCTTTGTGCTCAAGTATCAGTGATCTTTTGTACCTTGAGTAAATTTTGAAATTGCAGTGAATAGTTGGGGAGGAGTGGCAGTTTCCCTTCTTTCAAAGTCATCAAATTCGGCCCTGATTTTGGCAGGGGTGATCCTCTGACCAGCTCATAAACAGCCACCCCCAAGGAGAAGATGTCAACTTTGTCAAGGCGATCATAGTTGTCATTCAGTATTTCTTGAGGCATATACCGGGCATCGCCCTCTTCGATTGGCAAACTCTGATTGATGAGGGTCGCACAACCAAAATCACCAAGTTTATAAACACCATTTTTGACATAAATATTATCAGGCTTTATATCCAAGTGAGCAATTCCTTTATCGTGTATGAACTGCAATGCCTTACTGATCTGTTGACGCCAAATCAGCTTAATCAGAACAAAATTATTTCCTTCAAAAATAAATTCCTTAAAATAATAAGTTTTGGTATGTTATTTTCTTTGCCATCTTGGGGTGCCCAATTTACTTAACAATCACGAATGTGGAGACAGCACCAGAAAGCAACTCGAAATAATTGAATATGTGGGTGTTGCACATAATTCCTTCTAAATTAGAAGCTTATGTAATAGCGAGCCAGTGCACTTTCAATGACCACGCACCAGTCAGCACATCAATTTCAATAATAACAACAATTTTCAAGAAACGACTAATAAAAATAGAATCTCCAAACGCTTTACAGTACATTTGTGTTGTGCCATGAAGCGGGTTTACATAATCTAGGACTGCTTATTTCTATTAGAAATAGACGTGGCGTGAACTGTGAACAATTAAGGGTAAGCACTCAGATTATTACTTACTCTCTTCAACATACATAAGCACTCAGATTATTACTTGTCTCTTTAACAGCCACAAGCACAATCTAAACAAAGACAAGCCAGTAGAGAAAAAAACATTAACCTGATGCATGGCTGTTAATATTTCTTCCTCTGAATATAAACGAGTTGCTTCTTGGATAGAAAGGCTGTGGTCGCATAGCTCCATCTGGATGTAGAGTTGCTCATTCTCAAACCAAGAAGAGTAGTACCCAACAATGTTTTCATGAGAACCTACAAGAGTCATTATGTCAATATGTGAGAAACCAAACGTGAAGAAGAAAGAAATAGGAACAATAAAGAAATGTTTAAAACATACCTAAAGCTGCCAAAGCTTGAACTTCCATCAAAGCTTTTGTCCTGCACATTAAGTTGCTCGAACAAATAAGGACAAGAAGAAGAAGAAGAACATACGAGAAAGAACAATAACAAATAAACAACAGGGCTACCTCTCTGTTTCTTGATACAATTGTCTTGTGCTACATTTCACAGCATACATACAACCATCAATTCTCTTTATAACTCTAAAAACACGGCTGAAGTTCCCAAGGCCAATTTTCTGGATAAAGCCAAAGCAGCGTGGCAATGTATGAGATGCAAGAAACTAAATATTTGCGTACGGTTATATTTGAGCTTGCGAGGAATACCCGAATCTCATGAAAATCTGTATGATATCGTGAAAGACCATCTCCACCAACTATTTGTGGAGAAAAACCTACATTGTAGCATTTGGTAAATAACAGCTTAAAATCATTCCTCATGCACACACACACACACACACAAAAGAAAAACAACAAATTAAGAAAAGAAAGAAGAAAAAAAACATGGGTTCTGCAAAGAACATCAATTGAGGAGAGATGTATTTCAAAAAATTCAAAGCAACCAATCCGTAGGCTGTCAAAGCAAACTGCACCTGCACATTTTGACCTTCGACTGCCAAAAGGATCTACGTCAGTTTCTGAAGCATCATATAGATAAGGGTTTTTTATGCAAGGAGGAGGCATGACACGGCATCGTAAAGCAACTGCAGATTGTGAAACATAATTCTGAGTCTTATCTGATCCTCCAGCCATTGCTATTGCTCTATCTACCTTTACTTCATCAGCTTCCAACGTATCTTTTGAATCTTCTACTTCCTCCGGCTCATGACAAGGGAAGATGGGAATAGTGTCCACCGACATTCCATCTGAGAAAAATGCGCATGAAAACACGTAAAAACACACACACACACACACACATACGTACACAAAAGAAAATAAATCAGTACGAGAAAACAAAGTCGGAACCGAAACATGTCACCTTGTCTGCGTTTTTTGATCTTGAGAGTGTTTAGTTTATCGGGTGATTTAGGGCAAGGAACATCTTCCTATTTTTATTTAAAAAAAAAAACAAGAAGAGAAGAGAAGAAGCAGAAAAGAGCTGAGTAGTGGCACTTGAAAAAAGATACAACATTCACAATAATTTATTAATTTAATTAAAATTACCTTATTGGAATTTAAATTGTTGAGAGTGTTTTGACCCTCTGGAGTGATATAATCAGGAGTACTGGACGCATCAGATAAGAGATTGGGGTTGGGGTTTTTAAAAAAGAGAGAGAAGAAGAAGAAGAAGAAGTTAGAAGAAAGACAAATAAATGAAGTAATATGTATGTCTAATGTCGTAGGTTTCAATCCATTTGATCCATATATATATATATATATATATATATATATATATATATATATATATGGCGATTGATCGCAAGAAAAGAAAAGAAAAAGATGGGGAAGGAATTACCAGAAGAAGTCCTGACTGAGAATGAAATCCCTGTCATCCATTTTAACATCGACATCGACATCAAGGGCGGCGCAAGACGATTGGGAGGCAACGGCAGGTGCAGAGGTGGTGGTGGTGGAGGAGGATTGACGATGACGTTGGTGTTGAGAGGCTAACAAAGAGACCTGATTCCCAAACTGAGCACTGAGATGCCTCTCCCCACTTTGACTTGTCTTCTCCTTCATCTCTCTCGACCTCTCGAGCGCGTGCAGTGCCAGACTGCCAGTGCAGGCAGACTCCTCGAATGATTCTCAAATGAAACCTAGTACTAATTAGATTTGCGCGGGATGTCGGATTTCCTATGGGCTGCCTGCTGGAAATGAGGATTATTATTATTATTATTATTATTATTTACATTCAAATTTAAATTCTACGGTCTTGGGCTTGGGCTTGGGCTTTGACTTATGGAACCAAGCCATGGGTTTGTTTAAGGGTGTTCATGGGTCCTATAATCAACCCGCCCCGTTCTAACTGCACAACCACCACCACACGACATCGTTAGAATAGAACCACTCGAATCCTCACCGGAATCATCCATCCACATCGTCCGACCGTCACATCCATCTCCGTCCCACATTTTGTCATCGTCGTCCCCATCCGCATCACAGTCAAGCCCATGTCGTTAATGTTATTCACCATCAAACACCACCCCCGCTGCTAACGCCGGAAAAATACAAAACTCACCGCAGCCGCGGGATTCCATCATCTCACGTCGGATTGTCACCCACCCTCGCTCTCACTCTCTCTCCCCACTGTCGAGCCGACAACAGGTGAGTTAGCACGCACATGCCTATTATTTATTAATTTTGTTACTTGAAGATTGTATTACTGTATATTTGTTCTGATTTGTCTAAACATCCTTGTGGGTATGTGCGTTGAATGTATTGCCATGGGTTACGCGTGCAAGGTGTTTGATGGAATGTCGAAGAGAACCGTGCTCAATTGATGTTGTTTGTATGTCACTCCAAACATGGTGAAATATTTTTCAAGACATTTTTTGAATCCAAATAAATGCCATAAAAACAAACAATTTCTTGAAATAAAATATCTACGGGTTGCGCGCAAGTGCCAAATGGCAGTTGCATTAATGTTTTTTTATACGCATTTTTCTTTCAAATTTACTTTACTTGTACCAAATAAATAAACAAATAAAAATCACGTCGCACCTGCCACGACTGGCACAAACCCAAAAGATGAACGCATTGCATTGCAAGTAGTGTTTTCGCGTCTGATTCCAACTGCTACTATACCTTTGTATACCTGTCCTAATCAATCTTTTATTTTTACCGTGTCCACATTACCCACAAATAAGTTATTTTCCTTTTACCATATTGAGATTTATGATCTCAAAATTATCACTCCACCCATGACCAATTGGTTTTGGAAATGTGTCTCCCTATGTTGAATTGTTGCCTTGCAATTAATTAATAATTTTTTGCAATCATCCCATACATGACCAATTGATTTTGGCTTTTGGGATAGAAGCGTAACGTGGTACCAGAGCATGACCAATTAGTTTTGAGCTGTTGTTTGTTGTTGAGATTTATAATCTTCTTTTGAGATGATTATTTTCTTTTTGTTGTAATCTTATATTTCGCGTATTCCTTTTGTATGATTTTCATCTAATAAAAATTTGTCTTACTTATATAAAAAAAATTATAATCTCACATCCAAAATTATTTAGCTTTGTAATTAATTAATAAGAATGACTCCATCAATTGCTAATTGATTTTGGGATGGAAATAAAATTTAATACACATTCATGCCTACTTATATGGTATGGTGGGAAGGGATTCCAGCTGGGATACTAATCGTCTACTATATATGGTGATAGTGTTTTCATTTTTGCTGTCTTCTGTGCTACTGGTGTTACCTGGCCTTAATTTATGGCCTCCTTCTCTAACTGTAGTTTTATTTTGTTAGGAAGCGCTTAATGTTCAGTCACAGCTTGAGATAGTATGAGTTACACATCAATGCAGAACTCATTGCTTACATCCTCATGCTCATATGTTTGATGTCCCATGCATTTTTCACTTTATAAATCATTCTTTACGACACAAAGTCCTTGTTTACCCCTCCCTTTATCAGTTGTTATGATACTTTTAGATTCTTTGTCCAGGTACCCATAAACTGAATTGTGTGACAGAACCAGCATGTTCTTCAAATGAGGCAGGTGCTGTTATATTTGTGTAATTATTTTCTCTCCCTATGAGGAAAGCCACGTGTATAGAGATACCACAATGTTATTATATAACATTGTGGGACCTCATATATATATAGATGTTTTATTTCTTATATATAAATGAAGCTAGAATGGCCATCATCCAAAACAAGAGGGACCTCATTTGCCCTCCCAGAGAGGCATCTACATTGAATTCAGATGAAGAAATGATCTCTGATGATGAGGTATACAGTGAGATTTTGCCATAGCATTCTCCGCTTCTCAGTGTATTTATATTTTTTTGACTGCTTCGTGTTGCTTTTCCTCAATATTGCATGTGTATTCACGCTCCATTACATCTTTATTTATTATCATCATTATTTTTTTTGATAATATGTAAGTAATTTATTAAAAATCACAAACTGAAAACAAATAATGACGTGCACGGTCTACATCTCTGTTTATTATTCCAAGACATTGATTTTCTTTTATTTGTGTAAAGGAGAATATCATTCCATCAAACTTTTCAATCATTCCAAAGTTTAAAGGCTCCAGGAAAGTTCTCACTCCTAGCTTTGGAAGTAATATGTACTGTGGGCCTACATCATGGTCTTTGACTAGACAAGCTGAGGCATTACATCGTTTAAATGAGAGCAAACCGACCACATCATGGAAAGGTAGCCTTTCTTTCTTTCCAGGCGAATTATGGAATTTAATCTTATATTTAAATGCGTGTGTCTGAGATCAAGAGCTAACAAATTCATATTTATTGGAAGTTAAATATGTTTACGCCTTCATACAAAAACTGGGGGAAAAAGTTAGGTCATCTTGCTTTCAAATTTGTCTCCAGCATAAAAACTATACATCAATTAGTTCTTAATGCTACTGGGTTCAGCAACATTTTATTATTATCAAGTGCAGGTGGCAGGGGCAAGGGTAAGCGCAAATTTTCATTTCGTTTTCAGCCATGTAAGGAAGAACTTTACTTGTCTTCTGTCCTGAAAGATGAAAAGGACAAGCTTCAGTTTGTGTCTGAATCTGTTGAACCTGTCCCATTTGGGACTTCCGAACATTCAATGGCTGAAATACTAGAAGAACGTCAAGGAGAAAGAATATCAGATTCAGAAAGTAGCAGAGTCTGTGTTGGAGTGGGGGTTTCTGGACACGGAGTAACTGAGTATTCAATGACTGAGCTTTTTGATGGTCTTCAGGAAAAGACTGGTCTGCTCAACCGCAATCATAAAAGGGTCTGTTTTTTTCCTTAGTTGACAACTTTTTTTTCATTTTGTTTATTTTTTATATAGCTCTATAACCTAAATTTGATCTTTTATTGTTACAATATCAGAATCATAGAACAAAAGTACAGACAAGGCAGCTTGCCTATGAACAAGTTACTGTGTCATTGGGAGATAGAAACATGAAAGATGAAAAGGACAAGCTTCAATTTGTGTCTGAAGATGTAGAAACTGTAGCACTTGAGACTTCAGAACATTCAATGGATGAACATTTTGAAGATTATCAAGGAGAAAGAATATCAGATTCAGAAACTAGTGGAGTCTGTGTTGGAGTGGGAGCTTTTGGACATGGAGCAACTGAGCATTCAATGACTGAACTTTTTGATGGTCTTCAGGAAAAGACTGGTCTGCTGAACAGAAATCTTAAAAAGGTCCGCTTTCTTCTTTAGTTGATAAATTTTCTTTTCCTTGTAGCTCTCTAATCTAGATTTGATCCTTTATTGTTGCAGTATCAGAATCATAGAAAAGAATCAAAAACAAGGCAGCGCGCCTATAAAAGAAATACAGTGTCATTAGGAGATAGAAACATGAATGATGAAGACCCTCCTGAGCCCCTAAGTTGCGGAACATCTAGTGATGAAGAGGTATTGCCCTGTTGCTGATTATCTTCTTGGCCAGGCTTTCGTTTCAATTTGTCTTCCGAGTGCAATGATTTTCTTATGCTAGCTTTGTATTCCTAAGGCAGATGAAAAATCAAAATCTAAAGCCCATTATCCCAGAAATCAGAAAGCAAACGATGGCTGAACAGTTTCAAGAGGTTTTGGGTGCCTCCTGCGTAAATAATGAAGGGCTTATATATGCAGCACCTAAATCAGGGTATTGTGATAGATACTATACTGCCAATCTGCCATTGTAATATCTAGTGAGAACTGATTTTCTCGATTATTGCTAACAAATTGTGCAGCTCTGGATTATTTGCAAGATTGCAGCAAGTGATGCACATTGAAAAGGAAAGAGAAGTGGATTTTTCTAGGAAGTTACTAGCAGGAGGTAGTCCAAGTCGTAGTATGAGCCCTGTTTCCTTTTTGTTTTCTTCTTCCTCTTTGAAATTTTCTTCCTATCATACCTTTTTATCTGTCCTCTTATTTATTTTAAGATGAAGCAAACAGCATTGATGTCAAAATTCTGTCAAAATACTTAGATGCCAAGCTGATTGTTTGTCAGTGCTTTTATAGAGAATACGAGGTATTTTTTTTAAATACTTTTTTGGAGCCTTGTAGATATATTTTCTTGATCATTAAATTGTTAAATGTTCATGTTTGTTTGTGCAGTGCAACTTGCGGAATAAGAGCTCTCAACCAGCACAGGAAAATATAGAACGGAAAAGAACAATTATCTTCAACTCAAAATTGTGTAGCAATGTCGAACTTGAAGTTGGAAACCTTATTCGAATTTACCCTCCATGGTATGGATTATCAACTTTAAATGTTGTACATTCTCATTCAAAACAGCATAGCAGCAAATAAAATTTGCTCATTCTAAAATCTGAGGCAAGCATTTGAATTTCAACATAGCTCAAGTGACTCGCATTAGCATTTGAATTTGACCGTGCATTGTTCAGCCTACATTACACTGAGATTTTCATCCAATTGTAAATTTTTTGTTGGCAGGAAAGAGGTGTCAGTTTCAGGAAGTGATGAGTGCACGATTCTATGTTCCTATTTCTCACAGATTTTAACATGATCGGGAATCTGTCATCCAAGAGGGTGGTAGATATACGAGTTGAGCTCAACCTCGTGCTTAAGCAGTTCTGTTGGGAGATACATCTCAATATACCCATGCAAATCACCCAATACCTTCTCTTTTCTCAGGTTTTTTGTACTTGGAGTAATCGCATCAGTTCTAGGTTCGCATTGCATGAGTTTGTGCTTTGCCTCCCCAGCCTCTCTTTTTGGAACAGTTTTATACCAAAGATGCATATCACGTGAAAAGAAGGCTTAAAACACATTGATGTGAACTTTAAATATTTCAGTTTTGTACATATGCTTTATAGTTTATACTGCTTGACATAAATTGAAATGAAAGTTGTATTCTAATCCATTGGTGATGATACGGTTTGGTATTATTATGATGTAGTCTTACAACGAGGCTGAGTTCCATAGTAAAACATAATAATAAATACAAAAGGCGTATGTAGGTGTTTGGGCCCTTCTGGTTTCATCATGTAACCTAACTGTGGCTAACATTTCATAATGTGTTCATTACTCGCAAGTAATGTCAGCCTTGGTTCAATGGTGCAAGCGTTGTCCATTAAAGAACCCCTTTTGGGATCTCTGAATTTGGTAGATGATAAGAATTTCCTTCCACTGCATGCTAGGTAAGACAAGCCAAATTATTTATTAACTGCAAGATAAAGAAACAATAGCAATAATAGGCCACTAGGATCAGTGCACGGGACCCGTATTCTTGGAGAAACAATACGAGGATCGAGTAACCTCACTTTCAAGTTCAACGTGCGAAGATAAAATTTTACAAATAATCGTGTTGTTGTAGGAAGAGTTGATTCATCGAGGCATAGAAAGCGGAGATGCTACTGCCCTTGCCATCCCCATTGCCAGTTGGGGATAGCCTCATCATCCTGCCACATCAATGATATTAGCTTCACTGCACATTAAACATTGGTAAAACACCCTCCGAGTCGGACCCTATGGATGGCACAGATACTATTTGCAGTCGCCCCTAATGAATAGTTCAGACTCATAACGAGCACGCTTCAAGCCCGAAGAATACAGCAGTTAGGATTTCTTTGGCCATGGACAAGAAATCCACCTTGCATGCCTGTTTGATAATGAAAACCTTTGCCCAAAAGATGCAGGTAATCATCCACGAGGAATCCCCCTGAAGGATCGGTAAAAGTAGAAAGAGATGAATTTTGGGAATCCCCATTCTTTTTTCATGGCCTTGAAATGCCTTATTGGTCCTCCATCTTTATATTGGAAAGATGGCACAATATTATCACACAAGATAGAATGCAAGAGATGTGTATAGATATAACATAACACAAGTTGTGAAGAGATGCAGAGAATTACCTCTGTAGGAAAAATAATGGTCGTAAGATGATTGAGCAAGAAGAGCTTGAAGATGACATTGACCTACCATCCTGCATGGAGAGAGCATGTATCCATCTTTGCCAAGGCCAAGTATATGGAAATGTGATCATGTCCATCTTTGCTCTTCCTGCAGTGTTGAATTTTAATTTACAAATTTTATTATAATTAAACTGCAAACTTAAGACTGGGTGGAAAATTGGAAAGCATATGATATGAGAGCATTGAAATTAGTTAGTATATTTTAGTAAGGGTATTATAGTAAAATCATATAGCGTAGCATTCTCAAAGTTCTACTATATAATTATATAACGTACTCTTTATTCAGTTGGTAATATAAATTTTACTCCCTTCCTTTTGCTCTAACCTGATATCAAAGCAAGGTTACTGAACGACCCTAACCTAATCCCCTTTTTCACTCTGAACGACCCTGAAGGAGTTGAACCACTTCCTGGAATGTACTGGGGCTGTCTAATCTGCGTCATCTTGCTGCTAGCCAGTTTTCATTTATAGATCAAATCTTCCGTACTGATCGAATATGAAACTGCTACACTGATTGGATTTTCGGTGTTTCTGATGGCTTGATAAGGGTTGCTATGTGTCTGATTGAGTTTCTCATAATTATAACTTAATGAATATTTTGAATCTATTTTCTGGATTGTTTATCACTGATTTTATGGAAATCCATTTTTGCTGCTGAAGTTTATGGATTCTTGGTTTTAGTTGCTGAAGTTTTATATTTATCTGAATCAAATCAATTTCATTGCTGCTGAACTAAGTCATGTCAACCAATAATTTGACTAACTTGCTTCTGTTAAAAAAGAAAAGGGTTCTTCTATATGCAAGCCGCCTCCTGCTTGAATGCAGTGCTCGAATGTGGAGCTTTCGAGCACTGGTCATCCTTTCAAGCCATCTTCTTGAGCACTCTAACCACTCATTTTTCTCCTGCAACTTGACTGGAATCATGGCCTTTGCTCGAATGTTTAACTTTCGAGCTAGAGATTCATTTTCGAATCATGTTATCGAGCACACAACACTTTTTTGGTACAATACTCAACCAGAAGTCTGCTCTATTCTTAGTTTGCTCGAATGTTGGACTTTCGAGCAAGTGGCTCACTTTCGAGCCAAAGACACAGATGGGAGTAATTGGGTTGGCTGACATGGCACAAGTCCACGCCAGCTGACGACAGAAAGTTGCCACACGGTTGAGTGCATATAGATTTATTCTATATATAAGCATCAAACACTAATGATATGGGAAAGTAAGAAAGAAAAAAAAAAGTTTTGTGAGGTCCTCAAGGAATGTCTGGCAATTAGGCAATGTGGGAGAGTGTACAAGGCAAAAGATCATTTCCCTTTTCCCCTGTTCTTTTTCCTGTGTTTTTTTTTAAAATTTTTATAGACAAGGTACCATTCGTTGGACGCCTGTATGGGGGTAGTTTCCATCAAAAGCAAGAATGGTTTTAACAATGCTCAAGGGATAAATTAAGCATCCACCACTGATCAAACGATTCAATAGTTCTCACTCACTGATCTAACTACTGCAGAAAATAAAAGTGAAAAAAAAAACTCACTGTGCTAGGAATTTAAACTCGCCACACCACTTTCAGCCTCGCGTTGTACTACTTCCATACTAAAACTAGAACCCAAATCCTTCTTTACCCCCCTCTCTATCATCGCCCTCCTGGCTGCTTCTAAATCGTCCCATCTCCCCATATCGGCATACAAATTAGACAGCATGACATAGTAAGCGCCATTATCGGGCGCCAACTCCACAAGCTTCCTGGCTGCGAGCTCACTCAATTCCAGATCTCCGTGCATCCTAGCGCCGGACAGGAGTGCTCCCCACATTGATTCTGTGGGCTGAGGACCCCCCATTTGGGTAGCGACCTTCAACGCGTCCTGCAGGTGGCCGGCACGGGCCAAAAGGTGGACCATGCAAGCAACGTGTTTGGCACAAGGAGGGAAGCCGAAGGAGCCGGCAGCGAGGGAACGGAAGATCTGCCAACCGGTCTCAACAAGGCCGGAGTGGGCGCAGGCGGATAGAACCCCAAGAAGAGTGACATGGTCCGGTCGGATGGCCTCCTGCTGCTGCTGCTGCTGCTGCATTGCAAAGAAGCACTGCACCGCCTGGTGGCCGCTCTCGGCCAGGGCATGCCCCTTGATGAGCGCATTCCACGTGAACACATTCCTCTCCTTCATGCCCTGGAAAACCCTCATTGCTTCGTCTACCCGCCCGCATTTCCCGTACATGTCCACCAGCGACGTCCCCAAGACGACGTCCAATTCCCAGCCACTCTGGGCGATGAAGCGGTGTATCCAGGCACCCGTTTCGAGAGCCCCGGTGTTCCCGCAGGTGGCCAACGCGCTCACCATGGTAACCCGGTTGGGGGCCACGCCCGCTTGCTGCATCCGCTCCAAGGCAATCAAGGCGTCCTCGTGCTCCCCCGCCCTTCGGCTGCCGGAAATGAGGGTGGTCCACGACACGACGTCCCGGTGGGGCATTAGGTCGAACACCTTGCGGCCCAGGGCGACGTGGCCGCAGGCGACGCAGAGGGAGAGGAGGGAGTTCTGGACGTAGACGTCGGCGGAGTGGCCGAGCTTGGTGGCGTGGGCGAGGACGGAGAGGCCTTGGGGGAGGTCGCGGAGCTGGGACAGGGAGCTGAGGACGAAGGGGAAGGTGTAGTTGTTGGGAGGGATGGAGTTGGCGTGCATGTGGGCGAAGACGGAGAGGGAAGGGCGAGGGGAGCGAGCGAGGGAGAAGGCTCGGATGAGGGTGTTGCAGACGAAGACGTGCGGGGGGCTTCTTGTAGCAGCAGCGAAGATGAAGAGGAGGGCAGCGGAGTTCAAGAGGCGCAGAGAATGGGAGCAGGCGGCGATGAAGTTGGAGGCCACGGTGGTGTCGGAGCGGAGGTTTTGGAGGACCAGCTGAGCCTGAATTTGCTCAATCTGGGCGTCCCAACCCTGATCCCGAGGGCCGGCGGCGGCGGCGGCGGCGGCGGTTAAACACTTGAGAACTTTCTCCCTAATCATCATCGACATCTACATCCACATTCATACATGGGATGTCGGGAAGAGATGAACCCTGTCACAAAAAAGGACGTCCCGATTCGGGGGAAAGAGGAAAACAACTGCTGCAGGTAAATCAATAAAATTAAAAATACTAAAACATAAACATTGCGCATCCGGGGAATCGAACCCCGGTCAGTACCGTGGGAGGGTACTATGATACCACTACACTAGATGCGCTTGGTTGCTCGTTGCGGGCAGGCTGGTAATCACGTACTAATAAAAGGATCAATACGAGTATTGAAGAGGGGTGGACACGTGGAGCTTGGGAAAACAACCAGACCAGACGATGAAGAAGAGGGAGGGGCACGGTACGTAGTACGTAGTACGTACAAGGCTAATTTCACCTCATGAAATTTCAATTATTGGATGAGTAGGCACAAAAGCCCGCTTGTCACGTTCAACTGCGCAATTTCAAAACGTTTCATACCCATTTCAGTTCAGCCTTTTATTTCACTTCTTTTCTTTCGCTTTTTCCTCCGTGTCAGACAATAATCCAACTCCCAACAATATGCATATCATACATATATAATTCGAGAATCCTAAAAAAACCAGGGCCAAGGTGCACATGGGAGTCTATTCACTTCACTTAAAAACTGGATCAGACTTGTTCATTTAATGTTCTTTTTTTTTGCTGATGGTTAATACTTTTTAAACACGAATGGAGATCGACGTTTTTTAATTTTTATGCAGTTAATTCATACACAGAGGAGGACTTGATATGAAAACTATATATATGTGGAGCTGTCATCGGTTGTCGTTTAAAAGTGGTCGACGAGTTATAGCGTGTGATAGTCGCCCCATCACGCTTTAAAAAAGCTTATCTTCTTTGCTAATGCATATGTAAATTAAATGGAATCATGAAAAGCCACAACATTTTGGATTTATTTTTTTGTATCGATGTTAAATTAAATGTATGTAATCTTTAATTTCCTCTCTATCATGATCATGACGCCTTTTGCTTTTTCATTCGTTTCAATATGGATGCTACTCATTGCCCTCGTAAATTTTCCTCGATAGCATGATTTTTGTGCGTCGTATTGCCGCACTTTTGTCCTGGAATAAACTAAGGTTTTGTGAAAATTTTGCAATGACCCGATTTGATTTATGTGTCAGCTATAGCCTTCCTGGTTGACTCATTAATTGAGTCGTGATTGACATATTAATCCTTATTAGGATTGGTATCGCTATTCTTATTACCCTAGTCGAGTTGTTTGTATAAGAGGATAAACACATGTGGTGAAAATAAAGTATTTGATAGAGAAAACATTGCAAATTATAGAGCCAGGATAAACGTGTAGTGTCCCTCGGTGGTGCCTAAGGCTACTGGAGAATAAATGTTCGGATTTCAATCTATGATTAAGTTGTAAAACCTTCTTCAATAATACATTATTGATTACCTTAGTAACTGTCCCATAGTTTTCCAATTTGGGTTTCCGTAAAACTTTTGTGTTCATTTATTATTTATTTTTTTCTCTATTTTGTTAGATATTGTGGTTTAAGTATTTAATTTTAGATGGGTTTAATCTTTAAAATACAACAACTGTTATTAGAGTAAGGTTTAAGTTAGTAAGAGACAGTGCTAACTTAGGGCCACTAAGAATCACAATATTAATTGAAAGTCCGCTTCATTAAATTTTTCCATCTTACTTTTTATTAACTTACAACCACCCAGCTTGAAAGTTTGCTTCGTTAAAATCTTCTAGATTTCTCTAGCCTCCAAGGCTAGATTTGGCCTCAGGCTTTTGTGGGGTTGCTAGTTGTGTTAGCTAATGGCAGAAGTTGTCCTAATTGACATGGGCTGATTTATTTTTGTTTAGGCTGTTTTCTTTGGTCTGGCCTAGGTTTGAGCTCAACTCCCTTGACCTGGGTGTGGCTCATTTAGACCGTAATGTTGTGTAGACTTAGAGCATCTTTAGTGCATTAAATATAACAATAAATTTATATAAAATTTTAATTTTAGATAAGAATAACATATCATAGTATCATACTATTATCTTCAGACTCATTCAAAAACTCAACACGTCCTTCACTGTGTAGGTTGTTATCGATTTGAGCCCTTTCTATATGGACATTGATCCATTGTTATTTTTTAAACTTATGGCCCCTTTGGGAATTTTGTAGGCTTTATGGCCATTGTTCCTCATGGGTTTATTGTTCGGATTGTTAGGACCCTTTGACATGACTTTGCATGGTTTCCCATATACTATTTATAAATAAATAAAGATAGATCAAGAGTTTGGTCAAAATCATTAAAAATATATGAAACAATGACTCAATTTGATATTGCTTTTAAGAAATGACTTTTTCTTATTTTACAAGCAACAAAATTAATTTGATAAAAAAATACTTTTATATTTCTTTTATCGTTAAAACATATATATTTTAAGGTTGCTTTTCAAAGTTACTTTTTTAAAAAAACAACTTTGAAAGTTATAAAATATAATAATAAATTTATTTTAAAATCAAAAGGTAAAAGATGTAGGTTAAAATTTTAAAAATTAAGAATATTTTTTAAAATATTCTTAATAATTATATTTTTAATTTATCAAATATTTATTACTTATTTTTATAATAAAGTATTTTAAACTCATAATTTATCAAATATTCATCTATTTATTTTTATAATAAAATTTTAACACACTTTAAAATAATTCCGATCTCTTCAAGACACAGAATTACCAGAATAGCACAAGAAAAATCATCCGCAATAACCTACGCCTCTCAATATCGATTGATGCACTAGTAGCCTGGATCGGGGAGAATTCCAAAGTTGAATGCTCCTAGTCCAGAGAAAGAAAGAATGTGGTTAAGGAGGCTGGATCCCATAGGTCCGTTCCCTGTTTTACGGGGAATAGTGAAGAAAGCATACATGTGAGAAACACTACTTAAAGTGTTTTTATGTTTCCATGGGTGGATGATTTGTTTCTCAGGCTAGACATGGATGTCATGGAATATGTTACCTAGAAATCAATATAAAAACACTTGAAAATTCTAAAACAATTTAAATGATTAAAATAAATGAATCTTTAATTAGCCTAATCCTCCACCAAATGATGTCAAATGCAAAATGACATGACATTTAAAATATATTTCTTTTACATATTTCTAGTTTAACCGCGGGGGGAGTTGTTCCTGATTCTAAAATATGTGATAAACCCATCGAATCTTTATTTAATAATAATAAAATAAAAATAAAAAACCTATGGGATGGAATGACAAACCCGCACCGCACTAGTATCTGACAAAATATATTACATGCATCCCTTTGTACCCTTTTTGACGTTTTATAATTATGTGCCATGCTGTTGTGTACACATGCTCTCATCTTCTCTGATAATTATCTGACACAATATATTAGATGCATGCCTTCGTACTCTTTTTGACGTTTTATAATTATGTGCCAATGCCATGGGGTTGTACACATACTCTCTTCTTCGCTGCCCCCTCTATTATGTACTATTCCCTTTCATCATATTCTAAAGCAACTTTGAATCTCCCTCGCCGTCCCCCCTGCCCCTCTCTCTGAGCCCCGGCCGTCTAGAACTATTCCCCTCTCTCTTTCCCTTCCCTGTAATAATCGATCTTAAAAGTTAAAACGACTGTGATGTCAACTTCACCTGCTGAAGAATTGAAATTCCAGGTAATCACAACGTACGCACGCGCGCGATTCTGTTTATTTATTTATTTTTTGATATTTCACCCATCAATATCTTTCTCTGTCACCTCTTCACTTTCTTTGCCTGATCGAAGACATGGGTCCTGAAAGTCCTCATGCACTGCGGAGGCTGCCAGAAGAAAGTTAAGAAAGTTCTGCACAGCATTGATGGTACGCACGTAAACCCAATTAATCTTCTATCTCTCTCTCTCTCTCTCTCTATATATATATATATATATGTATATATTAGATCTTACACGCGCTAATTCGGACATGGCTTTGAGCCTCCGAGTCTTATATACTGTTTATTTCACACGTTCTTTGATTCTTAGGTGTTTACGCCACAGATGTAGATTCACAGCAACATAAAGTCACGGTGACTGGTAGCGTTGATGCAGAGACTGTTATGAAGAAGCTGGAAAAGGCTGGCAAACATGCCGAGCCTTGGCCAGAGATACCTGCCGAAAAGGAGGCAAAGCTGGACGGAAAACTAAAACAAAAGAAGCCAAAAAACGAAGAAAATGGAAGTAGTGGTGTTGGTGATCCGAAGAATAATTCGGTAGAAAAGTCAGCTGATGTTGCTAAAATGGGTGGGGGTGGCGATGTTAAGGAGGTGGCTGATAAAAATGGTGGAAGCAAAAAGAAGAAGAATGGGCTAAAGGGGGGTTGTAGTTGTGACAACAAAAACTCAATCAACGGGGGAGCCAGCAGCATAGGGTCTCCACCACCAGCTGCAGATTCTACTCACGGCTCTGCACCTCAGCCTCAGCCTCAGCCTCAGCTCGTTTACCCGTATCCGCCCATGTATCATTTGCCATCAGCATATGCATTGAACTACTACAGTATGGCCCCTCCTACCACTGGAAATTCCTATAATCCTGTTCCGCCAGCCAAAACTTATCTACATGCATCGCCCGATTTATACAACGAATTTGGCGATGAGGAAGATGAGTGTGGTCCGTGTGGATGCTCAGTCATGTGAACAAAATATGCTTTGATAACTTTGAGATGCCGGTGTGGTGTTTATGTGGTAATTAAGATGAAGTGAAGTTATGGACCAGAATATAAAATCCAGTAAATACTTTGCTTTGATTTCAAATAATGCATTAATATATTGTACGGCAGATAGTTATGCAGGTCTATATTCCTGTTCTTGCTCCAAACCTTTGCGGGTGCCGGGAGGTTTTATTATTTATAACAAACTACTATTTAAAATATCATGTTCATTAACCGCTATTGATAGATTGTGTGTGTGTATATATACACACATAAAATGGAAAAAAGTACTGTACTTACATCCACCAAGTCTATCAGTTAGGCCTGGAGTAATCATGAAAGGCGAGAGCATAATGTATTGAAAGCAAGGCATGACTAACGCACTTAAGCTTTTGGATTTGGACCGACTCAATTACTGATGCACTTCCACATCAAAGCCACTTGACTAGACTATCAAAGCATAGTGGGAACAGTACGTACGTAGTAGAATGCAGGGGAAAGGACTCCGGTTATGCATGATTTGATATCTTCTTTCCCAATATACCACATTTGTAACTTCTAAGTTTGTTCTCAAAATACCAGTGTAATTTTTTTTTTTATGTTGTTTGTGACGACGTGACATATCTGATAAAAAAAAAATCATCAGTACTAGTTTTATGGTCGAAAACTTTATTGAAGTCATGTATTTTAAATAGTAATATTTTAGAAACTTTATTACGATATTTCCAATAGTGCTAAAATTTGTATATTTGAGAAGTAAAGCATTATCTGATATAATGACTAATCAAACCTCACATGTGACATGACTAGTGGCAAGTTTTAGATTCACAAGGGTCAATTTGATTTTAAAATAATAGAGCCTGAAACTCTTCTCTCTTTAGGTGTGTTAATTAGTTTCAAATCAAATTCAAAATCATGTTTTAATCTTAAATTAGATTTCACAAAATTAAGCTTTGTTTTATATGTATGTTTAGTTTTTGTGAACAAAACTATAATTTGTTTGGTCACCGAAGTCATAGATCGACAAAATACAACCTTCTTTGCATTTATTTATTAAACAAACTTTTATAATTTGAAATATGGCTTTTGAAAAAACCAAGGGGTACCCTGACTAGTGGATACCTAATAGACCACAGGTTGTGGAGGCATTTCCTAAATGATTGACCGACCAAAAAGCTTCAATCTCTCAGAGCACGGGGGTGGTCGATGGGTTGGGGCTCGTAGAAGGGTTAAATAAATAAATCAAAACTCAACATAAAAACACAAAACAAAGTTTTGTTCTTTAAAAACATGATTTTGAGGGAAAACAAAACACCTCTCTCATTTAATTAAAAAAATATATTAAAACCTTAAATAAATTATAATTGAAGTTAGATATAACTAAATATTGTAATGATAAATTAATCCGTATAATCAATTAATAAATAAGCACTAAAACTTTGAACTTTTCATTAATTTATAGTGTCAAATTTTTAAAAAATTGATTTTTTATATACACTAATATATTTTAATTAAAATAAATTAATTTTTATTTATAAACTTGCAATGTAAAATAAAATAGTTCATTAATATTTACAATTAATTAAAATACCAGTGTAATTTTTTTTTTTATGTTGTTTGTGACGACGTGACATATCTGATAAAAAAAATCATCAGTACTAGTTTTATGGTCGAAAACTTTATTGAAGTCATGTACCTAATATACCTAATAGACCACAAGTCAATGCTAGAAATAGTAGTGATCAACATAAGTCAAAAGGCAAAAGAACTTTTGGGTTGATGAAGTTGAGAATTTCAAGTGGAGAGGTGTTCATATTTGAATGTTAACTCTATACTTCATCAAATGTCAACCCGACCTCTATAAGGAGCTCAACAAAATTAGGAGAGTATAATAGTATAGAGTTTGAGACATGAAAAGTGTCAAGAGGAGATCCAGTATATCGACAACGGAATTACAATCAAAAGACCTATTATTTGCTTAATTATTATCACCCAAGACTTCATAAACATGAAAATATTTCTTATGAGAATACAAAGAATGTGTTGAATCCACCAGCTTCATAAGGATTTGAGAGCAAGATACCGGTGAAGCAATCAACATTGGAGGACACCTTGAACACTTATAAAACACACTAGTTTATGGCTTTAGGATAGCCATGAAAGACTCTGAAGGGCATGGCAGAGACTCAATTAAATAACATAAAAGGTAGCTTTTATTGTTTTATTGTAATGCAATAAAACAAGGGTATGGAGAGTTAGACAGGTTAGATTGTTATTCTTATTAGTACCTTATAAAAAGGAAGCTTTCGTAGTAATATAAAAATAAATCCCAAGAAACATTGTAATGATATCACCTTGAGAAGTGGCAAAGAAGTGGAACCTGCACAAAGTGAAGAAAAGACAGACTCCATTTTTGAATCTAGGGATACAGGTTACATGAAATTTGGAGAAGGGATGGCGAAGGATACATTGAGAGTAGTGATATTGATTATGATATTTCTTATAGTTTGAAGACATTATTACCTTATTCACAAGTGTTTTATAAATTAGGGATAGACAACCAATTTTCATAGTTTATGGTTATGTTAAAGAAAGTATAAATCAATATTATTTTCATCGAAGCTCATGAACAAATGTCTAATTATGAAGTTTCTAAAGGACCTTATTTTAAAGAAAAGAAAACTAGAAGATTATAAAACTATTAAACTGATTGAGTATAGTATGTAGTTTCAAAAACTTTACCTCAGGAATTGAAAGATCATGAATTTCACTCTACTATGCAATATTGGTCATGATTATTTTGATAGTGTGATGTGATTTAGGGTCAAGTATCAATGTGATGCCCTTATCAAACGATAAGAAGTTGAGACCCACTTTTATTTCTCAACAATTAGCAAATAGATCAACAAAACAACTAGTGTGGATAATCAAAGATGTAAAAATTGATAAATTCATATTTTCAGTTGATTTTCTAATTCTCCATATGAAAGAAGACCAAAGAATTCCTCTAATCCTTGGGAGGTCATTTTTAGCCATGGGTATGATAATTTAATTTCTCTAATATAAATATAATATTCAATACTCAAGCATTTAATTTAAGATAATTTTTTTATTAATATTCGAATATTATAATTAAAATATTTTTTTTTTGTAAAAAATATATTAATTATTTCACACCAATGATGTGTGTATTTATAAAAACTGTGGTACTATATCCGTCATTTGCTTTTTCAAAATTTATGGCAGGCCATTTTTATGAATGGCATGCAAAAGATTCCGTGGACAAAATAATATATGAGGTGACAACTTCCGGGCCACCGGGGGTGCAGTTTTGGAGCACGCACGGTCCACAGAATCTTTGAAAACTCTTTCTTGGTAACTCTTTCACTCACAGGAACCACATCTTTTGGAATGGCGGTGAATTATGTATTGGCCATTGGCATTGGGTCTCCCGTCTCGACCAATTTGATTGACGCCAACAGTACTTTTATTTTATTTACAGGTAGGTAGATTGTATCCATAAGACCTTACTTACCATTTAATTGCTGATTATTATTTTTGCCACCATCAAGCTCTTTTCAAAACTGCATCAGCCAACTGGATGCTCACTGCGACAGCAGCACCGATGGTGAATCTTTCCGTCATCGCGCTACACTCTAGTTAGTTAATATAATAGATGGAATGTTAAGTTAAGTGCTACCTAACTAACACAGTAACACACGGCTAATAACGCTATAGTTTTACTACAATAAAAAAAATAGAGATTAACAGGAACTGTAGCTTTCAACAAATAGTGAAAAATTAAAGGTGAAAGATGCAAGAGCCTGGGTGAAAAAATTGATTGAATGCTCAGATTAGACGTAGCAGCAGAAGAAGAATAGTAGTCTTGAGGATTGCATGACAAGTATATATGATTGGTGGCCGTGTGTGCACTTAATTGTTTGAGCTAGTTTGGTATCTTTTTTTTCATCAAATTAGTACCTTGTTTTATCTTGAAAAAACTATATATGAAGACAAAAAAAAAGGACTTCCAACAGACCGAAAATGCCCGGAAGTTACCAAGTCGTCTTCATGGCACAAACGTTTTCCCTACCTTCACATCACCTATCTCTTTCCTCATTCATTTTAGCTAAATATCCAAAATAGAGATGGAACCCCCAACAGATAGAAGATGCCCTTAAGCTAGCTAGTCACCTTCATAGGCATAAAATTTTGTCCTACTTTCATGTCAGTTTTTTTTTTTTTTTTTTTTCACGTTCATTGTTGCTGCGATCCAAGGTAAACATGAAATCCCAACAGATAAAAGATGCCCTGAAGTTAGCAAGTCGCCACGGACTTTTGTCCTAGTGTCATATCATCTATCTAAATAGATTATTAAGACCGATCATGATCACCATTAATGCGCAACGCACATCAGACCATCAATAATCATCATATGATAACCAATGTTGAAAGAAGGAAAGAAAAAAAAAAGTCACCGTAATCAGCAGTTACCACACAATGCAAATGGGAGAAATCTTAACTACAAAGAACTTGCCCAACTCACCCACAAGTCATTGTTAGTACAACAGCAGTAAAACCAGGCGTAGCAAATCACCATTCATTACAAATCACGAACATGGACTTCTATGCGGAACCTTCCTCTGACTTTGGGCCTGGTTTTGCCTCACCAGGAACAGGAGAGCCATCTGCTCCCATCTCTGATCTCAGGTCATTGATGCTCTGCTCCAATTCCTCTATATGAGATCCCATTTCGTCAAGTGCATCGCAGTTAAGGAAATAAGAAAAAGCCTGCATAAACGTGCGGTGTGTACCGATCGTGCATGTGCCACCATGCTACAGGTGGAATAGACCTTGCTTTTTTATTTTATTTTTTTAAATATCACTCTACCTATAATGCCACATACGCAATTGGTGCACGATTGTTACCCACCGCACCTACATGTAGACATGCTCAGTAAATAAAAAACCCCACCATTCATATCTTACTTAGAAACCGATGGGGAGTAACAATAAAACAAGAAGACGACAAAGCGAAGCCATGTTTCAGTAATTTTGTTCATCGCGTGTGTATGAACTATAAATGAGAGACTATAGTGAGTTTCCAGAACGTGTGGAATAAATAACGATAAAGGATACAACATCTAAGAAACCAGATAGGAAAAACCAGAAGAACCTTAATCATACATATCATTGTTCATTAGTGAATATGTTAGAATTTTTTTATTTGTATACATAAGCTCATTGAAATCACTATTTGCCGCCATTAAAATTAAGATTATGGGGAAAAGGATATTCTTTGTAACAATAGAATCTGACATAGCCTGGAACCTGGATTGCTGCAGACAAAAAAAATCTTAGTAGAAGTTACACATGAGAACACCAACTCCAAACTTAACTCACCATCTGCTGAAGGAGGTTTTGCACCTGCAAGAACAAAAATAAAGAATTAGACATCACTGAATGTTTAATGAAAAGTATCGCATGATATAAAATTTAAAATAAGGACTCAAACACATCCTACTCCTCATATCAACTAAGCACAATAGCTGATACTGATCTACCTTGACCAGCTCAATCATGATTGAAATCCATTAGATTGAATATAACATTGTTAGTTGGAACTCCAATCACGTGACAGATACAGAGGTGAAAGGACTCACAAAGATTGTCATATCAGCAGTGCTTTGTTTTGTATCTTCTGAATCACGTCCATCCTGCAATAAAACCAACCAAAGCATACTAAAGCTGAAAAGCTCTCTACAGATTAAAAAGAATCTTCCATTTCAGACCACAGACAGGCACAGTATCAGACAGGCTTATTATATAACCAATGAAATGCACCTGAACAGCAGATCCAAATAGCAAAAACAGCTCCAATTTTAAATAACGATAATGACAATAAATATATAAATTATTTCAACCGAGGTGAGTGTGACTGGATGATTCTTCAAAATTACGAAGTTTTTGCCATAGGAAGACAGACTCAACTAATAGCAACGCAAAGCATCTTCCAAGAGGGCTGCGAGACGGTGAAAGTTTTTTTTTGACAGCTTGATTAAGGCGTATTGCTATTTGGAAATGAAATTACTTTATACCCAATGAAATCATTAAGACCATGCAATTTCAGTTTAAGATAATGCAGCATCTACCTTTTTTTTTTAAATAAGATTAGACATAGCAGTATTACGGCCTCTAAAAATTAAGATAATTAACTATGCAATAGACTTGCTTAAATTTTTTTGTTGGCAATTACAGTTTCCGACTTCCATCAGATGATGAAGTAATAGTACTACGTGCAAAATTCAAATTTGTACAGAAGAAGAAGAAGATAGAATGCAGAGATAACTATTGTTTTTTTTTTAAATTATTTATTTTAATTGTACTCAATGAAGTAATAGCACTCCTTCCATCAGTGTTACATGCTTTGTTGGAATTTGAATTCCAAGAAAACAACTCACGGGAGAGGGAGAGAGAGCTTTTGCTCAATATTTCACTTTGAATTTTAATTACACTCACCGTTCTAAGTTTACAATGATAGGCAAAGAGCTTATATAGCGATACAATAAAAAATAAAATGACTACAGATTAAATGCACCTATTATTACAACTAATTTGAGCATGAAGAAAACGATGAGTCATCACAATTAATTGTGTCAACAATTAATTAAGTTTATTTTCAAAACTGATCCCATGAAAAACAAGAAGATAGCAGCATCATAACAGTCCAGTCAAACAGTCAAGTCTGAGAGACTCTATAGCTGGTCCAACAACAAGAGAGCCATCCGATAAACAAAACTTTTGCCCAATCATCGGAACTCCTATCCAATGAAATCTCATCCAATCAACTCCTATCTGATGAACTCCATTCCGAAATAAAATAGACTTGGTCTGAGAATCTTTATTGACTCAAGAAACACTAGTTATTCCGAGAATGTGTCAAGTCATCCGTTGTTGTTTCGACTAGTCCGATGAACTTGTATATCTTCTGAAAACTCATAAGACTCTGATAAACACAACATACTCTTAACAATCTATGATAACATCCGAGATTGTCGACTTATTTTAATTTGAAACTTCAACACACACCCTCAAAATAAAATGTCCTAACATTTCTCATAATTTGTTAAAATGATGCAACTGACAACACCTAAGTAAAACGACTGCAGATTAAATGTGCCTATCACAAATTTACAATTAATCAGAGTATGAAGAAAACAATGAGCCATCACAATTAATTGTGTTGACAATTAACTAAGTTCATTTCGAAAACTGATTGCACAAGAAACAAGGAGACAACTGCACCATAACAGTCTGTTGGTCAAACAGTCAAGTCTAAGAGACTCTACAACTGGTTTGACAACAAGAGAACCATCCCATAAAAGAAAACTCCATCCGATAAACAAAACTTTATCCGACAAACAAAACTTAATTTGACAAACAAAACTTCATCCGATCACCAGACCTCCTATCCGATCAACTCCATTCCAATTTCCAAAACAAAATAGTAGACTCAGTCCGAGAATTCTTACTAACCTGAGAAACTCCGGTTAATCTGAGAATGCACCAAGTCATCCGATTATGTTTCAACTAGTTGTATATCATCTGAAAAATTCCTTAGACTCCAACAATCTACAACAATATCCGAGATTGTTGACTTATTTTAATTTGAAACTTAACAGGATTTATATTTAAATTTTGGGTTGAGCTTTCCTTTCTTTTCTTTTCTTTTTCTCCAGTTTTTTAACTTTATTTTAAAAGTTTTAAAAACATGTATACATAATATTTAAATATTTAAAATGCTGCTTTGAATTTGTTTTCCCCATTTTGTAAGCCCATTTTTGCAAAACAACTGCAACACACTTTTTTTTAAATGTCTTTATGGGACGAAATTTTCACCAAGGAAACGAAAACTAAACAAAACAAAACAAAACAAAACAAAAGGTTGTGCAGGCCCTAAGCCATTCATCAGCAGAGTAAACTAAACAAGCCCTCAATTCAATTCAATAAGTCTGACAGTTACAACGTAGGTAAGGGAACAACCAAATTGGTAATCCGCACCAAAATAAATAAATAAATAAACACGTAAAATGTATGATCAAACATTGATTAGGCGTCAAAGACACAAAAGCAAAACAGGCGAATAACCATCTACATTCAACCACCAGAACATCAGATCCAACAGAACAGATTGACGAGAGAGGAGCCCTTAATTACCATTCTAGGCTTTGTTTGTTCGTTTCCTTGGAGAGAAAGGAGGAGTCAGGAGTGTGAGTGGGGGATTTCTGCCTCCCAAGTCCCAAGTCCCAACAGTCGGCAGTCGCAGCCGCAGCCACAATACAAAGCGGGCGATGATTGAATTTGGGATCAGATTGGGCTTTTGTTCAGGGAGGAAATAGAATCAATGTGGAAATTCATTTCAAATTTAGGGAGGAAGTATCTTCAGGTTGGAAATAAATAGTCATATAGTTTTGGAAACGCGTTTTTAGAACGGGGAATATGTTTTCAAAAATTATTCTATCCAAAAGTTTAAATAATTTTTTTAAAATTACAAATTAATTATAAAATTATTTTATTAAATATAAATATATATTTTTACTAAACATAATTTAATACACATATATTTTAAAATTATTATTAAATAAATATATATGTTTTTTTTTATTATAATATTACCATATTCAACTAAGTTAATATTTTATTAATTTAGCTAAAAAAACTTTTATATATTTTAGCTATTTATTTTTTAAATAACAATTTACATTTTAACTTTACTTTTATTTAAATATTATTTTCTTCTTATTTAAATGTTAATATAATTGCACTAATTTAAAACAAACCCATCTAATAATTTTTTTATTAATATTTTCATTTCTTGAGTGCTTAAAGCAAATTTAGCTCAATGATTTAATTAAATGTCAATGCTTTTAAGTAATTGTATTTTGGGGAATAAGTCTATGATTTGAATCTTTTAACAAATTTATAAGATTTTATAATTTTATTGGTGAACATTTATTAACAAATTCATGAATAGTAATCAACATTTAAATACCTTCATTTAACTTATTTACTGACCCAATAAACCTTTTTTTTCTCTTTCTCACCAATTCAATTTTTCATGATTTTTCTATACCAACCAAACACAATGTAAAGCACAACTATGCAGGCGAAATAATAACTTAAATTGAAAATATCATCTTCCTTAATTTCATTAGTTTTGACATCAATTTGTCATTACAAATAATTAATTTAAAATACTTCTACATAATGTTTTTTTTATATAAGTATATAAGCATTTATAAGTATATTTTTCTTTATATAAGTATAAAAACATAAAATCACTTATATTTTATATAAGTATATTTTTCTTTATCTACAGATTTTTTTATATAAGTATATTTTTCTTTATTTAAGCAAAAAAACATAAAATCACAACCACAACAATTAATCGATTTTATATTTAACTTTATCTATAAATTTATATAATATTTCTCAATATATTAAAAAAATACTTTTTACTACTTATAATTATTAAATTATAAAATTTTTAATTCCCTCTTCTATTGCCCATATTTTTAATTTTCATTCATATTAAATTTCTAAAAAATTATTATTAAATAATTTTTTTTATTTTAATAATAATAGAACAATTTTTAAAAATTATTGTGATACATATTTGGATATTTTTTTTAAATACATAAACTTGAGAAAATAATTGGGAAAAATAAAGTGGTTGCGCAAACTTGAAATTATTGGGCGATTTAGCAGATCGAGTGAAACTCATTTTCTGCTCCAATTGGCTTTGTTGAATACTTTTCAAAGCCATGTTGGTGGTGATCGTTTCCAGAGCTAGAGAGGGAGGTGTGAAGCTGTGGCACGGCTGGTGGCGAGGTGGAGTTAGGAGCTTGGCCAGATGATGCCATGGATGGGAGAGATGACTGAAAAAGGGGATATGACCCACCCAACCACCCAGTGATTTTAGTGGTTCGATTTAAAATGTGAATGCAGCACCGGACGGGGGAGATTCGGGAGAACTCCCATCCATAACACAAGCCAGTAAAACCCCCCAAAAAAAAAAAAAACAGAAAACAAGTCGGAAGGCCAAGTTATACTTAACCCAGAACGGAGCACACAGGACTCTTGTCATAGTTCCCACTTACCATAACAGAAAGAACCATCTACCACTTTCAGGCGGCCAACTTTGGGATAAACCTACATTGATTTTACAAAACAACCATCTAGTACTTTCAATTGCATACAACTAATTCAAAATTTGTTCATTTTTGAGGCACGTCCCTAGCTCATTCCACAGCAAATATCCCATCCAAGCTAAAAATAAGTGTCAAAAGGAAATGAACGCCACCTTACATTCCCTTCCGTGCCAAGTTCTTGACTAAATGTTTTAAAATCTCATTAAAAGAAAGAAAGAAGAAGACGACCCTCTCTCCAAATTACTTTCCCTTTCTCCTATAGGAAAATAGGTGAGAAAATGACAATAGGCCCACGTGCTTCATTTATTCTTTCTCCTAAGCGATGCATCATCATTTATATAAGGATGTTCAGCCGGGGCAATCCAGATTCCCCATAAGATGACTATATGAACACAAAGAAGCAACGCAGACGAGTAGATACTCGAGGGGTAGACATTCCAGCAAGCCTCCACCATAACAAAGAGCATCAAACTGCACAAAAGGAATCAAGTAAACGAACTCTGTGCGTGCGTGCGGTGCGTGTGTGTGGGTGGGGGTGAACTGCCTAAACTACCACCTACCGTAATAGCGTAGGAAAAGGGGTCCTCCACAATAAATAAGGTAAGCTATAGAAATACCTGTGCCAAGAACTACAATATTAGACTATAATATATTTCAAATTGATATTAAAATTCCAATTTCAAACCAACAATTCAACCCAAGACATTGTTTTCTCAAATGAGTATGCACTTCTGCTAAAGGATAATCATCTACCATTATAAAAATAAAAATAATGAAAACGGACCAAAAAAAACTATTTCAGCTAATTGTACCAGGGGATGGAAAAGAAAGCATGCAGTGAACACGAGAAAAAATTCACACCAATAAGAATGTTGCCAGTAAAAACTTACCACAAATAGAACTGATAATGCAGCGATCGCGCACATACAATGCCAATGAAGTTCCCAACAAAGATGGTAGTTACAATGTCTGGTCCATCACAGGAATGTCCATCTTGTTAGCCCCTGCTAAAGAAACATTGAAGAGAAAATACACACAACAATATATAGCTTACATTCTTTAGTGACAATCTTTGATTTAGACTCATAAAGTTGCCTAATTGGAAAAGAACTTGAAACGGAAATTCCCAGCTTCATGGACTCAAGTTTAGAACGCAAGAAATAGAAAAGCCCCCCTTCATGCCTGCAAATTAAGATTCAAACTTCAATTCAAGCAAATATATGGAATTAGTGGCATAGACGTGTGTGATATAAAAAAGCATAAGGTAGCAGAACTGTTTATAGAGCTAAAAATGTCTTCTCAAAACTCGTTCATTCTGAATGTTTGATAATCAATTTTTCCAATGCTCATTACAAAAAATCATCCCAAAGACCAAGGCCACCACCTTTAATTTGTTGGATTCAAGATAACTGTGAATAAAAATGATATGGCAGGGGAATTCGGCCATTAGAAAAAAATAATTTACAAAATGCATTTTTTAAGAGGCCAAAGCTGAAGCGTAACCAGTGGCTGATGTGGCAGAACAGGTCATATTTTAGATTTAGCAACATTCCATTACCAGTGCAGATGCAGAATACAAGTGGCAGGTAAAAAAGTGCTTTTGAATTTGAGGCAAATAACTTAAGGCAGACAATTAGAGCATTCTCTATAATACAAGTAAAATAAGATATTTATTCTAATAGAGTAGAATCCTTACTTGCACCATTTGTAATGAGCAAAAATAAAAAGTAGAACGAGGTGAATAATTAGCAAGGAAATTGCAAATCCCTTTGATACAAAAACTGGCTCAGGAACAAACTTGAAGTTAACAGACCTGATTCAATAGAAAGAAAGTACCCAGTCAGAAGATTTACAAGAAAGAGCACAATCCACTCATTATTAGAATAAGCTTAGCCATATATAAGGACAAATAAAATATACCAAAAGTGAATGAAGATGCGCCTAAGATTGAAGGCCCTTGATAGATACGCAATTGGATGTGACACTAAAAAAGGCAGCCCCAACAGAATCTGCAGGCCAATCAGGCAAAGGGATGTGGGGGAATATTAACATCTTCATGAGGATCTTCCTCTGTCACTGTGCCACACATGTATTACAGTTGCGTCCCAACTCACCTAACCAGGATCATCATTAAAGCAAAATGAGACTTCATGCATTTACATAATTTTGTTTGTCTAAAGTCAAAAATATCAACATAATTACATAAAAGGCCAAAATTTAAAGGTTTTAAAATAATAATAATAATTTTCAAATTTTGTCAACCACGGAAATTTAGCAAAGCTTAGGAGAAATATGGGAGCAATTTTGATGACTTTGGGTTTTTGAAGAAAAAATAGGACATTCTTGTGAGTGCATTTGAGGGTAGTGTACAGTGTAAGTACCTGCACTACTGCCGCACATGATAATGCCAAAATCACCCCAATAATGTCCATTGCCTGTAATATTAGTATTTGGAAAAAAATAATGAGCGTGCATTAGTAATCCAATGCTAAGAGCCTAACCTTTGGAAAATGACTCAGAGAAATACATCTCCATAGATTCAATATATACCTTCAACAAAATTAGCAATAAGGGTGGAGCACACAGTAATACATTCATCTTTACAGAAACAGCACCACTGTAAGAAGAACAAAAGGTCCAACTCTCATTGAACATCAAAATTTGAATGCTGTGCATGTTCGCACACATGCACACAAATATAATATATATTTATATATATATCACCAAAGATAACACCTGAAAATAATCAAAGCCAGATTCCATTTTTCATAAAGGAGAGTGGCCACTGCAGCATGTAGGAGCGTCATGGCAACACAGTCATTAAAGAGCCGAAGCACAAAAATGGAATGCACTCTTTTTGATAGACAAAGCAAAGAGAGAGCCCACCATGGGAGCTGCAAGACAGTCCATAACAAGAAACGAGCTCAAAAGTAAATCATGAAAAAATGAGAGAGAGAGAGAGAGAGAGAGAGAGAGAGAGAGAGAGAGAGAGAGTATAAAAAGTAAAAAAGGCAAGCTCTATCTACTCCAATCGAAGGCCCTATTTTGTCAGCCCATAATGCTTTGTATGGTTCTGACGCTCAAAAATCACAAAATGAAACCTTTCCATATGGCCTGATCAATCATACATATCGAGTTACACATATACTAAATGGATTAACATTCATTAAAGAAATAATAAATTCAACTTTTAATAATAAAAAAGAGCAAAAAAAAAAAAGAATCCTGAAATCACAGAAACAACATCCCCAAAACAACGGCAAGATATCTTCTAACTAAATGGTTAAGCGCGGTGTGCACTGACCATGTATATCAAACCTTAACACTAATAAATGACTGACAAGGTTTCATCAGGGAAAGTTAATAAACTTTGAAGTACAGGTTTGAAGTGAATTGAGGCAAGAAATAGCATTTCATCCTTGATGAGGAGCGTAGGAAGATGCGATACCAGATCAGTTTTGACATAGATGAATAAGACAGTTGCCAAATTGGCAATGTACAAGACGCCAAACAAGATCTGCAATAACCCCGAGGTGAAGAAACCATCAGCATAAGATGATAAGTAGAATTATAGGAATTATAGACGTGTTCACAAAGCCAATAATTATACATTTGTAATTGCACCTGGGTTATAAATTCACTACACATATTGATGAAAATTCAGTGATTAAATATTCAACTATTGGATTGATTATCTTAGTATCGACCCATAAATTTGTGGTTCAACTACGACATTAATTTTGGGTGCTGGGATGAAAAGAAGGTAATATTTGGAAAATTCGTACCATTGACTATCAGAAGTAACATGAAGTGTGATGATACCTGAGCAGGATAGACCTCTCCTCCCGTAACAAATTGAATAAAAGAATAAAGGTACAGAAACCCAGCAGGATAGACCAGAGGCCCCGTGTCGCCCTTCAACTTCTCGTAATTTCTTTCTCCTTCGACAAACCCGCTAACCTGTTCTTCCCAAACAAAAACAACGACGACAAACAACACGCTCGCTGAACCAATACATTTCCATGGAAACAAAGCTAAAAACACAGATGTGGGTGGGTGATCGAAAATGAATATTAAGCGAGTACAGCGCCACAAAAAAAATGTACCTGCGACATATAAGCATCCCAATCTATCTTGGTATCTAATGTAAAAGCAAGCAACGAATCAATGTCGGAGAAACAAAATGAATTACATAAGTGGTGCTAGGAAGGAGAGAGAGGGAGAGAGATGAGGTTACATGGGACGAATGCGATGATGAGAGAGACAAGGAACGAATCGACGATGAGCAGCGCGAAAGCGAAAGGTAGTTTAGGGTTTTTTAACAAGTTGGGAATTGTAGCCTCGGGCGGTTTGTGTGATGGGTTCAGCTGCTTCCCTGATCGGACTAGCATGCCTTCCATTGTTCTTCTGTTGCTCCTTGGAGACCTTTCTCAGAAGCGCATATATATACAGGGGTTATTATTATTATTTTTCTGAATTCGGCAGAAAAATGAGGCTTTTTTTTTAAAAAAAAGTATTTATTTTTTAAAATTAAATTTTAAAATGTTTTTAAAAAAATAATATTATTATTATTGCAAAATTCGAGTTAAAAGGTGGAAGGAAAAGTCAGAAAGAGAGAGAGAGAAATCGGGCACACGCAATCATGCCACTTGTGCCAGTGCTGCCCACTCCCTCTTCCCTCGTGTCAAACCCCCACGATGCCTTCCAAACAAATTCTCCAGAAAAATACGCTCCCCCATAAAACTCTGTCCATCCCATTCTTACTAATCTCTCTCTCTCTCTCTCTCCCTCGCTCGCTCTACTCTCTCTCTCTCTCTCTCTCTCTGGCCTCCCAAAGCTTCAGACAAAGAACCAGAGAAGAACCCATCGCCACTGCAGTTAGAGACAACACCGTCACCACCACCATCACGAATATGAATAAGATGAACAGACCGCGAAGGGACACGAGAATGGGAACGGCTAAGCGAGGGTTCAGGTCGCTAGCCGTGGCTGTCACCGTCCCCGTCTCTCTCACCCTGGCCGCCGTGTGCCTCTCCGGATCAGGCCGCTTCTATTGGGCCCTCAGGAAGCCCTTCTGGTTGCCCCCTCTGTGGGCTCTCCACCTCTTGTCCCTCAGTTCGTCGTCCTTCATGGGCCTCTCGGCTTGGCTGGTCTGGGCCGAAGGTGGCTTCCACCGACACGCCGCCGCCCTGCCGCTCTACCTCAGCCAGACAGGTCTGGGCCTCCTATGGGAGCCCGTGGCTCTGGGGATGGGGGCCACCCGTGCCGGATTGGCCGTCGGCCTGGCGCTGCTCGGAGCCTTGCTGGGGTGCTCTCGGGTATTCGGGGAGGTGAACCCGCTCGCTGGTGACCTGGCTAAGCTCTGCTTGGGATGGGCTGCCATCCTCGCCCTTGTCAACCTCACGCTTATTTTTACCTCTGACCTCAGCTCTCTTAATGAATGAATGGATGTGCTTGTACGTGTTTAATTACCCACGCCCGCCCACACCATATTCAACACCATGATCTTGCTGTTGCCTGTTGGTGTTGTTTTTTCCAAAACAATGTTGTTTTTAATATATATATATATATATATATATATATATATATATATTTATATATATATATATATATGCTCCTTTTCTTCTATGTGCACTCATCCGTAACTGTGTAGTTAATTATGGGGGTGTTCAATACGGTTTTCGACTTTAATCTTTATTGAATTTGAGTTTGAATCGTGAATTTTATAATTAAATTTTGGAGTTTAGATTTGGGCAAGGCCAGCTTAACACTATATTTTAAAAATTAATTGTAAGATTATATATTATGTAGTGTGTATTGGATTGAAATAATTTATTAATTTTTAAATTTTTCTAATTAAATTTGTGTAAAAATTAACTGTTAGACTACTATAAAATTTTGTAGGTATCATATATATTATATGAATATTTAATTTAATAATTAATTTTTAAAATAAATATCGATAAAATTTAAAATATATCAAATTACTACGGTAGTAAGTTGACCTTGCTTATCATCAAATTTAATAATCCAAATTTTGCTTGGTATAAAAATGTGTTTTAAAAGATTTTGATTTTTTTAAAAATGGATCCCACCAAAATGAATAATAAATAAAATAAAGTGGGCTATAACCAATAAAGTGCATCAAATAGAAAAAAATTTAAATTGGACTCAAAAAATTAAATTTAAATTTGATGAAATAGAAAAAAGTAAAACTCATTTTTTAAAATAGTTATTTCATTTAAACCCCAAAATAAATAAAATATTACTTTATTCATAAATATAAATGTAACGAATATACTTTGTTAACTATATCTTGTTTTTTAAAATAAAATCATGTTTTGGAAATACTCTACCAAAACAAGCCTATAAGGCTTGTTAACTATGTCTTCATTTTTGAGTGTGTATACACACATACAATGTTAACATGAAAATGTAAACACTATGCGCAGTTGTGATCATTATCGTTTAATTTTGATTAAATTACTTTAATTATAGTTTTATTTAACTATAACACTACTACGATACCTTCTGCATTAGTTAAATGAAACTGTAATTTGAACTATTCAATTAAGATCGAACGATCATAATCATAGCTATGCATATGGATCATATTTTTATGCTAGCATCATAGCAAGAGTGAAAAAGTGATTGTATTTATTTGTTTCATGGTAGGGCAACCCAACAAGCCATGGTCAACCTCAATGGATGGCAGAAAATTGCTTCTTTGAATACAGTCATTTGGTATATAGAAAACTTAGAGTAAAGTTTTTATTGTGAGAATGTTAATTTGAACCAATCAATATTATAACAAATGAATTAGATTAAACTTTCATTTAACTAATTTTATGTTGTATTGTCCTTCTTGTTTAATTAATAAAATTATTTGGGATACCATTGTATTTCCTTTTAAAAAAACAAAAGAATAAAAAAATAAAATTATATGCATCTAATTGTGTTTGAGGGTTCTTTAATCCATATGTTACCATTATATTACATATTTTTGGTATTTGTGGGTTAAAAATTGAATGTTGTATTAAAAAATGTCCATAAAACCTTGACATTCTAAAAATATATTTCCTGGCATTTTTAATGCTGATTAGGTTTTTTTAAGCATTTTCTATTACTATTTATCCACTATTTATTACATATGAACAGTGATATTTTAAAAACCTCAAAAATGCATTACCTTTTTTATTATAGTATTTTTTTTATTGTCTGATTGAATGCCTTTTACACGCAGGTTGTAGATGAAATTGTTAGGGTGTTGTGTCTCTTGAAATAGACAAATTGAATTAATAATTATTTTTCTTGATTGATTCGTCAATTTCAAATATTTTTTAACCCAAATAAGCAAGTATAATAGCTTTTAATTTTTTTTTCGGAAACACATATAGAATAATCACACTAAAATAGCAAAATATTTTAATACCTACATGGAATAATATAAACAACTTGAAATAATATGTGTATTGACTAAAATTTTTATTAAATATCAAATTTAAAGGGCATTGGCTAGTCAAATTTAGCTAGCTGTTATTTTAAAGTTTTATATTTAATAAAATTTTTAATTAATACACATATTTTAAGTTAAATTTGTAGGTAATATTATTTTACTTAGATAAATTTATTAAAACATTTTGATATTCTGGTTTCGCATCGAATACTATTCATTATGCATGCAAATCAATAGTCCAAGATAAAAATATTTATAAAAGAAACATGTAAATAAGATCTATGACATACAATTAAACATATCTTAAAAAAAACGTAAAAACTGTGTTATTCTTTCTAATTAAATACAATAAAAATGTTTTTCTGATCCACTGAATTAATCGAATTAAAAAATCAAATTGACGTGACAGACACATAAATACTAAAATACTATAATCAAAATCAATCTATTATATCAATTGATAACAATATTTTAATATTTATCCAGGTATCATTTTTCAATCTAATTAGATCATCTGGTAAAAATCAGGAATCTTAATACATGCCATTGTTTTTCGAATGTACGTACGTGTTGAGTACATTATGACCGATTTAGTGGATCTATGTTTTTGAGGTTTGAAATTGTTTGGTGAATATTATGTCTTTTTCTCTTTCCTTTTAATACAAGTTATCGTTTTTTAAAAAATGTACTTACGTCTTCAGTAAATTATAGCCCATTTACGAGTAAATTTAGTGTTTATTTTTAAAAATGTTGGATTTATAAGAACTTTAATTTAATCATTAATTTTTTTAAAATGTCTCATATTTCTAAAATTTATTTTTATTTTTCAATTTAATTTTAATGAAAACACAAATAATTTTTTATCTTTAATTTCTACTTTTTTATATTATTTTATGAGTTCACAATGTTATATTTTTTAAAATTCTTTTAAGATTTAATTTTTTATCACCCTATTTTTTAATTTTTCCTATACTAGATTTGGTTTGAGTTTTTCTTTTTAAAATTTTTAGGCATAAAATTTCGTTATATGCCCCTTTCCATATTATTTCCTTAAATTTTGTTGTACAAACATATTAACTCCCCTTGTCAATAAAAGCATATTATACTATATGTTATAATCGGGAAATGCTCGATTAAGTATTACGATACTATCCGCTTTGGATTCGCCACATCGGCCCGCACGAATTTAAAACGCGTCGTAACATTTAAAGACTTCTTTTTTCTTATATATGCCTTAACTTTTTTGTCTTTAAGCGATGTAGGACAAAGATCCAACAATCTCCCCCTTTGTCACACATCGATCGTATATCATAGGTTGGAGACACACCTAAGAAACTGGAGATTTCTTGTAACTCTCCCTCAATCCACGCCTTGTAGAGAGATCAAACCGGTTCGATATTAAAGTGACATCATAACATGAATACCGCTGCACCAACGGAACACTTAGTGGGAATAACAACAGGACAACTGGGCTCTAATACCAGTTTGTTATAATCGGGCACAGGTAAAGGTACGATTAAGTGTCACAATACTATTCCCTTCGGGCTCACCACATCAGCTCGCGTAGGTTTAAAACGCGTCGTAATATTTAAATTCTTCTTTTTCTTATATATACATTAACTTTTTTTCCTAAAACATCGATGGCACCACGGTAAATAGGGTGCAGTACTGGTGAGCCCTGCGTGGTTGCTAAGTGGTATGAGAATGTTGGTCGCCGGACACGTCGCAATGGTGCGACAACTGCAGCTACGATGACGGTAGAGAAAGTGCGATGATATATTCGTGAGCGAGATCGAATTAGCGTGAAACATGGAGATCGATGATTCTTCCCGTTATTTTTTTCCCCTCGATTTTATGGAGATTTTATTCCATTTTATTTACTTTTGGTGAAATATTTGGCCGCCGGAGATCCAGCGGTGAAACATTTTTGCACACAACAAAAACTCTAACACTCTTAAGCAAGCCTTTTTGCACGCTAAATGGGCGTCACCACGACTGGTCAAGTAGCTTCATATATATATATATATGTATATGTATATATATGTACGCATAAATAAATAAAAATTTTGAAGCTTACGGCCACACAGAATTGAAAGACAATTTATTTGAACCCCATTAATGTGAGGAAGAGCGAGATTTAATTTGCCCACCATTGTTATTTATTTTCATCGATCCATATATATATATATATATGAAGAAAACAGGATTATAAAAGAGCTCTACGGAAATAAAGAAGAGAACAATTAACACAAACAATCATGGCGAGCGTGGTGATTAATAAAGGTATCAAGAGCACAACATGACTAATAAAGAGAACAGGCATAGGAGAAAGGGGCTGCATGCGATTGATAGTGTAATTGTAATGCATATATAGCCCACTTATTAACTAATCTGCCTTAATTAATGCGGTATGAAGCAATACAAGTTCATCTTTGAACTGGAGGGGGTTACCGGTCTGGTTTCGGGTTCTCTTAACCCGGCTGCTAGCCAGTGACTCGTGGGTGTAGCCATACATTTGAAGTATCTGATTGTCCCCGAAATGGAAAGCTCGATCCATCTGCTTCAGGCATCGCTCAAACTCCTTGTACTTATTATTGCCAAGCTTTCCACAGGGCTTGCAACCCACAAAATGGGTGACCAGAGGCCACCGTTGATCGCCCAAACCCGGATGGTACTTCTCCATCATCTCTTCATATTTGTCCACCAAAACCCCCCAATAACCGTGCAAGTTGTAGGCGTTCTCCAAGTACACCTTGTCACCCCACTTGTCCCTCTCCGTGCCCAACAGATACACCATCGCAGACTGATCGTCGGCTTCAAACACGGGTCTGTCCATGAGCGCACCGGTGAGAACTTTTCCCGCCTCCGTCCTGACCCTACCCTCGGGGCCCATAGGAGCCCAAGCGTCCAGAAGGTCCAGACTCCACTGGCAGTTCCTCAACAGGAAGCTACCTGTGTTCAACCCCACCCAGTTCTTCATATCGTACACCATCTCCTTCCACCCGTGGAACACGACGTTGTGATCCTTGTACCTCTCCCAGGGGACCTCGAACACCATGTCGGTGAACATGGCGTCACTGTCCATCCACCACAGGAGTTCAACCTCCGGGTGGGACAGCAGGAGCTTCCGGATGAGGGGGAGCTTGGCCCAGAACCCGCTCATCTCAGCATCCAGAAGGGCCATATTGTAGAACAGATCAATTTTATGGAGCCTGCAGTAGTCAATCTTGTTTTTGACGGACTTGACGAGATAGTGATCGCCGACGGGGTTCTCGCACGGCTTGGGGGAAGAACCGGTGACCAGCAGGACCCTAGGCTTGTTTGGTGCGATAAAATTTGGGAAACTGGGGTTCTGGTGTAGCCAATGGCCCCTCTGCTGGTCCCAGTCGGAAATCTTGGGGCCCAACGTGTAGGGCTTGTTTGGATCCGCCAGGATATCGTCATCGTCTACTAAGATCTTGTTGATGTCGGCTGTGGCATAGCTGTAAGGATCTAATTCCTTGGCCTTGGCGGCGGCCGCCTCTTGGACTTGGAGGAGGACGCGGTGGCGGTGAGGCGGCTGCAGCTGGGAGTAGTGAAAGGGTTGGAGGTGACCGGTGGCGGGGCTGTCGATGTTGCTGCGGAGGAGGAGGAGGAGGAGAAAGAGGACGACGGTGGTGATGAGGACGAAGAGTAGGCGGCACAGGGATGAGGGGCTGCCGATATCGATGTTGCAGCAGTAAGGCATGCCTCCTCTCGGTCTGGGGAGCCCATCTGATCCCAACACTACACTCTTCTTATCCGGCAATGTCATCTTATCCGCGCCTTACGTACGCCTCGATCGAATAGCTGTCTTATATACAAACTCTCAAATTAATGTGAACGGATGATTAATCGCGCGGAATATCGATCTGCTGCCTTAATTATATATTTATAGTAACGCACTCTACCACACAGTTGCCAAGTTCGAACAAACATGGAGTACTGCTAACAAAAAATCTAATTAAAAATAATAAATTATCAAAAAGTTGAGATAGCATGTATACCCAGGAATCGTAATTGCTAGCGTCACTCTTACGAGGTACATGGAGTGACAAAAATAACTGTTAAAATAATAAATTATATATATATATATATATATATATATATATATATAAAAAGTTAGCTGGCACGTACCCAGGAATCGTAATTGCTAGCGTCACTCTTACGGGGGTATGATCGAGCGGACAACATGGCCCAACGATCCGGACAACCTTTTAACTTTTAAGTAACAAACCGTTTGGTAGCGCCAAATCCAATGATCTTAACGTACGATCTTAGCGTACGAGGGTGTTGTAAAAACTGGGCCAGGATATATATGAACCATATAGACCAAGTCAGGCTGAGGGGAGGTCTGGAGGGTAAGTAATGAGAGACATAGAACGAGAACACTTACTTGGAAATATGCCGGGGAAATTGCCTCATCATCCACCCCCTATGTTCTAGTACGATCACCTATATATTTTACCTCAAATCCATCTTCACTTGGTCGTGCACCTCATTTTAGTGCCAGAAAAATAATCCCAAGAAACTCCAAAAATTGCATAACACAAATATATATGAGACTATCCGATGATTTAAGTCAAATACGGGTGTTCACAAAAAATCGCCACAAAATTCCAAAAACACAAACAATAAGTACTTTTTTTAAAGTGCGTAAATTAATATTCCAATTCTAAGAATATAAGAACAATTAATACAAACAATCATGAGAGAGCATCGGAATAAATTAAGGTCTAACATAGGAGAGAGGGGCTGCATGCATCGTAATTAATAACGTAGTTGTACGTAATGCATATATATGGCATATGAAGAGAGATGTCTTAATAATTAACGGTCTGATTAATTTACCTTACATGCATGTATGCAAATGCGGGATGAGGCAATCAAAGTTCATCTCTGAGCACGAGGGGGCCGGTTAATTACAGATCTCCTCTCTTGGCCCGACTGCTATATAGCCAGTGACGCGTCCTGATTACGCTGTATATATATATATATATGTGTGTGTGTGTGTAGATGTATGTATGTATGTATGTATTGTTTTTTATTTTTATCCATATGAAGAAACTATATAGGATTTATAGAAGAGTAGTACGATATTAAAAAAAGATTACAATTAACACAAATCATAATGGCGCGGGAGAGTGGCAATAAAAGTATATATACATCAAGCGAACTACGTAATTAATTATAAAGAGAAAGGGGCATAGTAATTGTAATGCATAACCCACTTATAAAGAGGGACGTGGTATCTTAATAATTAACGGCCGCGCTGGCCTAATTAACCTGCCTTAAATGCGGTATGAAGCAATCCAAGTTCATCTGTGAACTCGAGGGGGTTACCGGTCTGGTTTCGGGTTCTCTTGGTCCGGCTGCTACCCAGCGACTCGTGGGTGTAGCCATACATTTGAAGTATCTGATTGTCCCCGAAATGGAAAGCTCGATCCATCTGCTTCAGGCATCGCTCGAACTCCTGGTACTTATTATGGCCAGGCATTCCACAGGGCTTGCAACCCACAAAATGGGTGACCAGAGGCCACCGTTGATCCCCCAAACCCGGATGGTACTTCTCCATCATCTCTTCGTATTTGTCCACCAAAACAGCCCAATAACCGTGCAAGTTGTAGGCGTTCTCCAAATACACCTTGTCACCCCACTTGTCCCTCTCCGTGCCCAACAGATACACCATCGCAGACTGATCGTCGGCTTCAAACGCGGGTCTGTCCATGAGTTCTCTGGTGAGAAGTCTTCCGGCCTCGGTCCTGACGGTCCCCTCGGGGCCCATAGGAGCCCAAGCGTCGAGGAGGTCCAGAGTCCACTGACAGTTCCTCAACAGGAAGCTACCGGCGTTCAACCCCACCCAGTTCTTCATATCATACACCATCTCCTTCCACCCGTGGAACACAATATTGTGATCCTTGTACCTCTCCCAGGGGACCTCGAACACCATGTCCGTGAACATGGCGTCACTGTCCATCCACCACAGGAATTCAACCTCCGGGTGGGACAGCAGGAGCTTCCGGATGAGGGGGAGCTTGGCCCAGAACCCGTTCATCTCAGCATCCAGAAGGGCCATATTGTAAAACAGATCAATTTTGTGGTGCCTACAGTAGTCAATCTTGTTTTTGACGGACTTGACGAGATAGTGATCGCCGACGGGGTTCTCGCAGGGCTTGGGGGAAGAACCGGTGACCAGCAGGACCCTAGGCTTGTTGGGTTTGATAAAATTTGGGAAACTGGGGTTCTGCTGGAGCCAATGGCCCCTCTGCTGGTCCCAGTCGGAAATCTTGGGGCCCAACGTGTAGGGCTTGTTTGGATCCGCCGGGATATCGTCGTCGTCGTCGACTAAGATCTTGTTGATGTCGGCTGTGGCGTAGCTGTAAGGATCTAATTCCTTGGCCTTGGCGGCGGCGGAGGCGGCCTCTTGGACTTGGAGGAGGATGCGGTGGCGGTGAGGCGGCTGCAGCTGGGAGTAGTGAAAGGGTTGGAGGTGACCGGTGGCGGGGCTGTCGATGTTGCTGCGGAGGAGGAGGAGGAGGAGAAAGAGGACGACGGTGGTGATGAGGACGAAGAGTAGGCGGCACAGGGATGAGGGGCTGCCGATATCGATGTTGCAGCAGTAAGGCATGCCTCCTCTCTGTCTGGGGATCCCATCTGATCCCAACACTACACTCTTCTTATCCGGCAATGTCATCTTATCCGCGTTACGTACGCCTCGGCTGTACGTGTTGTCCAAACTCTCAAAATGTTAACGGATGATACATGGGAATATCTTCTGCTGCCTTATATATATTCATACGCACACATACATCGAATTAACGTACGCTAGCAATTAGCTAGAACGTACCCAGGAATCGTAATTGATAGCGTCACTCTTACGACGTACATGGAGTGCTAAAAAAATAAACTATTAAAATAATAAATTATAAAAAAAAGTTAACTAAAACGTACCCATGAATTGTAATTGCTAGCATCACTCTTACAGGGGTATAGAGCGGGCAATATGGACCGAAAAACAATCAACTTGTAAATTAATAAATTATGAAAAAGTTGCATACCCAGAGTTAAACACCCTCCATGGCTAACCGATGTCAACGGCGAAAATCTTAAAAGATGCTAATATATACAATGAAAAAAAAGGCTTACGAAGAATAGTTTTAGGGACATTAATGCCAAATAAGAACCGAATGACTCTCAAGCAACATAGGAACTCGTTGATGGTGGATCAACATAGGAACTCGTTGATGGTGGATCCAAGAAGGGACGATATAAAAGTTAAAATGATTTCATATATATTACGAGGTTAGCTAGAGATTTAAGAAATACTTTTACTTGGAATGTGGGAAGAGAAGAAGAGGCAGGAATCATCAATATCATAGGGCTTATTCAATGAAGATATTATCATTAAAAGGATAATATTTAGGGACGAAAGCGAGTTAATAATGATTGAATTAAAAAATATTCCAGTAAAGTCAGCCACTATGAGGCTTAAGATAAAGATTGATTGTTTTGAAGTTTCATTGCTAGTAAAGTTTAGTTCCTTCTATAATTTTACCAATGCTGATATTACAAAGAAGTTTGAACTATGGGACTTCCATAGAACAATTAGTTATGAGAGTGATCAATGGGGAAAAACTACAATGTAAAAAGTTAGTTTGAAATATGAAATAAGGGTATGTTTGTTTTACCTGTTTTCTGTTTTCTGTTTTCGTTTTCAAAATGTGATAGCTGTTTTCGAGTATAAAAAACATAAAACTAAAAACAATAAAATGTTATTTTTAATTTTTAATTTTTTATACCCAAAAACAACTATTACATTTTGAAAACGAAAACAGAAAACACCCCAGCCAAACATGTCCTAAACATTCAAAGAGTCAAAATCACTATTGGCTTACATATACTAATAGCTATAGTGAAAGATGATGCGTTACTAGGTAATGTTTGATTGAGGGCCGGGCAAACGAGTGGAGCACTGTAGAGTGAGGGAGCGGAACGACCGAACGGAGCGGTGCGGACTTGGATAACTATATATATTGTTGTAAACACTAGTGATGTATTACAATTGAGAATAAAAAACAGAAATGTCGTCTCTCTCCCGTGGACGTATCCAATTTTGGGGAACCACGTAAATCTTGTGTTTTTGTGCAATCGCGTGTGTGTGTGTCGATCCTAGTTTTACAGCTATTAGTAAATTCTATAATAAAAATAACACGATTGTATAATCCTAATCAAGAAAACCCTAGTTTTCTAATCAAATTTACAGCTCTAGGGTTCTATAACAAACCAATTACATACCTACTCTACATTTAGTTAGAACGTGAAAGGCATTAGAACACCTCTCTCTCCATGGCATTGTTAAGGTTACTAGAACATAATAAAGTGTTGCTGGCTCTTAGGTTTTTTCTTTTTTGTTTCTATGCACATGTAAAATTTAGCTTCATATATACAATCACCAAACCTTCGCCATATTATCAACACCACAACCTTATAATGCCATTAGCATCACCAAAATCAACCAATTAGGTATACAATTATTATAGTTGACCATTACTTCTTATTTTTTAATACAGTCAAGCGATCAACTTATTTTCACCTCAATTCCGATCATACACATCATTCGAGTACTAGAAAAATGTCCCAAGAAACTCCAAAAATGTGCATAGCACCTGTCTAGTAAATTATGTCAAATACCACTGTTAAGTCCAATTGTTTTAAGTGCGCAAATTACTATTTCAACTCTAAGCAATATAAGAACAATTGATACAAGCAATCATGAGGGAACATGGCCATAAAGGACTAAAAGGAGTACAACTTAATTAAACAAGCCTAACAGATAGGAGAAAGGGGCTGCATTAATAATGTAATTGTAATGCATAGCATACGAAGAGAGATGTCTTAATAATTAACTGTCTAATTAATTTTCCTTGGATGCAACAATACGGGATGAAACAATCAAAGTTCATCTCTGTGCTCGAGGGGGTTACAGGTCTCGTTCCGGGTTCTCTTGGCTCGGCTGCTAGCAATAAGTGACTCGTTGGTGTCGCCGTCCATTTGAAGTATCTGATTGTCCGCGAGATTGAAAGCTCGATCCATCTGCCGCAGGCATCGCTCAAACTCCGGGTACTTCCCAAGGTTTCCACAGGGCATGCAACCCACAAAATGGGTGATCAGCGGCCACCGTTGATTGCCCAAAACCGGAATCATTTCTTCATATTTGTCGACCAAAATAGTCCAATAACCGTGCAAGTAACTTGGGATGCAAGCAACTTGGGTCACAAGCAAGACTTATCTTTCCTTTTAATTATTTCCTTTTAATTGCTAATTTAATAGTTTCCTTTTAATTTCTTTTATGCGAATTTCCTTTTATGTAATCCTTTGTGAGGCTATAAATAGGCCTTAATTCGTTATAATGTTACACATGAATTTTATTCTCAGTTTTATAAATCTATAGATTGATTCAATCAATTTATTCTTTGGGTTTGCTTGGATTGGCAACCTGTTTAGGAGATTCGATCGTTGTTATCGATCTCTTGTAGCTTCCGCGCTGCGTCAGTTGGTATCAGAGCAAGGCTTTTCCTGCGGTGATGTCGCTGAGTCCGTGTGTTGGAGGTGATCATGTACCTGACGACGTTCAGGAGGCGGGCGTCCAAGGAGCCAATCAATGGGTCCCAAGGGCGGAGTTTGATGCTGTAGGTCAGAGAATCCGACGTGTAGAACGGCGTCTTGAAGATCTGACTGAGCGTGTCGACTCGTTAGAAGATCGTGGTGGCAAAGTGTTTGGCGAAGAGCGGCCAAGAGTAAGGAGAGTTCGTGAATATGCCGACCAAGGGATGAATTGCTCGAGCGTGCTCGTCCGAGGGCAAGGGATGAATTGGTTGACCCAAACCTTAGACGTGCGGCTACAATTAGAGTACATCAGTTATCAGGGGATGATTCATCAGAAGAGGAAGAGTTGTTGTATGGCGCACGACTACCACCGATGCAAGATCGAGGTAGAGCATACCGAAGGAATCAGTACGATCGTAGAGATGCTGTCAATTATCGGTTGAAGGTGGATATTCCATCCTTCAATGGTAATCTTGATATTGAAGGTTTCCTTGACTGGTTGGTGGAGGTTGAGCGGTTCTTTAATTACATGGAGATTCCAGAAGACCGCAGAGTTAATTTGGTGGCTTGTAGACTAAAGGGAGGAGCTTCAGCATGGTGGGAGAGATTGCAAAGTCGGAGACAACGTGAAGGGCGACGGTCAGTGAGGAGTTGGCCTCGCTATGAAACGATTCTTTGCGGCGAGATTTCCTACCACCAGATTATGAGCAGATATTGTTCCAACAATATCAACGATGCCGCCAAGGGACACGGTCAGTTCATGAATATACTGCAGAATTTATGAGACTGGCCGAGAGGAACGATTTGCGGGAAAGTGAAGGACAACAAGCCGCGCGATTTGTGGATGGCCTTAAATTGCAAATTAGGGACAAGATCGGGTTCACAGTCCTTAGAAGCTTGAATGAAGCGAAGAATATGGCACTTCGGGCAGAATCTATGTTATATGAACAAACGTCACGGTTTGTAAGTGGACGAAGAGGAGTTGGAATTAACATTAGTTCCAGTGGAAGCAAGACGGTCAACGAAAGAAACGTGAGTGGTTCGAGTAAGCCTGCAGAGGAAATAACCAAGTTGGGTGACAAAGCAGAAGGGAAGAAGCCTATGCCAGTTCAAGGGATTCAAAAACAAACCAATCCTTATGCTAAGCCGATTTTGGACAAATGTTTTCGTTGTGGACAGCCAGGACATCGATCTAATCAATGCCCGAATAGGAGAGCTGTTAACATGGTGGAACGTGACGAGGAGGACGATCCAGATTGCGAAGCAGAAGATGGACGTGGCCCTAGCGAAGAGGAGGTGGAAGATGATGGAGTTGAACCATCCTATGTGGTTCGAAGAATGCTTTTATCACCACCACAAGTAGAGCTCACACAACGACACCAGCTATTTCGAACTAGGTGTGCAACTAAGGGTCGAGTGTTAAATGTAATTATTAATAGCGGCAGTTGCGAGAACATCATCGGGAGATCAGTGGTTCAGAAATTGAAATTGCCTGTGGAGAAGCACCCAAGTCCGTATACCATTGGATGGATAAAAGCTGCAGAGAAAATTGGTGTGACAGAAAGATGCAGGGTCCCTATCACTATTGGTAAGTACCATGATGAGGTTTATTGCGATGTGGTAGATATGGATGCTTGTCATTTGTTATTGGGCAGACCTTGGCAGTTTGATGTGAATGCCCAACATTCGGGCAAAGAGAACATTTACAAGCTAGAGAAAGGCGGTGCAAAATTGAACTTATTGCCTTTAAAGGAGGATTTCCATTCGAAAACTTGTAAGGGCAAGAGACGATCTTTCTTAACAATGATCCAATCTGAGGCGGATGTGATTGAAGATGCAAAAGAGGCAAAAGAGGTGCATGCTCTTGTGGTGAAACCAGAGATTATTAATATTGATAGTTCAAATCCAGAGGTACCAGATGCGGTTAAAACTGTGTTGGAGGATTTTATGGATGTGGTCCCAGATGACTTACCAGAGGGGTTACCGCCTCTAAGAGATATCCAACATCAAATAGATTTGGTACCTGGTGCTAGTTTACCAAATTTACCACACTACAGGATGAGCCCAAAAGAAACAGAGATCTTGCGAGAGAAGGTCCAAGAATTATTGGACAAGGGATTTATTCGTGATGACTTAAGTCCTTGTGCGGTGCCGGCCTTGTTGACTCCCAAGAAAGATGGAAGTTGGAGAATGTGTGTTGATAGTCGTGCTATCAACAAGATTACTATTGGATATAAATTCCCTATACCACGAGTGGATGACATGTTGGACCACTTGAGTGGAGCTCAAGTGTTTTCCAAGATTGACTTGCGTAGTGGTTACCATCAAATTCGAATCAAGCCTGGAGATGAGTGGAAGACTGCTTTCAAGACTAAAGAGGGATTGTTCGAATGGTTGGTGATGCCGTTTGGTCTTAGCAATGCACCAAGCACCTTTATGCGCGTAATGAATCAGGTACTCAAGCCTTTTAATGGCCAATTTATTGTAGTTTATTTTGATGATATCCTGATTTATAGCAAGACTGAGCATGAGCATATTGAACATTTGAGGCTAGTGTTAACTGTGTTGCGTGAGAATAAATTATATGCTAATATGAAGAAGTGCATATTCCTAGCCAAGAAATTGTTATTTTTGGGATTTGTGGTTAGCTGTGATGGTGTCATGGTGGATGATTCTAAAGTAAGGGCAATTAAGGAGTGGCCAACTCCTTCAGTTGTGACAGAACTCAGGAGCTTTCTAGGATTGGCTAGTTTTTACAGGAGGTTCATTAGACATTTTAGTACCATCGCTGCCCCATTAACTGAATGCTTGAAGAAAGGAAAGTTCCAGTGGAATAAAGAAGCTGCTAAGAGTTTTCAGGTCTTAAAAGAGGAATTATGTCAGGCGCCAGTATTGGCACTCCCAGATTTTACTAAATTATTTGAGGTGGATTGTGATGCTAGTGGAGTTGGCATTGGTGCTGTATTATCTCAAGAAAAGAGGCCAGTGGCCTTTTTTAGTGAGAAATTATGTGAAGCTCGGAAGACTTGGTCAACCTATGACAAAGAATTTTATGCAGTTGTGAGAGCCTTATGAATATGGGAGCATTATTTGGTGGGTAAAGAATTCATTCTTTATTCTGATTGTGTGGCTTTGAAGCATCTTAGTGGACAAACAAGGATTAACAAGGATATGCACGCAAGGTGGATCCAATTTCTGCAGAAGTTTCCATTCAGACTTATGCATAAATCTGGAATCCAAAATAGAGTAGCTGATGCATTAAGTCGAAGAGTTGATTTGTTAGTTACTTTACACACTGAAATTGTGGGCTTTGATGAATTGAAAAACTTGTTTGCCACTGATGGGGATTTTCAGGAACTGTGGAGGAAATGCACACTTCATGAGCCTTGTGATGATTACCACATTCAGGAGGGTTTCTTAATGAAGGGTAATCAATTGTGTATTCCTGAATCTTCTCTACGAGAGAAGTTGATTCGAGATCTCCATGGAGGAGGCTTAGCTGGGCATCTTGGGCGAGACAAGACTATTGCCGCTGTGGCAGAAAGGTACTTTTGGCCTCGTTTGCGCCGTGATGTGAGCCGAATTGTTGAAAGGTGTTATATTTGCCCGATCGCCAAAGGCCAATCTCAAAACACCTGGATTGTACACTCCTTTGCCCATTCCGAATAACATATGGGAGGATATATCGATGGATTTTATTTTGGGATTACCTCGTACTCAAAGAGGAGCAGATTCTGTATTTGTGGTAGTTGACAGATTTTCCAAAATGTCTCATTTTATCCCATGTAGAAAGACTGCTGATGCACAAGCTATTGCAAAACTATTTTTCAAGGAGGTGGTTCGTTTGCATGGAGTACCTAAATCTATAACTTCAGGACAGAGAGTAAATTTCTTAGTCATTTTTGGAAGACTTTGTGGTTTTTGTTTAATTCATCTTTGAATTTTAGTAGTACCGCACATCCACAGACTGATGGCCAGACTGAGGTGACGAATAGAACATTGGGCAATCTCATCAGGAGTATTTGTAGTGAGAAACCGAAGCAATGGGATCAAGCTTTGGCACAAGCCGAATTTGCTTACAACAATTCCGTTCATCGTACACTTGGGAGGACACCTTTTTCGGTGGTTTACACAAAGTCCCCGCTACATGTTTTGGATCTAGCACAATTACCTAGTGGCAAGGATGGGAATATGATAGCTAAACACATGGCTGAGCAGTATCAATCTGTTGTTGCAGATGTTCGAGAGAAGATTGAGCGCGCTAATGCCAAATATAAAGCGACTGCTGATTTGCATAGGAGACAGAAATTGTTCGCTGTGGGCGATCAAGTGATGGTATTTCTGCGTAAAGAACGTTTTCCCCTTGGTAAATACAGCAAGTTACAACCGAAGAAATATGGACCATATGCGATTGTGCGCAAGATCAATGACAATGCCTATGTCGTTGCTTTACCAGATGATATGTCGATTTCTCGGACTTTTAATGTAGCTGATATTTATCCCTTTCATTCTGATGATATGCCTTTATATCCTGTCCCAAACTCGAGGTCGAGTTCTTCTTTGGTGGGAGAGAATGATGCGGTGGCTTGAGAAGCAAGTAACTTGGGATGCAAGCAACTTGGGTCACAAGCAAGACTTATCTTTCCTTTTAATTATTTCCTTTTAATTGCTAATTTAATAGTTTCCTTTTAATTTCTTTTATGCGAATTTCCTTTTATGTAATCCTTTGTGAGGCTATAAATAGGCCTTAATTCGTTGTAATGTTACACATGAATTTTATTCTCAGTTTTATAAATCTATAGATTGATTCAATCAATTTATTCTTTGGGTTTGCTTGGATTGGCAACCTGTTTAGGAGATTCGATCGTTGTTATCGATCTCTTGTAGCTTCCGCGCTGCGTCACTCAAACTCCGGGTACTTCCCAAGGTTTCCACAGGGCATGCAACCCACAAAATGGGTGATCAGCGACCACCGTTGATTGCCCAAAACGGGAATCATTTCTTCATATTTGTCGACCAAAATAGTCCAATAACCGTGCAAGTAGTAGGCGTTCTCTAAATACACCTTGTCACCCCACTTGTCCCTCTCCGTGCCCAACAGATACACCATCGCAGACTGATCATCGTCAGCTTCATACTCGGGCCTGTCCATGAGCTCTCCGGCCTCGGACCTTACGGTCCCCTCGGGGCCCATTGTAGCCCAAGCGTCGAGAAGGTCGAGACTCCACTGGCAGTTCCTCAACAGGAAGCTACCGGTGTTCAACCCGACCCAGTTCTTCATATCATACACCATCTCCTTCCACCCGTGGAACACAACATTGTGATCCGTGTAACGCTCCCAGGGGACCTCAAACACCATGTCGGTGAAAATGGCGTCACTGTCCATCCACCACAGGAATTCAACCTCCGGGTGGGACAGCAGGAGCTTACGGATGAGGAGGAGCTTGGCCCAGAAGCCGCTCATCTCAGCATCCAGAAGGGCCATATCGTAGAAAATTTCAATTTTATGGAGCCTGGAGTAGTCAATCTTGTTTTTGGCGGACTTGACGAGGTAGTGATCGCCGACGAGGTTCTCGCACGGCTTGGGGGAAGAACCGGTGACCAGCAGGACCCGAGGCTTATTGGGTTTGATAAAATTTGGGAAACTGGGGTTCTGGTGTAGCCAATGGCCCCTCTGCTGGTCCCAGTTGAAAATCTTGGGGCCCAACGTGTAGGGCTGGTTTGGATCGGCCGGCATATCATCGTCATCGACTAAGATCGTGTTGATGTCGGCATTGGCATATCTGGAACTGGAAGGATCGTCCTTAGCCAGCTTGTCCATGGCTGCGGCGGCGACGGTGGCCTCTTGGACTTGGAGGAGCACGTTGTTGTGGTGAGGCCGCAGCTGGGAGCAGTGAAAGGGTTCGAGGTGACGGGTGGCAGGGCTGCCGATATTGCTGCGGAGGAGGAGGAGGAGGAGGAGGAGGAGAAAGAGGATGACAGTGGTGAGGACGAAGAGGCGGCACAGGGATGAGGGGCTTCCGATGTTGCAGCCGCAAGGCATGCCTCCTCTCCGTCCCATCCCATCCGATCCCGACACTTCTCTGTTCTTATCCAGCGATGTCATCTTATCCACGTTACGTACGCCTCGGCTGTCTTATTCAAACATCGATTAACGTTGTTTCATTGAAACATCCCTATATATGCCTTATGTAGGGTGGACATCAAACATGCAGGTGCGAATTGCGAACAAATTAAACAAAAATTCTAAATGATAAAATAACATATTGTAAATAAATAAGTTGCATAGATAGCATGTACCCAGGAATCGTAATTGCTAGCGTCACTCTTACGGTACGTGGAGTGACAAAAGTAATAGTCAACTCTACATACCCCGGAATCGTAAGTGCAAGCGTCAACTCTTACAATAACAATACGGAGTGCCGAAATAATGAACTGATAAAATAATAAATTATATAAATAAATAAAAAACCCTGCATGAATCGTAATTGCTGGCGTGGCTATAATATGTTTGGTGGTAAATTGAATATGGTGATTGTTTTCTATCAAAATAATTTTTATTTTTTTAGAAGTGTATTTCCGCCAGTTTGCGGCGGTCGCACGGGGGGAATACATCGTGCAGGGGGGAGCCGTCGTGTCGGGCAGGTCGCGAGGGGGGGTCGTCACGCAGGGGGAAGGTCGCGTGGGGGGCAATCTGGCCGGGGGGAGGTCACGCGGGGGGCGATCTAGCCAGGGGGAGGTCGTGCGGGGGGCGATCTCGCTGGAGGGAGGTCGAGCAGGGGTAACTCATGAGGGGGGGAGCCGTCGCGCAGGGGATGACCTCGCCGGGGGGAGGTCGCACAGGGGTGGGTTGCGTCGCGCCAGGAGGGGGGGAGAGCTCGCTCAGTGGAAGGTGGTAGCGGGTGGACCCGGGGTAAGAAGAGAGAGAAATTTGAGTGCAGAAAACGCAAAACGAAAACACCATTTATGCGTTTTCATTTTAGACAACTTAAAATTAATTGTATTCAGATTTTAAAAAAAAATATCATCACCAAACATATTGTTTCGTCCGAAAACGGCCAAAAATAATGCGCACCAAACACGCTCTTAGTTTTTCACTATTTATATGGTATGTGGCGCAACTATGTTTTACAAAACCTACAAGATAATAAGGGTATCAAATTTCGGTAGTTCTTTAAAACTCCAAACCCTCGCTATGGTAGTTTGCAAGGATGAATGACGAATGTTGAATAATTATTATGCATTTCTTCGTGGATGATCGTAAAACTCTATAGCAAATGATATCGAAATTTTCAATAAGGGTATGAAATTCCGGCTTTATTTCAATAACCAACACCATTTAGATAATATTTACCTGCAAATTTTTTTAAAAAAAATAAAATTATTACTAACATAAAATTAATTATTATTGAGAACAAAAAAGTTGGGAATAACATAACAATATTCCAAAACACTTCAAAACCCTACCAAATACTAAAATAACAAATAATCAGAATTAAAACGCTATAAAAATTAATAAATCAAAACTTGAAACGGATACATGAAATAATTCTACATAAAATGAGCTTATCAAACACCCTATGCTTAAATCTTACTTGTTAACACTATAAAAATTAATAAATCAAAACTAGGGATGGATAAATAATTCTATATAAAATGGGTTTATCAAACACCCTATGCTTAAATCTTACTTGTCTCCGAGAACAAAAACATACAATCATAAACAAAGAGTGAAAAAAAAACAACTTAGATGATGATAATTTCAAATATACAACTACCATACAAAAGAAGATGAAATACAAAGCTACGATTAAGCGATACAACTTCAAGCATTGTACATTATTTTCCTACTTAGTTCAACAATTACATGTTATTATTACTAATAAGAAACTAAGGAGTTATCATGCTAACAAAGTATAATGAAAATACCATGCATTACTTGAAGTTCTCACAATAAAAGCCATAAATGTCTCACTTAAGTGGTAAGTTGAATACTCAAAATCTCACATCTTTGTTGTTTAGCCTATGGTTATAAGTGCAATTGGAGCATTTTTGAGTTTATGAATTATTCATTAATAATTATTTTGACTATTCAATGATTTATACAAGCTTTTAATTTTAATAACAAACTTATAATTTTTATAAAAATTTAATATAAAAAGAGAAATAAATTAAAGCATCAATAATTAAATACCTTGTCTACATTCAATATAATTATTGTCTTTAAACAAGATTCTAAGTATAGAGGAAGGGACAATATAAAAATTATAATCCTTTGATGATTGACCAATTAAATTTATTAGACTTTTGACTAGCATATCTCTTGTATAAAATGAGTTACATGCATTAGCTTTGCATAGGGTTGAATATTCAATTTTTTTAAAAAAGTTATTAGTTGTATTTGAATATATATATATATATATATATATATATATATACATATATATTACTATTTAGTTATTAGTTTTTCAATTTTTTAAAAAAATTGAATTCTTTTTTTTTTCTTTCTTCTATACCAAACATATCAGAGAGAACTCGTTTGAGAGACGAAATAGCTGTCACTGGACATATTGTGCCATCCGTTGGTCAACACAATTTTATTCAAGCTTCACTCGTTATTTCTGTTTTTCTGGTTCTTTTTCCTTGTGTACATCAAAGGGGGAAAATAGTGGTGAAATCAGCATCACCACTTCATAGAATACAAGTTACACAACAGGATGGAGGCACTAACATGCACTTGAAACTCCCATCACAAATAAAAATAAAAAAAACCTCACCACAGCGCAAGGAAATGTTACAGCTGCTCTGCACCACCTGAATGAGATTGATCATCTAGGATAAACCAGTATACATAATTTAAATAAGAATATTTGCTGGCTCATGTGCTGGGGAATCCATGGAGTCTTGGAGAGCTCGGTTGAGAGGAAACAGATGACACTGGGCATATTGTGCCATCAGTTGGTCTACGAGGACAAGGGCTACCACAGCTTCCACCATTGGTACAGCTATATTACAATCACCATCAAAAAAACAAATAAATAGTATTAGCAAAACGTGACATAACAATAAGACAGTACTAAAAGGAAAGAAAGGATGATGAATGTGGGGTGTGGCAACTAGAGGCAACGATCAAATCAAAAACTAACCCAGTGAAGTATAATTTCAACAAAATACAAAGAAGGGATAAGTGATTTTCTATTCAAAGACAAACCTCGCGGGACAACACATGGATCGTGGCGCCCTCGTGCTATTAGCTCTGTTTCTTCTTTATCACGAGTCACTGTATTTTGTCTCCTCTGCATAAGCATTTACAAAGATTATTAAAATTCATGTCACTTGCACAAATGACCAACAGTTCTCAATGTGTGTGATCCACAGATGGCAAGGTAGCCAGTAGACTAGTATTCATGTGACCTACACTTAAGGTTTCCAGTGTAAATAATAAAGATCACCTCAACCAGACAAGGAGGTCAATTCATCCCATACCTATAGCCTATCTCAGGCATATTTAATTAGCAGCAACGAATGTCACCACATACACTCACAAAGCATGTCTTACACTAACACTCATCCCAAATTGATGACAACCTTTTGAAATTAATACCTTACCGATATATGTGTATTCTTGTTTATGAAAGGGAAAGAGAGAGTGAGATGCAGACATATAGAGCTTACTGAAATCGTAGAAGTCGGCTTGAAAGCTATTCTCAAGTTAATAATTTCCCCATTGGAAATACCTCCCTGCACATAGATAATAGCAGGATCAGTAACCATACATAATGAAATACAATTTGGAGAGCAACCTAAGGCCAACCCAAGATAGTACCCAATCACCTGTATCCCACCAGAACGATTTGTTCTTGTCCTAATGTGTCCATGTCCATCCAGAAAAAACTCATCATTGTGCTCACTGCCAGTCATGAGTGTGCCTTCGTGGATTTCCATTGACAAGCAGTTAGAAAACAAACAATCCAACACAGATAATAACATTGCAAGTATTTAATACATTCTGACGTAACCCATTTGACTCAAAAATCTTGAAGGACTACCTAATTTTAACTAACACATGCTCATGCTACCTGCAAACCCGCTACCAAACTCAAAACCCTTAGTAGCTGGTAATGACATAGCAGCTTTAGCTAGCTCAGCTTCAAGTTTATCGAAAACTGGAGAACCAAGCCCCTGTTAATGATAGAATTTTAATTAATCAAACAAGGATTGAAATGTTCCAGCACATAATTTAATCATGCATGCTTGTGTCAACAAATTGCCTTCTTGAACTTCCTACATAGCACTTGCATGCAGAGAGAACCAAGAAACAGTGTAAAAGAAGAAGAATGGATTCTGTCTTACACGTGGAACATTCCTCACAATGCATGTGACAACACCACCAACAGAATCACCTCTTACTCTAACAGCATCAATCGCAGCAATCATCTTTTCCGCATATTCAGTATCTGGGCATCTGACAATATTACTCTCTATCTGATGAAAATTAACAGAGACAAATGTCAAACAGAATAAAAGTAAGCCATTTAGTTTGTCTGGATAAAACATAATAGCAATTAAAATCCCAGGGAACCCATCAGTGGACAATAACCAACATAGTTCAATAATTAGGATATTGATTTCCAATCACAAAGCTTGTAGCAGGTCATATTTTCAATGAGCAGCTAAATACACAGAAAAATCTATACATTTTCCCAATATCTTACATTGAATTAAGAACATAGGCATGAGGTTCATCCCTCCTGACCCACCACAATGTTGCCTATGTATGTCAGCATTCTCCCAAAAAAATAAATAATAATAATAATAATAAAATAAAATTTTATATAGATAATGACAAAAGCATTACGTATTATCTTAATCACATACAATGTATGTAAAAAATCATTCCAGTGAAAATTACTTAATTAGAAAGTTCAACATTAAATGATTTAATAGAATTTCATGAAAATTTATACAAACAATTATTCATTCAACAAACTGGTAACAATTTTTCACTGATTGAAAATCTAAAGTATTATGAAATACTACTAGAGTCTTTGAAATAATTGACAAAAGAGGAAAAAATAAAGAAATCAACACTATATATTTCTGCATGGGAATTGATATCAAACAAAGGATATTTATAATTTTTTTATCTTACGAGTTTGGTAAATAGTGAAGTGAAAAAGACAATGACTTCTGATGTAGTATACATTTTGAGTAGGCAATTGGCCCAAGGGAAAATAATCCCTTAGCTTATCTCTATAATGTACACCTTTTTATCAACATTGACAAAATCCATTGGAAACAATATTTTTATCTATACATGTACTAGTATGAAGTTGCGGAATCAACCCTAACCACAATCATTAGAAACAATGCCTCTCATATGGAATTAAATAAGAGGATTCTAAGGCATGATACGAAATACATTAAGCTGGATATCACAATATTTGTGAACTCTATTTAATTAACAAGGGGACTGATGTAGGAGATATGACTAGTAATGGTCAGGTCTTGGAGGTATGACTTTGGAATAGGGTTCTGGTGCTACCACTAGCTTTATTGACAAACTAAAATAGGTTCCCCGTAGACAGGTAAAAGCCTCATTTATAGGTGTTGATAATCATTCAGAAAAAGCTCAATCATTTTCTTGAATTATTCCTCCAATGGATTAGAGTGAAAAAAACAATAATACCTGTTCAAGCATCAAAGTTTCATGATCAACCACATTTTCTGGAAGTAAAACCTTGTGGACTTGTGAGACATATGCAAGCACCTAAAAAAAATTAGTCATCCAGCATTAGAGCATGAATGGAATTTAACAAAAAAAACCAAACCATAGAAATGAATACATTTACATGAGCATCGCATGTTCCCATCCATAGATAACAAGGCAATGAGGTGCATATCTCCTTACACCCAAAACCAAGGCAAGTAATATGCAAGTCACCAACTTATAGATCCAAAATAATTGTAAAACTCAAGTGACAACTCTCAAGCTCCATCCTTCTTTAGTCAGATAATATTTTTTATTTTATTCTAAAAAACAGGGGTCTGAGCACCTTTAAAACCTTCCCATACCATACTATAATTTGTGCCTCCTAAACCTTCACACATAATAGTGTAACTACAGTACAGTGTAACCATTTGACAAACTATGCATCGTGAAAAAGTTAATGCCTAAAATCACAAAATTAGCAGATTCACTGTGCTAGGTGATGTGAATTGGAGACGGGAAAACCAATTCACTGCACTTTCATTAAGAAATTGGCAGTTTAGGAATGGGCACAAGGAAGAGACATCAACTCAAGATTGAAACAGACGCACCTCAGTTCCACAAAATTCCTTTAGAATTTTTTTGGCAACAGCTCCAGCCGCAACCCTTCCAATGGTTTCTCTAGCTGAAGATCTCCCACCACCCTAAATTTAAATGATGTCAAGACATAATAATAATACTACTACTACTAATAATAATAACAACAACAACAACAATAAAGGTAAATGAAGCTCAAATAGACTAGTATCTCAGAGTCATGGGATCCCATATGATCTTACCTGTACTGATCTCACACCATACTTGAAATCATAAGTTGCATCTGCATGAGAAGGCCTGTATGCTAAGGACATTTCACTGTAGTCCTGAAAAATCCAACAACTTATTTGTTAGAATTTCCAGATAGTGGATTGCAAGAAAAATAGTGCTTCTAAAACACTGGAAAACATGGAGTGATGGAAGATAGGAAAATCAAGGGATAACAGGCAATAAGGCATTTGTAATGCAATTCCATGCATAATTGTCATTCCAGTATCTGTACTAGTTTGACTTGCACAATGCGACATGTACAACCACTAATTTATACATTCCAAAATTTAAGTGGTTGAAGGAATAAATAATGAGTAACTTATGGACTCCAAAACATTGTGGTAGAAGATAGACAAAACCAAGGATAAAAGGCTTTTGTAACAAGGCATGGAATGCAATTCCATGCATAATCATTATTCCAGTAGCCAGCCTAATTTGACTTGCACAACATGACATGTACAACCACCAATTTACATATTCCAGAATTTAAGTGGTTGAAAGAATAACTAATGAGTAGCTTATGAACTCTTTACATCCCATATCCTGATCTTAAAATTTTTTTGAATGTAACTCAGTTTATAGATTAATTGAAGAAACCATTATAAATCATTGAAAAGTGAGATCACAGTCTGGTTTGTAATTATCTAAAGGCAAAAAATCAACCACTATGAAGACCTGAATTTAATTACAGGATTAAAATAATGTTGTTGCTTAAAATTCAAGGGAGGATTCCTATCACCAGCAAACATGGACACACCTCTACTATTGTGAGAAGTAAAATGCACCTATTTTACATTGTATTGTGAAACTAAATAATTTTAAATCAATGGGAAATGAATGAAATAAACATGCTTCGGGTTTTCCAAGTGATCCTGATTTCTGACTACGGATATTAGCCACATAAGTCAGACATAACAGAAGAGTCTTACATGCTATGAAGTATGGATGCATCAGAAATACAAGAAAAAAAAATCCATGCATTAACCCATCCACCATAGGTAGGTTTCCGGATCTCTAATTTACGTTTTGCAGTCAAATCCAGTATCTGATATACTGCTGAATACAGGATACGTACATTTCCTCTCTGATCAGTATTGGGTACAAATACCATGATGGGTGATCCAGTACTTACTCCTACAGTTAATATACCAAACATTAGTCCAGAAATAAAATGAGATTGCAAAGCAACAATATGGCTTTAAAGATCATTGGAAAAGTTCAACCGTCTGAAACTCCTGAAAATATTCGGCATGTATCAGTCTCCTTTCTGGGCGTAGTGATTCGGCTTTGACCTGGTCTCCTGCATAGGAGAATAGCAGTAGCTGTAAGTCATCAAAGAAAATTTTCTTTTGAAAAAGTCAAAATATCAAATCAATGGGTTAAGGCAGAGTAAATCACACGAGCAAGGAAGAAATGTTACAACTGCAAGACACTTTAAATTTGTTCTCATTTCCAGATACATATTTTATCCCAAATATGGTGTTACATTAATACTGTCCATGCATGAAGGTTTAAGAAGAACATAAAAAACAATATATTGGGTACCTCCTGTCAAGATCCGATTGCATGTCTTCTTCCGAGAGAGGAAGTCGAGGAGGACACCCATCAATTACACAACCAACACCACCTCCGTGAGATTCTCCATAAGTAGTAACACGGAAATGGGTCCCATAAGTGCTCCCGGATGCCTTTATTCCTGTTTCCAAGCATGAATCACGTTAGTTTCAAGTTAGATTGGATTAGAATATAACATCATTTTTAAGGCGGATAAAAGTTCCATTAGTTTTTCATATGTAGTATAGTTAACTGAGGCACAAAAGAAACTTTCGCAACGCACAAGACACTTACGGAGACTGCGGGAAGACGGACGGCGGACGTAAAATTGAAGGGAGGGAAGAGAGAGGCGGCGAAGATCTGAGGGGAGGGAGGCGGCGCTGTCGATTGACGGCGAAGAGAGGAAGGGTTTGGTGGAGAGGGAAGACGCCATTAGCTCCGCTATGTTGCACGGACACGACACTTCCTCCGACGCGGGGGAACAGCAGCAGCAGCAGATTGACGATCAAAACAGATCACAACAATGCTCGTGCAGCGAAATCGATCGACCGACTCAAAGGAATCGAAAACGAACACCCTTGACCAGATGAGTCGACCGAGGAATCGCAAGAGAAAGGAGAGATCTGCAATGGAGCGACGCGGGGTGGAGGAGGCGATGCGCCGGGATAGTCGTCACCAAGATTCATTCACCGATCGATTTCAACTCGGAAGAGAGGGAAGCCAGGGTGTGAAATTTGATTCAGGGTAATAGGTGGGTGGGTGGGTAGGTAGGCGCGTGGTGCTAAAGTGCGCGCCGTTGAAAGTGGGCTGAAGTGGGGGTTGTTGTATGGGTGGGGGCGCAGTGCATAAATTAATTTTTATTTTCATGTATATATACGTTATAAAAATTTTCTAAATCACTTTTTATATAATTAAATTATTATTTTATTATTATTTTTATTTAATATGAAAAAAGAGATGGGAGAAATTTATAACAAATCTTAGTCGAAAACACAATTGAGACTATACCGTGATTTGAGTCATCAAATTATTATTTTAAATAATCATGAATTCTATAAAATGTTAATACTACTAATAGGCTTGGATTGATTTCTAGTTTAGTTTCAAGCCTATACTATGTCATATTTCACCTCATTTTTTGAGTTTTCTTTTTTTATCACAATAAAATTAATAAAATTTTAAAATATATTTTTAAATCATAAAACTGATCAATTTTATCACTATGATAACAATAATAAAAGAGAGAAAGTGTTCCGCACCCCACAAAAGATATTATTTACTGTTCTACTGCAATCGCAAACGATTATCTAACAAATGCTCATATTTTTATTTTGTGTATCATCTTCAACGCCTACTCTAAAACCATAACCTTCTCTTTTTTTCTAAAAATGAATGGATAATAGTGCATTTGATTACAAATAAGGTTATTACATTTTAGCTACGCGGGTGCCATTGAATTCATTTTTTGGGCAACGCTGATTTTAAAATCTTTCCTTTTCTCAATTGTTTGGAATTTTCTCATAGTTGCTTCTAAGTTTCGGGTTATGCTTCATATAGTTTACATATTTTTAGGTTAATATATTTACATTTATAAAAATATATATAATCTTAAATAAATTCACATTTTAACTTATTTCACGAGAAATAATAAAGCAATCTTCATTTATGAGTACTACTTATCAACCAATGTGCAAAAGGACAAGGTTCTAATCATATTACATTTACTCGCTATATTAAAGAGTAAAATTATTTGTCCAATATAAACATTATCTCAATACAAATCTAATAAATTATTAATTTGAAATAATAATAGTATTCATATTACTTTTTTTACCACTCAAAATTTAAATTTAATTCAATAAACAAATATTAACTAAAAAATTTCATTTTAGAAAAACAATACAACAGACCACCTCACATTTAAACGGGCATCTTATTATCAGAATGCAGGGATGACTTAACTATATTTTTAAGTAACCAAAAAAAAAAACATTCAATACAACAGGGGGAAAAAAGTAGCAGCAATTGAGTGCTGCTGTGTGCAGTCATGCCAATGAGGAAATAATTAACTAATATAATCAAAATGATAATTTCCCAATATTTCCATGCATCAAATATCACGGATTTCCATGCAGATGAAGGCGGGAAAAAAGAACTTAACTTTGGTAGGGCGATAAAAAAAACATAACTCTGGTACTACGAGGCATCGAAATAGGACCTATTGAATTGATCAAATAGTTATGTACAGAAAAACCTATATATAAGTACAAAGGAGACCCTCATTTGACCTCTCAATTGCGGCCCCTGATCTAGGCTGCGCTCATAATGTTAAAAGAATTTTGGAGAAAATATAAAAGGAGGGAAAAAAAAACTATACACTTCTACATAAAATAGCTGAGATGTGTCTTTTTCCTCGATCCACCTTCCCCATAGAGGTCATTCCATTGCAACAGCTCGCTCATGTTTGTGGACTCGGATGACACGCTCGCACATACCTGCATTCAAGATTTGTGTTTTGCGTGTGCATATATATAGTTATACACTGCTGCAGGCCAATCAGAAAATCTTCGCAAACAGCAAACAACAAATAAATATGATGCACTAAAATATATAAAAGAAACAAAAGAAGAGTTAAAATAATCTTCTTCTTTTTTGATAAGTAAGAAGAGTTAAAATAATATAAACATATGGGTTTCTTGGTGCACTTAATACTGTTACTTCTTTTTTTTTCTTCCCGAAATTGAATATTTGAATTACAACCTCCACCCAAACGGACGTACTCAATAGCAAGAGCTTAGCTTTTGATTAACTGGAAAGGATCCACAAGCAATTACCATCACACACAACCACAACAAAGAGCAGTGTACAAGCACTAAAGGATTATCGGATTGGGGTGGAGACATACCTGATCATGTGCGCTTGTGAAGTCCTCCATGTTTAAAGGACGAATATCTGAACTACTATACAATGCAGGGGAAGGCCGCTTCTCTTCCATTGCTAATGTTTTCTCCTATAATTGCGTGCCATAATATAATCATCAGACAGCCAAAATTTTATTCATCGTACGCCCAAAGAAATAGTCGAGTACATAAATTACTTAAACAGTACCAAAGAAAACTAATGTAATTTTTTGGCGCACGTGTTATATTATTTGGAGTGATAATCAAACCCAACAGTTATATTATTTCAACAAAAATGTAACATGCAAGGGTAAAAAATTTTAAGACTGATGCCGAGAGCAGTTCACATTCACATAACTGTAAAAAAAAAAAAAAAAACATTCAGATAAATTTAAAAAATTAAAGAAGGAAAATCAACTGTCAAAACCAATGACAAAATCCCAATAAGGCGAGAGATGGAAATTATCTAAGGAAACATTCCATTCGGAAAATCTGTATTCGCAGTAATACTAATAAATGGCAAAAAACTGGATGCATTGTGGTCATGCTATTAATAATCATGACTCTAACAATTACAATGTACTTATTTACTGTCTTAGCTGCTCTGTTACAAGCTTCGGATTGACAATGCAGCATCAAAGGACTAATCTAGAAAACTATGATAAATGACTAGTAAGACACAATAATAGTACTCAAGTAGCGATAACTACTGCAACAGAACAAACAGGTGAGATAGTAATAATAATAATAATTGATTAGCACAGCAAGCGAAATGCATATAATTTTTTTAAAAAAAGGAGCGGAATAAAGCAATGCTAAATAACAGATGATAGCACGATTTCACAAGTTTTCCGAAATCTATTCATCCCGTTCTTCTTCAAGGGCCAAACCATTTCCAAATCCACCAGAAAATTAAAGCTCTGTTTGATTTAGCTATCATTTCTATTTTCTTATTCACGATTCCATTTTTTAAGCAATCAAAAAACACAGAACACGCTTGTTTTATCATGGCCGTTCTTAAGAGATCTCAAATAAAAGAGAGCCAAAACAAGTGAAAAAAAAAAGAACGTAAAAATAAGATCCCAATAATTCCATTGTTTTTATGATGAGCCATGTTTTTCATTTTCATATATTTTCACGGGCACGTCTTGGGTTTTCTGTTTTTTTTTTTTTGGGTTTTTAACACAGGACTTTAATTAGTAAAGATTGAGAACAATAGCACTCTCAATTCTCATTCGCTCAATGATGAGTGCAAAATTATCAAATGAATTCCCATAACAAAAAGAAATTGTAACTCATTTTAGAAACCAAATTAAGAAACTCAAATAAAATCATAGGCACTAGGAAAAGTCATAGAGCATAGGACTTTGCCCAAGGGTAATTGGAGTACTTACGTCATCATTTGTATCATTTATCAGTTTTGAATCATTGTTGGTTGAAAAGGAGATGACAAACCATGTACGAATTCAAATAAAGGATGCAGGGAAAAAAATTGGCTAACCTTCTTTTCCTTTTCCAAAATTTCTCTTATGGGACGATGGGCAGCATTTATACATAGATTCTGCAACCAAATGTTCGATTAGTAACTACTGAAATAGACAAAAATAATTTCTTAAAGTCACTTCCTGGATAATGGCAAAAAGCTAACTTTTAAGTCACTTCCCGAATACCCATCAGTTGTATTCGCAATTGCTTGTATATCAACATTGGGTGCCAATTCTTCTTTGGCCAATATAACCCTAAGAATTTTTTCTCTGTTGAGAGCATCTGGCAGATTTACCATCAATCTGCATGAATAATATTGCACATAAAAGCTTTGGTCACTTTTTAGTTAAAAAGACAAATAAAAGATAAGAAAGGAAATTGCTTACCTCCGTGTAAGCCTCCTAATAACAGCCTCATCAAGGTCAAATGGTCTATTTGTAGCGGCAAGAACCAGCACGCGTTCCTTATCTTTAGTGCGCAGTCCATCCCAATTCACCATGAACTCATTCTTCATCTTACGCATAGCTTCATGTTCACTGCGACTTGCACGTCTTCCAAGCATGCTATCAACCTTAAAACGGAGAAACATGAGTCAGTGACATTTTTAATATAAAATTAACTTTAAAGGTCATGCCCAGGTTAAAACCCAAGATGGGAAATAAAGCATACTGGGAGAATGCTATATCCGCATAACAAAAAGCTCTCTATGGATAGAATCTTAACAAAAACAAGAAATTTGTAAAATATAGCAGACAGCAGAAGCATCTTGCATGCATGTAAACTAACCTCATCAATAAAAATAACACACGGGGCAATTTTACTAGCTAGTGAGAACACTGCTTTGACATACTTCTCTGCTTCACCAAACCACTGCAAACAATACCACGTCAAATAGCAACACATAAAAATCCTTACAGGTTTACATGTATTGTATTACATTTGGGGTTAGTTACAGAAAGATAACACAATAAAACAAACAGGAGGCCATAACAGTTCGTTAGGGATTCTTGCGCTAGTTCAAACCTTTTGGTTCACAAATGTCTGAGCCATAATTTACTTTTAAAAACATTTGGTGTTAATTAAGCAATGTTTAATTAATCTTTTACACCACTCCAGCCATTTTGTTTCACACAATATATGTGGTCGGATGTTTTAAAAAGGAGAAAAAATAGAATGCTTTATTGTAGTAAAGATATGCGTAACTACCTTTGAAGCAATGCTCGACATAGAAATGTTGATAAAATTAGCACCAGCCTCAGTTGCAACAGCCTTGGCCAACATTGTTTTACCAGTACCAGGAGGCCCAAAAAGCAATATTCCCTTGCAAGGCTGGAGAAAAAGCAACCTTATTCAACTGAAATCTTATGGAGGGCTATCCCAGAAATGAAAATTAAAGTTGAAGCCAATTAACTTTCATGATTGATGATTTGAAGTAATTAGTAATCATCTAACAAATAGAAATAGACCCAAATGCATATTTTAGCAAACCTTATTTAGTTGTCCTTTGCAAAACAATTCAGGTCGCTGAAGTGGAAGCATCACCAACTCTTTCAAGGTATCCTTTACATTTTCTAAGGCTCCAATGTCATCAAAACTAATTCCGATATCATTAGGTGGTATGACATCAGCAAGTAGTTTCTTCTCAAATTCATTCTCCATAACCACATCCTATATATCCTCAGTTAAATCAACCACGTAGTAAAGCAAGTTGCAGATATGATTTAAACTTATTGAAAGAGAAAGCATAAACTGTTTGTTCCCAGTGCAGGAAGGGTATAATGGCGACTAACCTTTAGTGACTTTTTTGAGCTCACGGGTTCATTTTGAATACCTTGCAGAATGTTGAGCCCGTACTTAATGCTGAAAATAAATAGACTACCAACTGTTAGAATCTACATTACATGGGAAATAGTTGATTTTAATGGCATTAAAGTTTAGTTTTAATTGAACCATAAACTCAAACCAAACCAAATAAGCTTTAATACGGAGTCAAGTATATAAACTAAGTCTTAATTCCAATACACAAATACTTCTTTTTCAAACATTCCTATTAGGCACCATTGAAACTAACATTTCATATCTTTTGTTATTATCTCCATTCAACTCATTTTTTGTTTTTCTCATAATTTCTTATCTCATTCAATGTCAATTTACTTTATCCTCTTAGTTAGTACATTCATTGGCTTACGTCTTAAATGATCAAAACGATATAAACGATTACCTCTCATCTTATCTTTAATCAAAACTACTCCAACGACATAGCAAATATTCTCATTTCAAATTTTGTTCATCTTAATCTTACCACACATCTATCTTAACAGTCGCATCTCAAATAAAATTTAACAACCGTCTTTATTAAACCATCCATAATAAAAATAGTAGTGCATATAGTAGTAGTAGTAATCTGATAACCTTTCGGATGAAATGGCCATTTTAGTGTCTTTGAATGTAGCTTCAGAACAATGCATAAGGTGATAGCTTAATGCCCAACCTACCATTTTCTCCACACCTATAAAAAACATATCGACAAAAAATTGTAATTGATCATTGAAAGAATTGGGTAGTCAGTAATTAGGAACTCAAGTTGAGAATGTACTTTCGTTCATGAGTGCCTGATCCTTTATGCAGAGTGCGTCAAGGTCTGGACAGTCAAGATCATTTTGGTTTAGAACCTGAAACAATAAAAGATGAGATCAGAGATATTTTCTAAACAATTTATAAAAAATAAAAAGACAAAGCCCTCATTGACATAGTGGAAAATGAGCTTCAAACACTTTGTGGAGGACAGACCCCAGAGGGCTAATAAGGGTTGAGTGCAACTATTAAAGGCTTAAAGCTATTTCCTTGTGAGAGAAATTTCAATTACTGTAATATAGTTGCACCAATCTAATAACAAGTACAAACTATAGTAGCTTCAATAATTCTTTATTCCAAAACCATTTTCTCTCATCTCCTCGTTGTTTCGGTTCCCTCCTTTCAATCTGCGGTGATAACCAGAATTGATAAAATAAAATTTAAAATAAAACTAAAATCCAGAGGGGGGATTACATATAAACCACCATAATGCTTTATCTTTTTTATCAGAAAACATTATTGGTGCAGAAGATGATATTAAAAGTGGATTTAATATTTTCTGTAAAATAAAAAATAAAAAATCAATGCTGATCAGAAGAAGTGCTTCCATAATAAAGCAACTACTTTAAATTAACTATTAAATTTTAAAATTTCTCTAGTCCAATTACTTTTTTTCACTTTGCTGCTGACTAAAACAATAAAAAAACTATATATATATATATATATATATATAGAGAGAGAGAGAGAGAGAAAGAGAGAAACTATCTGGCACAAGAATTACTCACCAAGCGAATCATATCAATATTTGACCGTGCTTTCAAAATTTCAGAATCACGTAGAAATTGCTGTTTCAAGTCCAAAAGTTCAGTTTCATCCTGCACATTGGTCATAAAATTTGAATGATATCTTGGGCTAATCATTGCCTAAGAGTGCACCATACGCTACATGAGACTTCATACCTGAGGCAGCTGTACCGTTAATTTGTTGGGAAATAGACGACTGATCTGTTTCATTGCCCTGGATGTTTCTTTTGTCTTATCATGCAATTTACTAAGATTATCCTGAGCAAAAGAAAGAACTACTAATTAGCGATTCAAAGAGTATCACCACTTAGCAATTTTAATAATCAGAACAGGGAAAATATTTTATAAAAAGGAAAAATTATAGAAAACATCTAACAGTGCGGAATGACAATATGCTTATTGGAACAATCGACAATCCACAAGAAATAGCAAACATCAAAAACATTCCTAATAGATCCGAGGAAACAGAAAAAAGTGGGGACAGAAGAGTTGGAAGTCTCAAGGAGATTTGGATTACTATAATATTTCACTCCATCTAAATAGCTGGAGAAAGTAAAACTACCGTGTGCAAATGTGTCAAATAAGTTTAATTTGATTTTTCCAGGTTGATAAGGAAGCTCTTGTTGGCTGAAATCAAATTTGCTACAACAAAAAAAGGAATTGTCAATTCCAACTTCTATTCATTATTGGGTTTGGCCAACCATTTAAAAATAATGCCTTTCACCACTTTTTTCAACTCAAAGAGCAGGGGCAGCCACTATAAGTTATAACTTCAATCAATATTCTATAGTGATAATATTTTCCCTCCCATTCTCCACGATGCTTGGATTGTGATAGTGACTACAATGACCTTAGCCATAGATTCGGTTGCCATCACTGCCAGTATGGCATGCCTGTGCTTGACAGTGACAGCAGCAACTTCAGTAGGCTGATTTTCATGTTTGCTCAACATTCAAAATGTAGTCTGCTGCCATTTTTGGAGTAAATGACCATTAGACCTTGGAGATGACAGAGTAAGAAATGCTAATTATCACTCAAATTGAGATTCTATAGCGGTAAAATGTTCCAATTTTGCCTCCCGATCTCTTTGGATGCTTGGGTTGTGATTTGTGACTACAACCAACTTGGCCATAGATTTAGTTGTCATTAAACCCAGTATAGCATGCCTTTGGTTGAAAGTGGCGACTCCAGAAGTAGCAGCACCACCATTTTGAAACTTAAAATGACAATTCCAAACACAAGAATGAGACAGGAGGTAAGAATGACCACTCCATTCCAGCCCCTTTCCATGTCTACGATAAATCAATAAAACGGAATGATATTTCCATTCCAAATTATTTACTACTTTATTCAATCCCTTCAGTCCAGTGTGTCAAATATAAGGCATGTCAATATGGAATAAAAAGGTGCCATAATAGGACATTGATGTCTTCTCTGTCCCTAATTTCACGTCTTTTCTTATCACAGGCTAGTCTTTTTAGCTCCATTCCTAAACTTACAAATATCTCCATAATTGATCCCTAACTCCAAACCAGAATCCTATAATTTGATATTACATGTGATCAAACCACTAGATAAATGGGTAATGAGTATGATTCTTCATACCCATGCAAAAATGGGTAGTGTATCCATGCCCACCAACAAGTAACCATTTAATGGGTCTAGATATCACCTCATTTACTATTTATTCGTGCATTTCCTAGTCTTATCACATCAATCACGACTCCCTTGATGCATCAGTGTTCTAAAAAGTGCAATTAATTAACGATTCACCAGAATTTGGTGGACTAATGAATCAATTAAGCCAAAAGAAAGCCTAGCTTCTTCTCCGTCAATGGCAGTCACTGGGTTTGCTGGCAGCTTTAGGGCAATCGCATAAGCTGCTGCTGCTAGCTGTTTTACATGATTGCCTGCTCTTTAAAAAAAAAACTAAAGTACCGGAGCTACACATGCAAGCACCGACAGCAGTGGCACAAGCGATGAACGACAGGCAGCAGTGCTTCTTAGCAGAAGGTGTCGTCCAATTGGATCTTACCCTGGCCATGTCATCACAGGCATTGCCATATTGGAACACAAGCCAGGGAGGAGAAAGGTAGAGAAGGGTGGTTTGCAGGGACGCAAGACAAGAAGGGATTGGGTAGGGGGGGATCGCAGCATTTATTGGAATCGAAGGACAAAAGATGGGCTTTCTAAAAGCTGTTGTGTTGTCGTCATCATTGCAGCCACCATTTGGGGAAGCAAGGAGAGGAGACGGCAAGGATTGAATTAAGAGTGCACAAATTTACATTATTTTCATTTGTACTCTTAAAAAAACCAACAATTTCTTTCCATTTTATTATTTATTTGTTTGTTTTATGAGCTGATAAGTATATATATATATATATATATATATATATATATACATAAATAACTCAAACTAAGTGAAAACGTGATTTAGTAAAAGAAACATGAATTATTCAATTGTTTAATGTCTTATTTTAAAATTTTTCACAAACTCTAGAAATATAAATTCTTAAAATTTATGGATTCCTGCACTTAGTATGGAAGATTGTGCTTAACTTATAAATTGAATAGTATTGTTTAAATTACTTGGTTGATTTTGAGTTAGTTATTAAAGTTTAATGTTAGAATTATGTTATTTGAATCGTAAACTATCAACTTTGTGTCAAGTTTGTGATGTTTGTATTGTTTTGAAGTATAAATTTATTAAATAACTAAAAAACTCATACTGATTAATCCCGGTTAATCTTTATTCTGTGTTTCACCGACCAGCCCCAATTAACGTATTTTTAGAACATTATAATGTTTACACCCCCATATAGTCTGTAATGCCAATGAAGCAGTTTCCCCTAAAACTACAGGCACCCTCTGCCATATGCATGGAATATGAAAGGCTGATTATGACTTACACCTCTATAAGAAATCCAGGGAAATAAATTCAGATCGGTCAAATTAATCAAAATTTCAGGTTAACAATCGCATGGTTTGCTCAAATATAATGGAAACCTGTATTTATGCACATGTATGTTCTTAAAATACTGAACATAAAAAAGAGATAGGTAGAGAAGCGTTGATCATTGCCAAACCTGGAAACCAAAATCAAATAAAGTTTGGCCCACGAGCTTTGTGAGCAAAAAACCAGCGGGGTGAGACTGGAAAACACAAAACTAGTAAGTTTACTGTCATCAAAGTTTATGCAATAATTATTATCATATTCGATTAAAACATAAGCCATTTGGATACTTAACAACCGTATATATGATTTCACAAGCAGCTCGAAGAAATAAAATGTACAGGTAATTCACCTTCTCTTTACGGTTGTCCACCTGTGCTTGGGAACCAATTACAACAACCTTCTCTGGAAGGGCATCAAGCTTACTCTTAAAGGCTGCATATGCATCTGAATTCCCTGCTACTATAGACTTTTCTATGTCTTTCAAAAACAATATCAAGGGACCACTTTCACAAACACTCGAAACAACCTGTAAATTTTTTAACAGTTTAGAAATTCATTTTTAGCCAAAGCAAAGGAGCAGGTATAATTTTAAAATTGCTGCCAACAGACACGCTTTTTGTTCACCTCGAATAATTCATCAATACCAAGGTTGTCAATGCCATCGTCTCTAATGCCATCCAATCGTAAATCAGTTGCTGAACGACACAATGAATAACATGAAATAAGAGAACATACGAACAAACAAAACCATTAAAATAGTGTTAAACTCATTGGACTTGGACAAGTCGCCAGTAGGGTCAAGATGTTTTGGACCAAAAACAGGCCAACACGGCCACCCGACTTAGTCTGGTAGGCCCATGCCAAACCAAAATGGCCACTGACATGGCTAGCTGACCAAATCAGTTAGTTTTTCATATTTTTTCAGACAAATGTGTGTATCTTTTTGAATGTTACACATATAGTGAGATCATATTACCATTCCGATAAAAAATTTAGACAAGCACAATAAACTTCAAATTTCCCAACAAACATGATTTAAAATGGATCCCACAAAACTCATCTAAAAAATCATTTGGTAGACAGAGCAGCAAAGAAGAGCAGTGTGACTTTAAAATTTTAATGTTTTTGGAAACTAACAATGTTTCCATTTCTTGTTTTGTTCAAGGAAAATCTATACATTTTGATTTATTATTACTGCACTGAGGGGCAATTTTTTCTCTAGAATTTAATATTTTTCCTAATATAAATTAATTTAAAATTCTGAATCACTCATATCAAAAACAAGGAAAAGAAATCTAGGTCTAGTTGAAAGTTGAGAACAACGGCATTTTGATAAACTTACCCCCACAATAGTAACCATATTCTTGTTCGCAAAGGCCTCCAAGATCATTTCCACCAGGAATTGGTCTCTCAAATTTGACTCCAATTTTGGAGGACCCATTTTCCTCACAAAAACGAGCTACTTTCCCTTTTGAACCATAAGATGGCCCACTTTTAAATAAAAATAGTAATAGAATTAGGAAATCAATTTTTAAATATTAACAAAATAAATCAAGCTAAAAGAATCAGCCAAACAGTTCTACAGATTATATATTTACAAAAAAAAAAAATCAAACAAATCACTGCAAAAAAAAACTTAGTGAAGCAAGTTGATTTTGGGCTGAAAGCTTCAAGAAGCGAAAGTTACCAATTTTATTTAGGTTTATTAGCTTCCTAATTACTAGTTTCACAATCCCTAAGAGTTTGCTAAAAATAGCAGTTTCAAAATCCCTAGGGTTTCCTATTCCTTTAAGTTTCCTATTTCTATCCTTAGTTTATCAATAACCAGGCCAGGACTTTTCAGGAGAAGAGAGCATCAATGGATAAACGTTCGAGAGCGAGAACAGTATGATAGAGGGAGTGAGATGCCCAATAGTGAGATGGACAAAGGATAAGATGCCCAAAAGATGAGATAGCAAACCCATCCCAATTATTCTATGTTGTTTCCCCCCTTATCCCACATTAATTAATATTCCCGTTTTTAACAAATTTCTGGCTATGTAAGCTAGCAATCCTACCTGGTATTGGTTAACACCAATTCAAAATTACTTAGGCTACTAAGGAAAGCATCCAGGACCATTTGAAAGAAACTGAATTACAAATATATTTTGAGAAGAAAAGGTTTACAAGAAATTCATAATAGGATCACTTTACGACAAATAATAGATCACAAAAATTTCCTGCCCCAGGATCCAACCCCATCAGTATCTTTGAATTTCATCAGGTTGAAAAGAAAGTAGGAATAAGGATATAATAATAAATAAAATTCTATAAGCCTGCATAGTGCAGTGTTCTATCACGTTATATCTTAAAATGCAAGAGTGGACTAAAACAAACTAGTCCATCCGAACAGGACAAATAATTATGGAATATTGCCATCTAACTATTGGGAAAAGCATTACAAAAAAAAAATTCGCAATTCAAGATTCAAGATCAGAACATTAAAAAAATAAGTCAAGCAGAAGCTAAAAATACCTCAAAGGAGCATCACGAACAGAGACACCAGAAGGCATAAATTTTACTTTATCACCTACAGACATGAAATTGATGAGACAATATTTTAACTGAATGGATCTAATTAATACAATAAGCAGAACACTATGAATCAGAAACACAATCCATAAGATGATGATTTATTGTCCCAACACCTGTTTTAAATTTATAGATTTTTACTGCTGTACTGGATGCCTCTTGCTTTGTCAGAGCCTGGGAGCCAACAGTTGATCTACTTACATAGTCAATCGCATTACGAGCAGCTAGTTTCTTAAACTGAAAAGCATCTGATGCTAGTCGTTTTGCATACAACGATGCCCTTTCAGGCCTCAAACTTGCTTTGACAGAATCATAATCTTTTCGCAATGGTACCTGAAATCATTGCAGATTGAATTGTTGGTCAACATGACTCCTGTTATCCAAACTAAATTACTAAAACAGAACAAAAACGTAATTTTCTAATGCAATTGTGGCACTAACAATTATAAACAACGTCTAGTTAATTTAACATAAAAATTGAAATAAAAGAAAATGTAATATGGGACCTGGATTGGGGCTGCGCCAGGTAAAAGAAGAGAATCAACAATTAGCAATTTAGCACCAAAATGTTTAGCAAGACCTTTCGCCAAAGTTTCCTGGTATATTTCTGTAGCTGCAGAAAAATAATTGAATGCATTTTAATGCAAAAAACTTGACTGAAATTATTATTATTATTATTATTATTATTATAATAGTATAACAAAAAACAACAGCAAAAGTGAATACATGAAATATCAACCAGAAGTAGTAAAAATACCTGCAGGCCCAGATAACAAAATCCGTGGGCACATGGTACAAAGGTTGGAGGCATACTTTGCAAATTTACTACACTTCAATGGAACATATGTGGAAGCAATCAAAGCATTCTTGGTGGTATCACTGTCACCATGCACAGCACAATATAAAGTAAATCCCAATGTCTGGTAACCCAAATTCCAGCCAAGTTAAAAGAGTGAGAGAAAAAATCACATGTATCAAAAAATTGCTTGCGTGTTTGTGCAAATTTAAAGACATGTGAAGACAAGATACAAAAAAAATAAATAGATAAACAAAAAATTATAACAATTTGTGAGCATAGAATTTACCGAATTGAAAAGGGATGCATAATAAAGTAAAGGTAAAAACATTCCACAGCTGAAAGCCCTCATCACATTGCAACCAAATCATACGTTTGAAAATTTGCAAATGGAAAAATAATTCAGACACCTACTATGGTTCATTAAACCAAACTCCATGAAGATGCATTACTTTTTGAAATGACCTTACACTCCATATTTAAAATATGTATCTAAGAATTTGTAGAAGCATTTATGACCCACAAATGTACCTTAGATAGTATGGAAAACTTTCAAAAGTGACTTCAATATTTTTGGAATCAATAATTCTCTGTTGCAGGCTGTCCTTAAATGCCTGGCGACTAGATGACAATACAGTCGCAGGAGGATTCATACTCTTTAAGAGTTCCCGAATTTTCTTCTGGTCATCGTATATTTGTGAAAAGGAGCCCATATAATCCAACTCAGAAGAAGATGGCCCAATAAGCATTTCCACCAATCGGCCAACTCCAGAAGTTGTTCCACGGTCCTTTAGGAGCTTTACAATTTCTGAATCCACACATGCATCCTGTCCAAATGCATTAAGATGCAGATTTTCCTTGACGACATCAGAAGAAGGAACAACATTTTTCTCTCTTGAAGAAACAGCAACCTCATCAGAGTTAACAGACGAATCTTTCATGTCAACATCTGGAATGCAGTCATCTGACACACCGCAGCTAGAAGGCAATGATGACACTTTAGTACTTTGTTGCACATCCTGTCCATTTTCATTGAAGGTTTGAGAAACCCTTATTTCTTTGCTTGACATAGATGCTAAGATTGAGGCCCCTGCAAAAGTTGAAGGATCTCCAGATCTTGCCTCTTCTTGCAATACTTCAAGTGGGTGGTTCTGAGCTTCTAAAAAACTCACGGAAGAGGTTATTCCTTGGGTAACTAAATTCTCATTTGTCGACTGTTGGAAAATCTAATAAATACATTAAGGATTGGGGCACTAAAATTAGGCAGGAAATTTGAACTGGTGTGATAACAACAAAACAGAATGAAATAATGATGTGGATAGAATGGAAAGGGAAAAAAAAAGGTCTTTTTCTAAGCAGCACTGAGGCCATCAGAAAAGGATACGTAAGTATGATTGTCGGAACCAAAAATCACTTCATCGCCCTCATTTAAGATTATTTTGGAATTTCGATGGCAAGGTTTACCATTCACTTGGACGACACCCTTCCCTCCTTTGATTTCCAGCTCGGTGACCCATGAACCATCTCGCTGTGTAGGGGAACATAAAACAAACATCAATACCACTAAAACGTATAATGAGGATGTATGGAGTTAAAACAATGTAGAGTGGCCTGCAACAATGTAAGTGGGAATCAAGTAAATTGTAACTGTAGCAAATAGATGGGATGGTTTAGAAAACATAAAGTATACCTCCACAGGCTTCAATTCACATAAAGCTTTACCAATAGATGGATCTCTCAGCTGTAAGTTGCACACAGGGTCGTGTCCAACAGTGAAACGGGGACCATAAATGGGAAGGTGAGGGTTCTGAAGGAAGAGAGATATCAGAGGTTCAGAAACCAACAGCAGTTGAATTCAAACAAAGGGACAATAATTGTTTTAATTTAAAAATAGACACCATATTACATAATTCTAAAGATCTTTAGAGATTGATAAATAATATAGTAATAAGGGGTGGGGGTGAATGACTAGTGAGGGACGAGAGTGCCAATAATTGATTGATTAATATGGAATGAATGAATGAAAGGAGAGAAGCAGCTGGCTAGGCAGCTACCTACCTGTTCACATTGAGAGAGAAGCTGTGCCCAGGCGATCTCTGAATTGACGGTTGCCTTTGGACGCAGTTTCCGATCTCGGTTCAAAACCTTGGTGTTACCCGCGTTCACATGGATCCGAGAAACAACATCGCCTGCGTGCATTAGTCGGTAGTAGTTATCAGTCATCGTTAGTGGTTAGCTGGGGATAATCAAAATCAAATAATTATATATGTATGCATAAAATAATTAAGATGGTTGCCGACCTCCGCCGCCTGCTGCTGGTGGTGGTGCTAGTAAAGAGTGGGAGGATTGAATTCCCTGGGGATGATGGGGACCACCTGTAGCAGCAGCAGCATCAGAATCCTTGGAAGAATCGGCGCTGGGAAGGGGGTCAAGGGATCCAAGATCGTGACCCAGATCGTGATGTTCTTGCCTCTCGTGGCCTTCGATCGGAAAAACCGGCGGTGATGTTGATGCGTCATTAGCCGACGACGACTCCGACGACGCAGCCGCGACAGCCTACACCCACCCACCCACATCAATAACCATAACCTTCGTGTTGATTACTCAATTCATGATTCGTGATTCCCAGACGACGACGACGTATATTACATGTAGACATAGAAGAACAAACAGAGAGAAAGAAAAAAAAAACCTTGGAGCGTTTGCTGTTGGGGAGACAGGAGGCAGTGGGACAAGGACGCTTGGAAGATGACCTCCGCCTGGTTTCAACCATGTCGTCGTCTCCGATTCAACCACGCTTGAGGGCGAGAAGGAGGGGCCGGAGGCGAAAAATAATTAACCCAAATAATAATAATAATAATAATAATAGACCAAGGAAATATAAAGATACAGAGCCGTCAGAGAGACACAAATTTATTGGGAAACGGATCAGTATTTATTTTATATCAAAGTAGTAAGAGAAGGGTGGTTGTGCTGTGCTGTGTTGCGCCAAATTATTGTTTTGTTGTTTGGCGAGCGATAGTGAGAGGGGTGGGATGGGGTGGTGTTTACAGTGAGTGGTATGAGTCCGAGATGATTCGAAAAGAAAAAACGGAGGCGGTAGCCACGAGCCTGGGTCGTCGTGACTCGTGAGGGCTACCTATGCGCTCTCTCTCTCGCTCTCACTCTTCAATCTACATATATATAAACACATATATATATATATATGATGATGAGAATTAGAAAGAGTGGGAAAGGTGCTGTCTGCTGCCGAATGGAAACCTTGGTTAGCTTTTCGTTTCTTTTTTTCCTAAAATAACATCGATCCAATTCCGAATCGCATATCAAAAATATATTTCAAATATTTTTGTGGATGACTTTTTTTGGTTTTGGCACTTCTTTCCCGGAGTGTCTAAAAAAATTAACTTTGGTATAGACATCAATCGTAAAATCTTGTGTTAAATTGGGAACTAGTCATTTTATTATTTTATGGTATAGACATCTATTGTACTTGATTATAGAATGTTAGTTCAATGGTTTCGTATAATGTGCCTCAGTAGGCAGGTCGACTAGTTGGGTGAGACTTGATGTGTCTTGCGCGTTTAGGTTCGATTCGCACCACTGGCTTTGATAAAGGGATTTTTTCACCCCGTGAACTTACGTGCAGGCAACCCATCGGGCCAGGTGGGATCGTCAGGGATTAGTCTCGCGTGACAGTAGTCCATGACAGGCTACCAGTGTGGGCTTGGTTGTTCATAATTTGCAGCAAAGCTTACGGTTGATACAAGAGAATACCTTGTCATAAAAAAAAAAGCTTCGTATAACGCATTGTATGGAGGTACTTGTATATTTCCATTGTATTAGGCATAGGCGGGAGAGCACAAAGTTTATTCAATTGATATGAGCTGATGCTACTTGGTCTTGATATGATGCATGAGACCGTAGAATTGATTCAATTGACTAAGGAGTCGACGGCGTAGAGTTGTCATAAGTCTTATGCTATCATAGATGTTAATCATTACTGATTGAAGTAAGAAATTATGTATTTATCCTTAAAAGAGCATAAGAACATTAGTATTAGAATAATCATTATTATTGTTGAAATTTAATAAAAATTATAATTTTTAAGTAATTCTAACATCTTTTTATTTATAGTTTTACATTAGAATAGTCATTAAATTTATTAAAATAATAATATATTATGAAAATGATAAGAGTGGGCAAATAACGATAAAAGAGAAATTGAAAAGAGATATAAACTATAATATTAAAATAAGAATTTAATGAATGAAAAATAGTTCATCAAATTTAAAGGATATCATAAATTTACTATAACTTATAGTTATAATTTTTAGAATTCGGTGAGTTATTTTTTTTCATATTTATCAAATTATACATTCAAATATTAAGGTGGCTGATATAATGTCAGCGTTCTAAAACATTATACACGTATTTTTTCCCTCTTTTTTGTTTCTTTTTGTTCCTTTAGTTTTTATATATATATATATATATATATATTATGATTTACATATTACAAACCTTACCTCCTCCACTTAGGCTAATGGGTTATCAACCTACTACATCCCATGATTTTATAGATTGATTTGAGGTATGGTATTTTTATTTTCTTTTAGCATAAAAAAACAAAATATTATGCATATAAAATACAACCCTTTGCCAAGCAACAGCCATGGCACTCGACCATAACACTGGTTGATGGAACCAAACAACTAATAGTAACACCAACTGTGCTCGCAGGTCTCCCACCACGGCCGTGTGATGAAATCTCCCAAATTTTATAATATGCCCTAGCTTTTTTTTTAATCTAAATTCAACCATATATATACAACCAAAACAAGATCCTCATACTGGGATTGTCTTAGTCATCTATAATAAAAGGGAGATGAATTTGTTATACTAAACAAATTCTCATTTTTCAAAACATTGTTAGATATATCAACTTCTTTATGGTATTGCTATGATCCAACAACTTCAACAAGCTTTGACAAGTTTTAACAAAAATACACTTGATATGGACAAAGGTGTTACTTTTGGTGCTATAACACACATTATTTAGATTAGGTTAGACTGTTTGTTGATTTCAAGTTCTTAGCACAAATCTAACGATAGATGTATAAAAATTAATGTGCACAAATAAAATATATGGAATGTACATAGTTCAATCAATGTGACTGATTTTACAAATAATAAGACTTTTACCTTTATCAAGACCAATCAACAAAAAAAAATTACAATGAGATCATGGTCTTTATTAAAATGGAAAAAAAAAATCTTTTTTAACTTTTTTCATACAGTATCAATGTAGAACAAACTCTACAATTTTTCTTTAGGTTTCAAACTCTGTATTGTTTGTTTTATGTTATTGGTTTTAATCACTATCAATATTCTTTAGCTTTTGTTGCTTGTATCTCTTTAATTATTTATATGAATGCACGTACTTGGAATAGATTGAATAGAATGCTTAGATGATTTGCATATTCTTTTATTTATATGTCAATGCCCTGATACCATCAGTGACTTAGGACTCCATGTGGGGTACACTGCTCTCTATCGTCAGATTTAGTTAAAATGTTTTTCGTGAGGTGTTCGTTGCTTTAGTGTAAAGAATTAGTAATATTATGACATTGTTAAGTTTGATCGATTTAAACATACTTTAAAATATAATCTTTATACTAATCTTAAATCAATGTCCTTCAAGTTGAACTTACTCCGGAATAAGAAGTTCATCTTGAACTGAATCATATTTAATCAAACTCCATAAAATTAGTTGTTTGTTTTGATATGAAAGCAATTTAAAATATAAAGCCCGTCACCAACTAACTTTGTAATGCTATCAACTTATAAGACATACATTAATTAGAGCATCCGTAATCAATCAACAAAAGCAATAGGAATATTTAAATAGAAATCATCTCAAATGCACTAGATAAATCACTAGTAAAAGCAAATAAGTAAATAAATATAGCTTTAACTTTTAATTTTATCGATAATGCTAGCTCAACATTTATCCTCTTTTCTCAGTGTTACCCCTCCACCCAACGTCACCCTTCATTCCCACAGACCCCATCACCGGCTGGCTTCCCACCCACATACCTCATCCCTGGTTTCCTTAGTTTCCTTGGAAACTCATCCCTGGAGTCTCCCCACAAACCCCATCCCTAACTGTCCCCCCATAAACCCCATCCCTAGCATCTCCCCACAGATCCCATCCTCAGTCGTTGCCATCTTCCCTGTTATCCCATCCTCGGCAGTTGCCACCCTGCCATCCCGTCACCCTCTCTCGCATCACGCGGCTCCTCTCCTTCCTCGCATTGCTCTCCCCAACAATGGCCTCCTCCTCGACTGATACTACTCCGGTCATCGTCACGTGCTTCCCCCTCGTCATCTGCGCATGCTACTCTCGAGGATAGATCTAGCATTGGCGCCTATGCTAGCCTCCCGCACGACGACTGGAAACCTTATCAAGCCAACCCGATCTCCCATTCCAAGCTGCTGCCTCTCCTTTCCAGCCTCTCCACCAAGCCAGCCTAATCTCCCATGATCCATTTCTTTCGTCCGATGCATTTAAGCTATTTGGAGAAATAGAAATAAATTAGAAAAAATAAATAATATACTATTGTAATGTAATTAACTAAATATAACTTTAACTATTGGATCATCTCAATTTAATGTATGACTTACACATACATTAATTATCCCACAATGCCAAAATTGAAACCCATCATCATGTCGAGATATAAATACCTATAGAAGTAATCAGTAGACTGAGATAGCCAAGTTTTAAGTCGATCCGAATATTCAACGATTAGTCAAAACACAGTGCTCTGCGCACCCATGGCTCCGACAATTACAACACCAATGACTACGACGCATTATGAACAACAGTATCCCCACCCCATCCATGAGATTAGCAATGTCCTCAACTACTCCCACCTCCAAAGACAACGATCTCCGCTTCATCCAAGACGGCGACGGTGGCGACCACCTCGGCAATGACGGGGACTTCGGAGGTGCCGAGATTGACAACGACGATGCCTACGCCGCGCCCGAGAGGTGCAGTTTATAAAAAGGATTGTCGGCGGCGAAGGTGCAGTTCTGGAGGACCAGCACGGTTGCCTCGCGGCGGTCTGTGCGACCCTGCACCGTGACGATGCACTGCGGGTTCTCGAGACACCAGCCTGCAATTCTGGAACGCGGCGGCTGCGTCGCTGAAGATGAACTGCGCACGCGCGTATAGGGTGTCCTGGTACCCGTCCCACCTGGCAGTTGTAGAAGACGGACATGTCCTGATGGACGTGATGGGCGACCGCTTGCGCTTGGTGCTTTGTTGGCCCCGCCGAGTTCTCGAATCCAATGGTTGGCTGCCATTGGCAAAGATTCTAAAAAATAAATATATACATATAAATACACAAATAATGTATATGGTTATATGGTCATTAACTTTCTCCCTGTAAATTCCAGCCTTAATGTATATGATTAAGGTATCATTATTCGGCCTCTGCTCAAGGATGCAATGTTTAGAGCGCCGTTAATGGTCTCGATAATAATAATACGCATTTATGCCCCCATGCCACGTCTAGGCCCCTCATTTCCTATACGTATTCCTGTTTTTTGGGGGAAAAACCAACACAAGATGTGTTTATTGAAATGCAATGTTCCAATCATCACACAAAAATGACAATGATACAACGAAAATGCATTTATGGCAAGGAAATAAGGCAGGATGCCAAAATTGGATCCCTTCCCTTCCCAGCTATACGAGTCAAATTTTTCTAATGACACATAAATTGAATCCTTCATAACTATCGATCTATAAGACAGACATACATTAATTACACAGATACATTAATTATCCCATAATGCCAAAATTGGTACCTATGAACCCAAAAAAAAAAAAAAAAACCTCGGTTACCCACAAAGGTGGACGAACTAGTACGGATGATTCCTGTATTTCCCGCGAGTCTTGTGAGGCTTCATAACCAATGCACTCGAGATCCAGGAATGGGTTATCTCAGGAGATTCAGACACCCAACAACATAAACGCCCATCCTCGCCGCCAGTCCATCCAAATAAGCCCCCACCTAAGACAGACCTGCCTCTTTCGTTTGAAAGTGGCAACACACTCCGAACAACATCTGAATGGCCACCCTTGAGAACAGCCTCTGGGGATCCTATACCTCCCACTCCCTTGTAATCTACAGGGAAGAAGCCCAAAGTGCCAGAAGTAGTCCCACCAATCACCCACATATGATCATCTTCTCCCAAGTAACAATCAACAAAATAATCAACCTGTACGAAAAGAAAAGACAGTTGGAAAAGGGGTGCATAGTGATGCCGCAGACATGGAAATTTTTTATACCAAGATGTAAGAATGGGTTATGCCTGTCCTCAATTCCTAATAGTGGACGCAAAATTTCTGCTCATAGAAGTTGAATCAGCTTTAAAATTTCATACCCAGGCGATACAAACTTTTTTTAAAAGGCCTGCTAATGATCCGTAAATTAATCAACAACATTCCAATAGAATCTCATTTCCAGTGATAAGAACCAGCAATCGAAAATTTAATTGTGCTAAAAACAATTCTCTCTGGAAAAAATTGAAATTGAAAAAGAAAGAAAAGAAATAGAATAAAAGAGAATGTGAATTATGTATGAGGTTTCATTAGTCCCGCATTGACTTTAGAAAAATGTGCCGATGGATGATTAAATGGGAAACATTGATAGGATTGTAAAAATTGAGCTAAGAAATGGACGGATCACAGTCCATTATACATTTAGGCAAGTTTTGTACACTTCCCAAAAAGCCACAGAGGTTATAAATATCAGATCCTTTAAATCAATTTAACTAGCAAGTTATGAAGCTGTAACCATTATATGATCCTATCATGTGTTTGGGATTGCCTTTCAAATAAAAAATTTTACAATCCACTATGTCCCTCCTATTACTGAAACCATACAATGTTTAACTGGTAAGATAGGATGTTGTAATCATTTTTTCATCATCCATTCCTATCAGGAGTTTGGGATTGCATTTAAAATGAAAAAAATTTACAACCCACTACTCCCTTCAATTGTTTTTGTTTTTTTTTTTTTCTATCAACAACTCCACTCTAATTGTTGAAACCCACAAAAGCATGACAATTCAGAGAAAATCTCTTACTATTTTCAAAACCTATCATATCTATAGCACTGTGATTAGTAGCATGTGTGCCACTGTATACCCATGTTTTCTAAGGGAGATGACTCCCTCACATACAAAATCCCATGTTTGTTCACATATTTTGATCATTACCTCTTTAAAACAAGATACAAAACTAACCTCTATAGCACTGTGATTAAAATTAAATCCTGGCTACAGAAATGGTTTTTGAACTTTGCTACTCTTGAAAATTCAAATTTACCAAATGTTAAAGCATTAAACTTCAAATTTAGATCTTCACCGGTTCGACTCTACTAACATCTTTCTTTCCCCTTATGTACATTCAACTCTATCCTAATGAATTACAAAAAAGAAGAAAAATTTTAGATATGGCAATTCCTATAACTAAGAAAATGAGAATGCTCCATTAAGAAGAAGAGACAAACATACATGCCCCAAGGTCCAGCTGTTAGAGGCTAATGAACGAGCATCCTGGAAGCTAGCCTGAATGTTTGTGTCATTTGTGTCGTAGATGCTACACAGTACAAAAAATTATGGTGGAATATCAAATGAGTTTAGATGACAGACTGGGAAAAAAAAAAGCTGAAAAGCGCCCATTTCAAAATCAAGTCATTTCACGACTGTAATTTTCCGACATACTCAATGATTGTACCATAGGGAGACAGGAAGTCCCAGTATGTGCCCAGGATGCCTACGCCAGTATATATGTTGCTTTTTGTTCAATGCAGCCAATACAAACTGTTGGAGAAGTTTAGATTGATGTGGTACTTGCAAATTAAAGGGCCCATAATTTTATTATTTACTACAGAATTCAAACATTAGGTATAATGCCGAATTGTTAGATGAAGTTATGCACAACCAACTTTGGTAATGAAATCCTCCATAATAACTTCATGCAAAGAGTATCATCATACCTTAAAGTTTCGATATGTGTTAAACACCAAAGCTTTTCATAGTTATCTCCAAAAAACCCAAATTTTCCAATTGAAGTTCCCACATTAATCACCTGCATAAATACAACAGATTAATTGAAACCAGGGTCCATTGATGATAGTACATAAACACTGAAATATTGGATTAAACAGCTGCAGGCACCACAAACAAAAAGAATATGATTTGATAAAATGATACTGCAAAAGAAGAACTAGCAACATATTAGGCCACAGTGCAACGTAGGAGAAGTAGATGGGAAAGAAGAAAATGATTCTCACAACAAATAAATTAACACTAACAGCTAAGATCTTTAACTGATTTGAATTTTATGCCTAAAAAGGCTGAAAAATGACTATATTGGAAAGGGAGGGAACAAAGATATCACACACCAAGCAAATATATCAAACTGCTTTAGGTGATTGAATATTTTCTGACTTGCAGCAATTCAAAATAATGATTCATATCTTTATTTGCTCCAATGAAGATGGCAAAGAAAATAATCACAGACAACAACCAGAATATAAGTCTATGCTTACCGATTCCAGATGATCATCTTCATTGATATCTCCATCGGTCTTAAAAATACAAATCAACCCATCTACAGAAGCTGAAACAAGCTTGTTTTGGTGACCAGGGGAAAAGTGAACCTACAACCAAAGATAAGTTCTTATAAAGTTCAGATATAAACAAATAAAACACAATGAATTCCTTCCTAAACAAACAAAATGACAGACCTGGGTAACATCATCCACATGAGAGTCCTCCAAACATGCAATCTGCTTCTTGTTTCTCCAATCCCAAAAAAGTATCTGTGTGAAACAAAATGGGATGAGATTAGTTACGTTGTGGAAGGGATAAATTAGTATGATGATAACTCCAATCATGCATGTGCGAGAGCATACTAATCCACAGGCAAATGACATAAATACAATAAATAGAATAAACTCGAAAAACAAAACAAATTCCCATCTCCAATGATGGATTTCAAGCAACTTCATAAGCAAATTCATGACAACACAACACGTGGGGAAAGACATTGCGCAAAAAAGGCAGAAGTTAGTTTGTGGAAAGCAGGGATGAAAACTAGAGACCAAAAATCAAACAATCAGTTGGCAGTACATTAATTGAGACGAGGAAAATACACAAAGACCCCCCCCCCCCCTTCCCAAGTCCCAACCCAAAAAAAAAAAAAGACTGAGAATGTAGATCAAAAAACCTGAGAGTTGGTTCCTGCAGCAAGAAGATTATCTTCGGGCCCACCAAATGCAAAGCTAAATATCTCCCGAGAACCCCCACCACTTATCTCGGACACCTTTGGAAATCAGAAGAACAACTGGATTAAACAATGAGAGAGACAGACACATTGAGGTTGTTATGTTATGCCTGTAGGCGAGTGAATATATGGCCATTTGTAACCTCAGTGGGAGATTATCCGTTGAAAGTCCAATTTTTCCTTTCTTTCTCAACTCTTTTTGTTATTATTTTTGGCAGTTCAAGGAGGTGGGCCACCTCCAAGCTTATAATGTTCTCAGCAATCCAAATAAAACGGAAATCTATGACCAGTATGGTGAAGACACCCTTAAGAAGGAGATGGGCGAACATAGAAGCATTGGACGCAGATTACGTGATGGTATATAAAAGGGAAATCTATGAACTGTCAATAACATTGTCAATTTAAAAGGTTGCAGTACAAGCTATATACCATGATAAGAAGTAGAGTGGGTACCTGGCTGGACGTACGAGTATCCCAAGCTCTGATGGTTCCATCGGAGGAGCAAGAGTGCAGGACATGAGGGGCGGATGGGCCTGAGAAGGAGATTTGGTTGATGGTTCCAGAGTGACCTCTGCACTCTCCAAGGTAGTGACCCGTTGTGGGCGAGTACAATTTTACTAGGTTGGTTGACAATGATACCGCCATCAGCGTACAATCTTCCCTGCCATACAAACACAACAACCAAAATGAAATCAATCCCACATACAAGACACTCAAAAATCAAAAATCAAGCCAAAAAAAAAACTTGTAGAGAGAGAGAGAGAGAGAGAATCACAGACTTGGAAGCGATTTGAAAAACGTAGTCCTGATCGAAGGTTGTCTGGATCGAGTTTTTGAGTCCAAATCTATTGAATGAGTTTGAACTCCGATTTGGGAAACCCTGCACATCCATCTCCATCTCCATCTCCATACTCACCCTCGCCCAATCTGTTGCTGCAAATTTTAGGGTTTCGTTTCTTATTTATTTATTAAGCAATAAATTATTATTATTATTATTACACGATCACGAAAATCAAATAAATATATGAGGATAAAATTTAATTAACGAGTTTTATCTATATTTAAAATTTTCAGGTCATATTATTTTGTTTAATATTTTTAAAACATTTGTATACAATAATTAATTTATATAATAAAACTTCGATGGCTAACAATATTTTATAAATAATAATTACATAAATATACGAGGATATAAAAAATAATTTAATTTCTTAATTTTATCAATTTTTAAAAAATAAATTCCAAAAGAAAATTTCTATTTGCTTTGTGTAATTAATTCGCCTAGCAATTCTCTTGCAATTGGTATGACAAAACAAATATCAATCTAACCTTACGTGTGAATTACCATACAACTTACTTATATATAACATTATCAATTTGAAAATTAATTTTATCATAATAATTTCTTAATTTATTGAAACTATGAAAGAACCCAATGCAATTTCTTCAATTTTATTTTATTTTTAAAATTTAAAGAACTAATTTAACAAAAATCCTAAAAAAATGCCAGCTTTCATCTCTTTATTGTAATAAAAAAATTAACATTATGAATAACACTTCATCATAACATTTGTTATTTCTTCTATATTCTTTAAATAGTTTTATTTTATTTTTTTCCTTTTCAATCTTTCTTTCGTGTTTTTCCTTTTTCATGGATACAAAATATTAATAAATAATATTTTAATAAAATAATACAAAATAAATTATTAATATATAAATTGAAAGTGTCCTCTAAAAAATGAACCCATAACAAAAAGTGTGTTTTTGATGACTTTGAAGACACAAAATAAGTACAATTTTTTTTCATTTATTTATGCTTACTTTTGCACATCATAGTAATTTTTAAACATAATTATCATAGGAAATTAATCTAATATTGATAATCATGAAGTTTTTGAGTTTCCCCATCACATTATTAGCAACAAAATATTTAAAGATTTTAAAATTTGAAATTTAAACTATCACGAACTTTGAAATTTAAAGTGAATATTATGATTCGCTCAAATTAAGTAGGGAAAAAATGTACGCGTATTTTAAGTTTTTAACAGTTTAATGATTTAAATGGAAAAGAACAAATTGAAATATTTTGATTTCAAGCATGTAGTGTAAATTGAAATCCCATCATTCATATTTGAGTTTGAATTTCAAATTATTATACCCCTAATTATATGCCACATCAGCCCCTGTACAATTTGGCTATATAATTATTTTATAAAATAATGTGTATAATTAATTCACGACATAAAATCATAACTGACAGTCATAATATATTTATAATTTTATATTTATGCACTCCCAAATATTATTAACTATTAATAATTAATAATAGTAATAATAAAAGCTGCAATGAGAAACTGGTGAGGCTATGAAACTGGTATGAATTTTATAGTTTCTGCATTATGTTTTATTAAACTTTAAAATCCATGTTAAATTATAATTTAAAATTAATTTATATTTGATAAAAAAATAATTTAAAATTAACTTTCATAAAAAAAATTTAAAAAAATATTCAATTAGTTCAAATAATAAAATAGATAAATAATAATAACAAATAAATAAATATTTAAACCTTCCAGAACTAAATTTAAATTAAAAAATAACGCAAGTGATTTAAAATTAAATAATTTTAAATTTAACTAAATAATTTTATAAAACAATCAACCTTTTTAAATCTACCAACATAAAATACTAGATAAATTTTATTTACTTTTATTTTTTAAAAATAAAATATTATAAAATTATTCTAACAACAGAAATTATATATTTATTTTTTTAAAAAAATTTATATAATATTTTTTAAATATATTAAAAAATACTGCCATATAATTATTAAATCATACAACGTAAATTCTCAGCCCTTTTTCCTTTCGTTTTCCTCATAATTAAAAAATAAAAAAGATGCCTTTAATTAGTAATTATTTCCCCAACACCAACACCACCACCACCACCACCACCGTACGAGATTTGATTTGCCTCCTTCAACAACGTTCACATCTTCCGAATAACCCCAGTTACCCCACCACCACCGCACAATCCATACATAATCATCAATCATTCCTAAATTGCAAACCGTAAGGCCAGAGTAGGGATGGCAACAAGCGCATCCCAAGCGACTAATGAATGATTCAAACTTGTCCGTTATGAGGAAAATGAAAGGAAAAAGGGCTGAGACTTTAATGAGTAGATCAAATGAGTACAAAAGATAGAAACTTGTCCGTACACCCAATACCTATGACCGTCCCATTATATCATCAAAGCATATAAAGGCCAAGAACTCAAGTCGAAACGGTTCGGGCCAGTAGCCAGAGCCAGATTACTCCCACATTTACTGTAAAGCGATAGTTTTCAGAGTTACAAAATTAGCCGGTAGGTAATAAGTAACCCCACAATATAAATAATTTATGAAATAAACCAAAGAAAAATAAAACACTTCAGTCACCAAGATGTTTCATTGCCTTTTTTTTCACAAGCGGCACCGTTCAATTTATTTGTGTCTCAACGCAAGGTGAGTTTGCCGTGCCAATTTGTAAGGATCCATTGAAAAAGAAAAAGGAACATGTTTAGTAATCCCACGACAAAATACAAACGACCAATGAAAATATGATTATTCCCAGAGGACACACCCACCTAGAAGGCGACCCACACTTCCCAGCTAGGAATGGCTGTCATGCCTTTCACCGTCTGCACCTTCTTTGGCCTTCCGGGCAGCTGCTCTTAATTGACGTTGCTGCTCTTTGAAAATCCGGTTCCTCCGCTGAAACTGCACTTTTTAAAACAAGAGCACCACTGAGTGAGCAAGTAAACAGGTTTGTTCAGCTTCAGCCACTAAAATTTGCCTTGGGGCCAATGAGACCACAAGTTGAACGTACCGAAATAATTCGAACCAAATTTCTCAAGCCTAGATTTTGTGCAAGCGCAACATCAATTGCCTCAGAATTGACATCACGCATGCATACATGAATATATATATATATATATATACATACACGTGTGCAAGACTATCAAATTCATCTCATACGCTCAATTATTTTTTCAGACTTCATACTGTACTCGGTCTGTTGAAACATAGACAAGAGAGAGCTAATATATTTCAAGATGATATGACGCACACCCCCAATATAGTCTGATGACTTTAGTCTACAATATAAGATAGATCAATCTAAGTATGTACAATCCCTGGATGTGAAATAGCTATCACAACAAGGTGGTTTAGTTATGCGGCCTCCTGATAGTTCCTAAGTTCCATGGTCCCATTTTTTTCTCTCAATTTAGTAGATCTGTTAATAAGCTAAACAACTTGTGAATAGCTTAAAATTGACTCACAACAACTTGCAAACATGTATTCAAGAGATTACATTTGTAGGTTTAGAAGAAAATTAAAATGAAGACATTACTTGTTTTCGGAATAAAAATTATTTTTATTGACATGCATTAAGATTTTTTCTATTTAGCCCCCACGGGGTAGTGTAGTTGGTTGAGGCGGGCCTAGTTTTAAAGCTAGGAAATTTGGCGGAGCCTAAAGGTCTCCGGTTCAAACCTCACCCTGCGCATAAAATTCGGGATTCTTTATCGAGGTTTGGTCTCATTCAGGAGTCGCTCTGCTGTTGGCGTGGGATTTTCCTCGGTCATCAAAAAAAAAAAACAAAAAAAAAAATTTCTATTTGATTATCAAAATGCAAACTATTTTTATTGATATATATTTTCATTGTTTCGAAAAAAACAAATCGATATTATTTAAAAATATAAAATAAATTTGGTAAGCTGAGTTTAAATGAGTGTGTCAGGTTGAGCTCAGACTTGTAAAAACTCAACTTAAACTTGCAAGCGAAAACTTGTGCCTAATTTAAAGTTTGGCCAAAATTTCGGTTCTAGGTTAGCAAAATTTAAAATGAGTCCAACTTGTTTAAGTCAAAGTTTGGCTCGGCTGGGTTATTTATAGCCCTACTCTCTAGTATTGTTACTATTGTATTATATTGTAATATGTAATTTTACTTTTCATAGATGGCTTCTATTATTTTTGTTTCCTCATATATAATATCCAGTTCATTTTTACACTATCGATTTATTCTATGGCTCTGTCAACAATGCTACATATAAGTCTATTGCACGGGTCTCTTCCGCCTCCACTTAACATGATAATATTTTATTAGTTCTGCCAAATTATTAATCAATGGAATGTTGTCATGTTAAGTGTGTGCAGCTTGCAAAAAAGACTTGTATGAATCATTTCTCTTAATGTATTGCAATGCCCTTTTAGTGTCCTCGCTATACAGCTTTCAACTTCCAGGATTTATTGGCAAGGTATGCCACTGCTACTCCCCCTTCATAATTTTATCACACGTACTATATCTCCACTCACTACTTATTTTTAAAGCGTACTTCATGATGATAAATGTAAAAACTCGTGAATACATACTGTGAGTACATTTTGTAATGACTCCCCATTTCTCTATCAATGATTATCCTTGTGCCTTTATGTTCAGAATGGAAACACTGGTGGTTCAGGGGAATTGTTCACCTTACCATTTTGGTTCCTATTTCCTACTGTCTTTACTTGGCTGGCATCATTACTTTATTCAACAATTAACAGGTTCTGTATAGCTTATTATGACTGCTGAACCCATCACGTTCTCAATATCATTTCAGAGTTCAAAAATTATCTTCAAATCTTTTGGTGTTTTGTTGGATGAAAAGGGGTAAAAAGGATTGAATGCTCTTACAGACAAGGCTATCATTCTTGATCAAGTGCATGAAAGATCTGTAGCGTCTGACCTTGTTCTTGTTTGTGTAAAGCAATTTCTTTAGAAAAATAACATCCAGAGGTTGACAACTTTTTCACCCTCTATGTGTTCTGACCCCAAGTAATTGTGATAAAGGCTTGGTTGTTGTTGCTGATTTATTGTTTTTGGTCCTTTTCTCTGTTTTTTTCCCTAGCAAATGTTTAGTTTGATGTGGTATGATTCTACAAAAATGACTCACTGTTGAGTGTGTTGCAAATTTATAAATATTTGTGTGTTTACTTGTTGCTTGCTTGCATCCCAGTGGATCTTATGATTTGTCAGGTTGGTATTGATGTCTTCTACAGGTAATTTGGAAGATGCAGGGATCTTGGCAGGGATGGGATAATTTGGAAGCGATTCCGATTCCTAGCAGTGGTCAGCATACCATATTACAGTGAAGAGTTTCCTATCTTGAGCAGGCAGGCACTCTTAAGTCTTAAATAGCTAAATGATAAGCTTGCGCGCAACTTTCCTATCTTGGTCTATTTTTTTCTGACTTAATACTGTAGTCAGTTGAAATAGAGCAAAGAGAAAGCTAATATATTGCGTTCAAGAGTAGAGAGGCGGGTACATTGTGTAGAGATGAGATGACTTACACCCCCTATACTCTAATATTGAGTTAACTTCACTACTATAAGATGACTCAACTAATTCACGCGTCAAATAATAATAATAATAATACTATCTCTCCAATAGGGGGTCTCTTAAAATCCAAGATGAGTGTATGCATAATCCCCGAAAGAGCAACAACAACAATAACAACAACAAGAAGCTTTCCGACAAATACCCAATCGCCTATGTAGCCCCTCCTGGATAATAGAGTTTCTGAAATCCCCAAATTTGAAGTAGCCATGACAAGGCGTCCTCCAAAATTTCGGTTTAATTAAACTCGGTTTTGCTGAGTCCTCCATGGTGATGGTCACACCGACCGACGGAATCTAAGAATGTAAAGCTTGATAGCTGGGTGGCCTTTGCATACTTTAACTCTTTCCTAAGGTGGGTGGGTTATCTATGCCAGCCCCGGCCACGACTCACAAGCAATAAAATTCATGGCTTCAACTAACGTCGAGCAATACACCAATAAAATAAAATATAAACTAAAAAAAAAAAAAGGACCCATTGCACAATACCACAAAATGAGGTGATAACTTAACTGAGGAAACAAACTGGACATAGACCATGTTCCTTGGGTGATGGATTTCATGTTTTGTCTTGTTTTTTAGGGTACATCTATATCAAGATCCGAGATAGCGAAAACTATGGATGGATGGTAAAATCAGTCAGCGAATAGATAGATGAATCGAGCAGGAACGAACAGGTGAACAGATGTATGCATGAGGTGAAATTAATTAAATAAATAAATAAAAAGAAAGAAAGAAAGAAAGAAAATAAACAGAAAGAATTGGGGGGGAGACCTCTTTGGTGTGGTGGAGACACTCGAGGTAATCCTCGCGAAGGAGGGAGCAGTCGTAAGGCTCCCTGCACTTTGACATGCACTCGCTGAAGTCTATCCAAAAATCGTAGCACCTCCCTTTGTGCCCCGTTATCCCCCACCCTGACGCCATCCCTCTCCTTCTCCCTCCTTCCTCGCTTCCTCGTTTGTCTGAGACTGTTGCAGAGACATGTACTATGTAGGAGTTTTTTTTTGTTTTTAAAGAAAGTATATATGCTTTATTAAATAAGTAGTAGTTGTATGTAGGAGTTTAATAAGTGACTTTAAAGTTTCTTTTGAGACGATCATCAAATTACATGATAACTATTTGGACGTGCTCGTGGATAGAGTAATTGCGTATTACCTTGGTTTAGAATTTAGGGTCAAAGACATTTTTGTATTTTTGGCTGATTAAACGAAATTTTGGGTCAAGACTTTTTTTCCATTGGGTTTAAAAACCAGAAATTCACATAATTTTATATTACTCATAAATATTTTTAAAATGTAAAATTGATTCACACAATAATCACTCTTTCAATTAAAATTCGTAATAGAAATTAAGAATAATATTAATTCTTGATTTTTAATCCTAATATTTTGTTTATGACTATACAATAGATTGAATAAATAAAACTAATTAATGAATTAATTTAAACATGAATAAAAGAAAATTAGAAATGTGTCTTCAAACTCTTGATCACTATTGTTTTTCATTATTTGTCTTTAATCGCATAAAATTTGCCCTCGGGTTATTTTTATGATATTCTAAGCTCATATTCAATTGGAAGACTGATAAAATTAAATGTTTTAAATGCATCCATTCAATTTGGTAAATCCATCACATACATGTTGTTGATCATCTTTTGGTTCTATCAATTTTTCTCTATTACCATATATTACAATTTTATCTCCAACACAAAAACACCTTAAATCGTTTATGCGTTTATATTCCTATTTTGTTAGTAGCATTGATTTTTTCTAATTTATGTTTGACATCCTATTGGTATCTTAAATATATCTGCCAAGACGAGCATTCGTCTTGAAATATTTGAAAGTTTTACTAAATAAAATAGTTTATTTCAATTAAAAAATACAATATAAAATAATAACAATGTTCATTGTTAATTTCTAATCATAATAGTTTATATATATACTCAGTAGAATTACAAGATTAGATAAATGAAACTAATCACATTGCATTCATCGCATGATATTGTTATTTAGGTTTGAAGATAACGTCGATATTTGTTATTCAAATCTTTATACTATGATATATATATTTGAATCTCATGTTGAATTTTTTCTAAATGTGCCTTCTTTTAAATCTGATTTAATATCGCTCGAATATTATTTTTCATAACAATAACTAGGAAATTTCATATCTCGGTAAAATGTAATAGCATTAATACTATATGCAACTCTACAACCTCCAAAAAGAATATTTTGAATATATAGAACGCATCAGCAATCTTTTTACAAGATAAAAAGTGCACTATTTTTTTGGTTAAAAAATTCATTAGAATAGAAATTATAAAAAATATTTTATGCACTTTCATTAAATTGACTTTTCAAATAAAAAAACACAGAATTTACAGCGAAGAATGCTCATATTTAATTATGATTTAACTTTTATTCAATATATATATACATATATAAATATTTTAATTAAATAAAAACTGATTTTTAATTAGTTATTTTAAAGGAGAAAGAAATGGCGTGGAAGACATTTGAAGTCATCAAGCGGAAGCTGGGAGGGAAAAAGAGCAAAAGAGCAAAAGAGCGAGAGCGAGTGAGTCGCGAGCGTGCGAGCGAAGGAAGTGAAGCAAAGCAGTTTGGCGAATGGCGTCCGTTCCGACTTCTTCTTCTTCTTCTTCTTCTTCTTCTTCTTCTTCTTCTTCTTCTTCTTCTTCTCTGGTGTCGGAGTCGGAGTCGGAGCCGGAGTCGTCGTCTGGTGATTTCTCGAATCTTCCGGTGATGGGCCTGAGAGACAAGATTGTTGCCAAGATTCTCCAAAATCGCGTCACCCTTATCGTCGGTGAAACTGGCTGCGGTATAACACCCTACTGCTATTACTGTTATTATTTTCATGTTTTTATTATTATTATTATTCCCTTCCCTTCCGGCTTCCCTCCACCTCCCCCCCTACTCTACCCTCCCTCTCCGTCTCTCCCGATTATTAATATTATTAGCTCTTTCTGGACTTGTAATTTTACTTTTAATGGCTGCCTGCCTGCCTTCTGTTCCATTTGTTTGGCCAATTTATATATATACACACACAGTCACACACGCGCGTGAATATAATATAATACCCAATTCATATTGGTTAATTTATTCTGTCTCCGCCACCATCATCACCGGCGATTACTATTATTTTACTAATATGCAGCCCGTTTTAGTGTCCTTCTCGCTTTCCAATTCCTTCCTTTGCTGCTGCTATCAATCAAAGTTGCACATTTTCATCCATTGCTTCATCTCTTCCTTCCTTTCATTACGGTTCTAAACACGACAACCTCCTGCTCCTGATAACACTTACTGAATTTTGGGTGTCATGTAATGCAATGTAACAAACCCAAACCCAAACCAACGACATTGAATTTGATACGTGTTTTGCTCCCAGTCCCACACACGCGCGTGAATATAATATAATACCCAATTCATATTGGTTAATTTATTCTGTCTCCGCCACCATCATCACGGCGATTACTATTATTTTACTAATATGCCGCCCGTTTTAGTGTCCTCCTCGCTTTCCAATTCCTTCATTTGCTGCTGCTATCAATCAACGTTGCACATTTTCAACGACAACCTCCTGCTCCTGATAACACTTACTGAATTTTGGGTGTCATGTAATGCAATGTAACCAACCCAAACCCAAACCAACCTCCTGCTCCTGATAACATTGAATTTGATACGTGTTTTGCTCCCAGTCCCACTACTGGTGATGACGGCTCATGGAATGCCGTGCTCTGCTGGTTAAATTACTCCATTTGTTCTCTCTACAAGAAACCCCTTCTCTTTTGTAGCTAACTTGCTTTTAATGTTTGGACCTGCATGTTAATTTACTTATTTGAGATATGCGTCGCCAGGTAAGAGCTCTCAAATTCCGCAGTTTCTCTTGGAAGAGAATATGGAGCCCATACTATGCACGCAGCCCAGGAGATTCGCTGTTATTGCTGTTGCTAGAATGGTTGCCAAATCTAGAAATTGTGAAATTGGAGGCGAGGTTGGGTATCATATTGGCCATTCCAAGGTTTTATCACCAGAGTATGTTGTTGTTATTACTATGATTAATAATGCACTGCCACTCTCCTTCCATAATTTCATTATACATTCTCTTCATGTATCATAAAATGTCAAAAACCGTGAATACATACTGCAAGGTCCATTTTCATATGTACTTTGCCAGGGAACAACATTTTACTCCAGCTTTGTAATGGCTTCCCATGTCTCAACAAATGGTTATTATCCTTCTGCCTTTATGTTGGGCATCAGGGGAATTTCTCATTTTGGCCATTTTTGTCCTACTTTCTTTACTTTGCTGGCGGCATTACTTTATTCGATAAGTAATGGCTGCTATATGGCTTTTTATGTTCGCTGAACCCGTTTTTGAACTCACTTTCTCAATCATCTTGCAGATCAAAAATTATCTTCAAAACTGCTGGAGTTTTGTTGGATGAAATGCGAGAAAAAGGATTGAAGGCTCTTGCATACAAGGCTATCATTCTTGATGAAGTGCACGAGAGATCCGTAGAGTCTGATCTTGTCCTTGTTTGTGTGAAGCAATTTCTTTTGAAAAATAACCACCTGAGGTTGACAAATTTTCCCCCCTTATGTGTGTGTGTGTGTGTGTTGTCCTTTTCTTTGTTGTTTTTTTCCCTCCAAATGTATAGTTTGATGTGGTAGTATAATTCTACAAAAATGACTCCTCACTGCTGTTTGTTGCAAATCTGTAGATATATGTTTGTTCCCTCATTGCTTGCTTGTATCCCTGAAGTTCTTATGATTTTTCAGGTTGGTATTGATGTCCGCTACGGCAGATATTGGAAGATACAGGGATTATTTCAAGGATCTTGGCAGGGACGAGAGAGTGGAAGTGATTGGAATTCCTAACAGTGGTCTGCATTCCATATTTCAGCGAAGAGTTTCCTATCTTGAGCAGGTCAGCACTCTTAAATAGCTAGATGATAAGCTTGTTGCATTGCATGTTTTGTATGATAAAACATCTGTGTCCTGGGTAATTATAACTGAATTTAAATTAATAATTTGCTTATCCTTATGGATTAAAATATTTTTTGAATGGATGAAGCATATGAAAAAAAATAAGAAAGAAAGAAAGAAGAACTAGCTAATCACCGGTTCAAAGGATTTTGTTACCATAATAAATAGCTACATTATTTGTTTGTATATAATTATAGATTCTGTTCATTCCCATATAAAACCATATGCAGCTCACATGGATTCTGAAAAACATAATTTAATTATAGCTACGTGATTTGAGGGGCATTTGAAAAAAGAGTGTTTTTATTGAATTGGTATTAAACACTATTAACACAATCCAAACATAATTTAAGCTTCCAAACCTCAAAACGTTTGCCATCATTTTGATAACGATGGTGTAAGGCCATGTTTGGTATGCGGGAATTATATTGGACTATTGGAGAGAGAGAGAGGTGTGCAGCAGTGGGAGAGATATCCGTGCATGGATGGGCAGCAGCTTGTAGCAATGAAGGGCAACAAAATAAAAAAAAAGTTTTCTCATGCAAGAAAACTTTTGTAAACCTGATGGATGGGATAAATAAATTTATTCTTATTCAGGGGTATGAGATTCCCATCGTAATGACTGATTTTTTTTCTCTGCACGTACCAAACACGGAAAAGGAATAAAATTCGATTCTTTTTTTTTCTTTCTCACGTACCAAACATGCTCTAAATCTTCTGAATTTATGACAGTTTATGGTTCCTGAAAATTTATCAACTTTCTGTGATACATTTCTTACAAATGATGCATGAGATATTATTTCGAAAAGAGGGAACAGATATATAGATAGCCAGCTAATATATATTTTATAGGTCAAACAAGCAAAATGCTTTATTTTTTAAAGTCTTGACACAAACACACACATATTAGTACTTGCAGCACATAAAAATAGTTTAAATTGTCTCACCCACCTCATGACACTTATTGAAGTTACTTTTTTGCTGGATAGGTGACAGAGCTTCTTGGAATGGATTCAGAATCAGAATTGTTGTCTAAGAAATACAATTCTAGCTCTAGTCCTTCAATGTCTAAAGCTGATATGAAGCCAGAAGTGCACAAGTTAATACATGAATTGGTGTTGCACATACATGAAAATGAAGCAGACATTGAGAAAAGCATTTTGATTTTCCTTCCTACCTATCATTCATTGGAGCAGCAATGGTTTCTTTTATGGCCTTTAAGTTCATCATTTAAAGTTCACATCTTACACAGCAGTATTGACACTGGACAAGCTCTCATGTCAATGAAAATCTGGAAGTCCCATCGTAAAGTATACATTTGATAATTTTCTATTCATTTTATGTTTATGGTCATAACACCTTATTTCGTGTTTCCAATCTTTCCACTTGGTTTCCAATTCATGGTATATCTTTTGTCTCATTATTTCATCTCTTATCCTTGGGGGTTTTAGTCCTGGCAAAATTTAGCAAATAGAATTCAATACTGTAAGTGGTACTGGAACATGTAAAATTTTATAATATACTAATATTCATATTCGGACTTTGTTATATTTATATTGTGGTAGTTATTAACCGCACTAGGGAGAAGCTTTATGTTCGCTTGTGAACCTGTGTAGTTTTTTCTTTCCTCTGCACTTCCTCTCGCATTTTCTCTTTAACTCTTGGCATTTGTATTGATTGTTGACTACGTTTTATTTTTGCAAATATGAGCAGGTGATATTAGCCACAAACATTGCAGAATCTTCAGTGACAATACCCAAAGTGGCCTATGTCATTGACTCATGTCGTTCTTTACAAGTTTTTTGGGACACTAGCCAGAAAAGGGAATCTTCAGAGCTTGTGTGGGTCTCGAAATCTCAGGTATTAAGGGACTTTTGATCATTGGTTGAGTTTCATATCTTCTTGACATTTTATAATCTCCTTTTTTTTTGCTGAAAGGCTGAGCAGCGTAGAGGAAGAACAGGTAGAACTTGCGATGGCCAGGTGTATCGTCTCGTTACAGGTTCATTCTTCAGTCAGCTGAAGGATCATGAATATCCTTCTATACAGAAGTTATCTTTGAGATTGCAAGTACTTTTGCTTTGTTGTGCAGATTCCAAGGCCTTAAATGACCCCCGAGGTGTTGTTCTACTCATAAATCTGTACTTTGTCCAAGAAAGGGCTGCATTTTTAGTTTTTTTAATGATATAATCTATTTCTAATACTGTTAAGAAAGAACAATATGTGTGTGTGTGTATATGTACTATGCTCTCATCAACATCAAGAGGCCTGAATTGACTGGAGTAAAAGAAAATCCTGCAGCAGTCTTCTATATACATGAATTTTAATGTTGTTACTCTTGGAGATTGTGGCCTGAATTATGTGAAGCACTTTCTCATAAATGAGTGAACAACTGAACATAGCCTAAAGCATTTGCACCTGGTAAGCTATAAATTCCTATCCCATTTGATGCAGTGTGGGGCTCAAGTTGAAGCCTTGTGGGTCTGTACATAGTTTGAGTCCATGATGTGATATCTCTGTGCCTATTATCATGTGATACAGTATTTTTGTAGGAGATTAACTAACGTGGCATACCATGATAAACTGACGTAACATATTTTACATAGTTTAGGGAAAATATCACTAACTTTTGTCTGCCATTTGGTACTTCACTATGCGTGGTGAATAGCGATTGCCTGCTTGTGTTGTGTGAATTCATGTTATTACTTTGCAAACTTAGAGGGGTCCTGATAAGTGAGACTTTTGATTAGTCTTGCTGCAGAAGGCCTTGGATCCACCAGATCCCGAAGTTGTTGAAGATGCATTAAGTTTTCTTCTTCATATCCATGCATTAGAGAGAACATCTGTTAGAGGACGATACGAGCCTACATTCTATGGGCGATTGATTGCTAGTTTCTCTTTGTCATTGGATGCTTCTGTCCTCATTCTTAAGTTTGGGGACATTGGACTGCTGCGTGAAGGGATACTGCTTGGCATTTTGATGGACACACAGCCCCGTCCTATTGTTCGCCCATTTGGGCAGGATAATTTGGTATGTATAAGATGTTTGGTATGCATACACATGATAGAATGAACATTTACTTCCTTTTCTAATGATAGATATTCTCCAGGGTGCAAAATACACTGATAATTTTTTTGAAGAAGATGGTCGAAACAAAGTCCTTACTGGCCGGAATGAGTTGGTATTTATGGCAAACCTATCTGCAATTCAATTTTGGCAGCGCATCTTCAAGGTAAGTAAATATGCTCTGTTTGGATGGACGGTGTAGGACTATTCTTCTTGTTTGGTTCTTTGTAACTGGTATCTGTCCAAGTTGCTTTGATGATTTATACATCTATCATTTTTTAAGGATAAGCACCGCATTGAACATTTGAAGAAAGTTATGCATTTTACTGAGGCAAAGAATTCTGAAGCGCAGCTATCAAAGATTGAAGAAGAATGGTGTTCATTCCACGAACTTGTACAGTCATCCCTGCATAGTATTTCTGGAATATGTATAGTTTTTATACAATCCTGTGAGCAACTTTTTTCTTTTAATGAAGTCTCTGCTAAAATACTGTTAAGTTTGTTGCCCTTTTTGCAGATGAAGATATCTTGAATTCAATTCATCGGTTTCGGCCTAAATTTCTAGTTAAATCTGATGGCCTACCTTCTTACTATCATCCTTATGAATTCGAACATACATGCCTTCTCAAATGCTTCCAGCTACCTGGAGGTATAGGTGGAGTTGCATTTGAGGATGAGAAACTTAAACCAATCATTGAAATAATGAAATGCACTGCTAAGCCATTTGTTGCTTCTAGTGATTTTGTATTAGGTGATATTGCCAAGAAGTTTGCAACAATTATAAAAGAGGTATTATTTTTTTCCCCTTTGCATGGTGCAGATTATCTCGAGAGCTGGAATGATTTATAGTTTCTTATGTTTAACAGAAAAGAGTTAAGGATGCAGAAGACATGACTATCAATCAGCACAGTAATGTTAACAACAGCATACTTAATGTTTTTGAGCCTCTTGTATGTAAATTTTGGGTCAGTGGATTGTGTAACAGGGGCAGTCAATGCTCCTACTCTCATTCACATCAAGCCAGAAGGCCTGCTTGCAAATTTTTGCATACTTTGCAGGTACTTGCGTGCTTGGCTGCAGTTGTTTATTATGCCCTTCTTAAATTGCTTTATTTCATTGGTCATTGTTACGAAGATAGCTTGCGCCCCTGCATGGGGAGACTCGAATTAGCCACTGTATTACCCATAGAGGGAAAGATCTGCTGATAATGTTTCTTCATTTGTTATTTTAACCCAAGCGGTGTGTTTGTTATTATCTCATGTCCTGAATGGATTAAGACTTGTGTAGAAGGTTTCTGAAAATGATTTCACTCTCTCCTTTCATCCCACCAAAACAAATAATCAAAAAAGGAAAGAAGAAAGTCACATAATTGCATCATGATATGAGAGTTAACTAGTATGATATCATGACAATATATTTCAGAGTAATTTCATCTGATTTTTTTGCGCAGTGGAGTGCATGTAAGCATACATTTCTGATTTCTTTCCTTTTCCTTCTATTCTGAATTTAGGATTTGAATGTGTTTCTAACTGCGTATGTTTGCTTGCAGGGTTGTCGTTTTGGAGATTCCTGTTTTTTCTCTCATGATGCAAGCACTTATGATTTGTCATCCTGTGAACCGAATTTATGCTTGCCAGAAGATGGAGATGCCAATCCTGCATCTCTGTTACAGTTGCTTCCCACTTCTTCTGATGCTTGCATTCTTATATTGGATGATACTAATCTATATTTCTCGTCAAATCTCTCTCGTTACTGCGATCCATCTAAGATAGTCTGTACAACATATCTGTCAGAAACTTCCACATTTGACCCATCACTGGAGGGCATGAGAGTTCTGTGGGGCCTCCATCATCCTTTTGGCACAATAATCTCTAAAGGAGAAGAGAGTCCAATTTCGTGGAATGAAATCTCCTGTGTCTTATGGTTTCCTGCTTTTGATAATTACGAGAAACAATTGGAAGAACATAGACAGTTGATGAAGAACTTTTTTGAGTATTTAGCCATCCGGATGCTGGCTGACTCACTATATGAAGTTCAAGTAGTCGTTACCATGAACAATCTCAGGTTTTCCCACCTACAGGTATAATTTCAGTAAATAGATGCTTCATCTGCACAATATGACTAGAATCGCTTGTACAAAAGGCAACAGTTGAGTTTGTGCATTGCATTACAGTCTGCATTTCCTGCGTTTTGTAAATCATTCTCGCCTGAAAATTCCTATATCATAATTCATAATCTATAAGTGAACTGCTACCAAACTTTAGAACTTGGAACATTACGAATGATACATTCTGTAGTTGTCAGCGCAGAGAACTATAGCAGTTCTCTCACATCAAATGGCTATTGTTTTAATGTGTCCGCCTGTGTTGTGAAAAGTAGGTGAAGCAAACATATACTGAGGCTGACGATGGCTGCTACTCCTGTTGACACTAGCAGGCACTGAACTGTGGTCTTTACAGTTACATTGGTCATGACAAGCTGTGCGGTTATTATTGTTTCAGGTTGAGAAGTTTGCCCGAGAGAGCTTCTTCTTCCTCACGGAATCGTTCCCATTTGATGAATCAGAAATGGGGAAGCTGCTGGACTCGGCGGTTACCAAGAAACCAATGGTGGCATCAAGAGCTATTTCATATGTTTTCAGCCTGCATCCACCTACTGACATTCAGTTTGGTGATTATGCTGCTGAGCTTCAGAGATGCTTACACGACAGGCAGTAGGAAACGACGAGGGCAGATTTTTTGGATGAGAAAATCTGGGATTTCAACTTTTGAAGCGTTTGTGTCGTAGTTGCTAGTTTGGCTGTGTATTCACAGCTTAATGAGTTAGGAACAGTTGGAAAGCTTGTTAGTGTTGAAGAAATTCACTTGTTATTACAGACAATTAAATCGAAGTTCCCAAATCGTTATGAGTTAGTTTTGAAGGATTGACAGTTGAAGTTCCCAAGTCGAATACTTTGAAAATAAAAAAACTAATAAAATATGAAATTTTACAAACTTCGCCGTCTGTCTCTTGCAACATAATCTTTAAGAATTTTCTTCTCTCTGATTTCATTTCAATACTCGCTGCAGGATATTTATTCTCTTGAGCTTCCTTGAGAACTCTTGATGTTAACTAAGCTTCCCGTGTTGACCTTGTGAATTGTTTGGCTGTAATTTGAAACAGCTAAGTTCGTGAACTAATCGAACCAGTTTTCATCATGTCGGGACATATATTAATATTGCCAACTAGAAATTGGTAATTCACGTGCTGCTAGTCGTTGCATCCTCATAGTTGGGGAAATTTACACAACAAAAGGCTCTTTAATAAATCTAAAAGGTCGAGTGAAGAAGCCATTCAAGGCATGACGCCAACAAGCAACTCCCTGCTTGACAAATCAAATTTCCTTTCAAAATATCAAATTTGTGTCTGCCAACCGTAACTTTTGTGGCCTTCCTTCGAGCCTAAATACAAAAGCCTCGAGTTCCTAAAATGGAAAATGGGAACAATTCAAGGAAGATGTTGCATTTGGAAGACAACAATAGAATTTTAGTTCAAGCACCAGTTAGCTATGATGACCATTTCAGTTAATAAGAATCAATAGATACAAAATAAAGCATACAGATCACTTATCTGAAAAATAAAACACGTGGTGAGGATGACCTATTTTCAGATAATAGTTACCAGAAGCTGATTCAGATTGAGCGGGTGTAGTCCCTCGCAGCACTAATGGCAGATATCAGGGTTGCCATAACAACAATTTGACCCCAGTTGCGAGTCGTAGCAGCAACAACTGCCCCAGCTAGAGACCCTGCCACCATAACATTCACCTGGGAAATAAGAAGCAAACCCACAATCCTCAATGTTCAATCCCAACATTGTCAAATCAGATTTTTAATCTGTTCAAAAAGTTACAGTTTTTCATTGCTAACAATGATTCCTGATTAGAAATAATATTCTCCCTTTGGTTGGGTAGACTACCAAGATGCCCTTCACAGGTTCAAAATAACTGAGAAAAAAGCTATGATCTTCTAAAGACATAATTAGCAAGCTTCATACAGTAAACAGGATCAGAAAATTCCAATAATTTGCTGACAGTCTGTTAAGGCATGTCAAAAAAATATGATAAAGATGTCTTCATAAAGTTAGAGCCACCTAGGAACACATTCCTATTTGGTTATTGGACATGGTAAAAATTATTTTCCGGCATCTTGCCTGACCATTCACACTTCATGAATCATCAGAAAGGTCAACTTGAAGACGAAAAGAAGAAGAAGAAACTCCATTCTAGAGAGAAATTAAAGTGGAATCGAATATGTTATTTGGTTTTTTAAAGTGGTGCAAACATTATTAAGTCATTCCTAAATCCTTAGAGATAAGATAAAAGAAGAGGATAGGCATAATTATTAGCTAACCCAATCATTTTTGCTCCGGTACTGCTGAATCCCACATCGAGTGAGAGAAAACAAACCACCAAAAAGCCCTAGGGATCATAATGAAATCAAAAAATGCAAAGCGTGAGCTTAAAAAGAGCAAATAGTAACCATACGAAGCTAAAGAAATGGGAGGCCTTATGCATGTAACTGGAAAAATAAATAAAGTTTGGGGGAGCAAAAAGGCAGAGTCGTTAGAAGTGGGGAAAAAAAGTTTTAAACATAGCTGTAATATAAATTGATCGCAAGCGAAACTTCACACATGATCTTCTAAGTTAAATGGCCACCAATACCATTATATTATATATGAGCAGAAAAGGCTTATCAGGTGTCATGTTCCAAGGGCACACGTTAAAAACAATAATAAAGTCTTTTAGCAACACAATGGAACATCCATAAAAGCTGCAAAGTAACACGGCAATAGAAGAAGAAAAAAGCATACCACACCGGAAACCGCATTCACCAGCAAACTTAGGCTGCACAACAGATACCAAAAACAAAAAAAAAAACAAAAAAAACGCACCCAGAAGACTATAGTAAGATTAGAATAAATAAATAAATAAAAATTGAACACAGAAACAAAGCAGGGGTGACAGGCACGTTAGAGTAGGTACTAGGTAGGGGAAGGACTATAATCCAACCAACATTTATGGGTTTACCACAAAAGAGGCCCTAGCAACGCCAACCAGGCCTGCATTCGAGAACAAACCAATATGTATATATATATATATATATATATATATATATATATATATATATATATATATATATATATATTAATAAGAGAGAAGACCAGGGCGATCAAATCACTCACAATGCAAAGTAAGTAGTAAAGAACTCGATACCATTTTTCCGGGCCACGTAGGGACCTGAACAGAGCCCCGAAATCAAACCAGCCTAGAATAGATTGAAAGAAAGTGTTATTATTATTTCCCCTTTGGTCTTTTATTTAATTAATGTCTGAATTCAAAAACTGAAAGAGAGGGGAAACTCCCGGTCCCGGGGGATTCGGAAAAGGGTCGGGCCACGCGACACGCAACCTTAGCAAAGGCTGTCCGCGACTCAAACCCAGGTTTCAAACTAAAAGAGAATAAATAATAATTTGAAACGGGAAGGGAAAAAAATAAGATGTCGGTGGTCACCGTCCCGCAGCGGAGGGTGGAATCGACGGCGATGGAGGAGCAGGGAACGACGCCGACGCCGACGCTGTGGCTGCTATCTCTGTGACTGTCCATCTCTTTCTCCCCCTTCTTTTTCTTTAATTCCCGTTCGTGTGTAATTTTTATCTTATTTGACGGGCATGTAGCGTCAATTCGGTGACTTTTATTTGGATATCGATATTGTTTCACAAATTATTCGATACTGTAATGATTATAATATTTTATAACAATACATAAAATTAATTAGACATATTTATTAATACTTTAAAACAGTTATTTTTTTTTTAAAATATTGTATCAAAATAGCAACAGTTAATTTTAAAAATAAATTGATATTATTGACATCAATAAAAATATTAGCCGTTACAATCGTATTATATATTTAATATAATATTTATAATGTATTATGCGATTATGCTAAATTATGTGATGTAAATTTTATATATTTTAGTTTTTCTAATAAACTTATGCAAATATGCTTATGATTAATAATATTTTTAACAAAAATAGTTTTCTAAAATAAATTATAAAAAAAATTATTTTTGAAAATAAAATTATTTTTAATTTACTCGCAAGAATTTTAAATAATTTAATTTTATAATTTATTTTTTAAAACGGATAAATTTTATAGCTGTTTTTTAAAAATATTTTAATTATTTTATATTTTTAAATTTATACTCAAAAATTCAAATAATTTTTAAATTTTTTAAAATTTTATTAATTGACCTTATTAATTTATTTAATTTTAAAAATATATTATTTTTCCCTGACAAACATAATAAATTATTTTTAAAAAATGATTAAATAAATTTAAAAATACTAAAATTATTTAAATAAGAAAAATCGAATTATTTAAATTTCTTCTCCTGGGGTTGGGAATCAGAATTAATTAAATAAGAAAAAATGGAATGAATGAACAAACTCGCGGTGTGACACATTGTTGACGACAAGAGATACATCAGGACATTGAAAAGGCCAACGAATCGATGTTGATGGCGAATGGTCGGAGAAGTTGGGCGTGGGCTGGAAATGGCTTGGAACCCAATCGGCCACGTTAATTTCAACTAAGAAGAAGGAGTTATTATTTATTTATTGCATGGTATACCACAGTGAAGTTTTTTTTACCCACAAAACATCGGTCCCAATCCCATCGGGTTGCTCTCGCTGGAGTTGTCCGGACTACGTCGACGCCATCGCCTATGAGATTCACGCGCCGCTTCCTTAATTGGTGAATCCGAATCCGTGTCCCTGGTAAGTAAGTAAGTAAGATAGATAGATATCTCCCACCATTCGTCGGTCTCGTCCCTCCAATCTCTTTACGACATCTCTCTATGGTCGCCTTTCTTTTGGTCTGGAGTGAATTAGATTAGCCATACCTCAAATGTTTTATTTTAACACACACTGTGTGTTTTATTGAATGAATTAAATCTTGAATCTGGGTTCTGGGTTCTGGGTTCTGGGAGGAGATACATTATTTATTTCTACGTCTCACAAACAACACGCAGCGGAAGGATAGCATTAGCATAATGTGTGTACCAGGCGCTTCCTAGTGTTTAGTGTTTACTGGGTGGGCTACATTGTAAAACCCTTTTCTTTTCTCGAATTGGTTGCAAACTCAAATGATTCTGAACCTTCTTAAACTCAATTTGGTTTGCGGACTCTCTCCCTGCTGTTTCATCATTCACTCGCAGTTACAAATGTCAGTTTCGTTTCAACTGCAATCAAATTGGTTTGCCTGTGTGGCTGTGGCAGGGCTAAGAAGAATTTGTTAGCTGTGCCTTCGACACATGCATGCAGCCGAGTGATTTGGGTTGTAGACAGACCGTGCCGCGAGGTAAGAAGAATGGTCTGGAAACATCATCAACATTTAGTAAATAATAAAAATAATACACTTGGTGTCGGAGGGCCTTCCACTTCCGCTGTTTTGGCGGGTGCGGTGGCGCGTGGACAGTGTCAGAACTACTTGCTCTTCAGTGCTGAAACTGCACTTGGAAATGGGGCGCGGGCCGTCTTATATCTCCTCGGTCTGGCTTATGCCTTCTTTGGGTTATCAGCCATCACTGCTCGTTTTTTCCGCTCTATGGAGAGCATCGTCAAGCAGACCAGGAAGGTAGTTCAGATCAACAGTCCTCCCTCCTCCACAGATTCTGACTTGATTAGAGAGGAAAAAGTTTGGAATTATACCATTGCAGATATAACTTTACTGGCCTTTGGGACTAGCTTCCCTCAAATCTCTTTAGCTACCATTGATGCTCTTCAAAACCTCGGCAACTTATATGCTGGAGGTATGTTGTAATTATATCTTGTCAATCCCTTACAAATTATTATTATTATTATTATTATTCATATAAAACTTTTGACTTCCTGATTTTCCTTTTCTTTTCTTTCCTTCTCCATGGTTTGTATGTGATATTTCCTTCTTCATCTCATGTTGTTTTTTTTACTCACAAAGTAATCTGTTTTCGCTTTCTCTGGGCCTCTTTGCCCACTTTTATTCTTGTCACCTTGATCTTCTTGTTACAATGTATCTGTGTATCTTTTATTGGGAAAAAAAAAATAGGAGATCCAAATCTGTATAAAAATTGAGAAAGAAAATTCCAACAAAATTGTATACTTGAGGTAGAATGTTTCTACTGCAATCTCCTGTTTATGTTTGGCAAGCTACTGGAAAATTCCAACAATTTTAGGTATTAGGTATCAGATTTATGGCAACTGGAAAATAGGAGCTCCTCATTTTAATAAATTGAGGAGTCACACCAAATCATATGATTTTGAATATTAATAAAAATTTGAATCTTATGGATGAAAAGAACATATAGAATTAGGTAAAATTGTTAATGTTTATAGTATTTGATGATGCAAAACTTATTCATGTAAGCATATAAATATTATATATTTTTAATAATCCATATTTTTATTTTTTGAATATTAAAATTGATAATTCTACACAAGAAACACACATAAAAATTAATTACCCCTACTCAATCACCGAATCCTCAATTTATTAAAATGAGAATATCTTCTTTTTCCATTTCCTCAATAGATTTGTATGACTTCTTTTGGAGTTTCATTGCGATGAAGTACTTGACTAGTTGACTGAGTTTTTTTCCTATCCCAGCGTTCCTTTTGAAGACATTTCTCAATGCAGTGCAGGTTCTGAATTGTTCCTCTTTTATTCTGTCCTTAGGTTTGGGTCCAGGAACACTTGTTGGCTCTGCTGCATTCGATTTATTTCCCATCCATGCTATCTGTGTTGTTGTCCCAAAAGCTGGTGAGCTAAAAAAGATATCTGATGTAGGAGTTTGGCTAGTGGAGCTGTTCTGGTCCTTTTGGGCTTATATTTGGTTATATATAATCATAGAGGTAGTTTCATGTCTTCTTTTTTCTAGTTTGCTGCCAGTATGCCTTGAGAATCATGAAACTCATCTGCAATTTTTTTTATTGTACTGCTGTACTGGTGCTAAATAGTAGAAGCTCAAAATAAATGTCATTTTATTCTGCATTTTAATGGTGAAGGATCATTCAGCAATTTCAACCATCAATTGTTTACCTTTTGTGATTATGTAAAATAGATGAAATTATTATTGAAGACAGTTATAAATGGCCTACAAAGAGGTACAAAAAAGTGAGAAACAAAGTTTTCATTACAGTATATGAAAAGGAAAAAGGAACAAAGGTTTCAACATATATGCAATTATTTTAATATCTGAACTTTTACACAAAGGAAAAAGGAATATGACTCACTCTAAAATGCAAATGTGTTGAATTAAACATGGCATGGAAGTAGTTTCAAAAGTGAGAAACTGAAAAATAAGAATTTACTAAAACAGAATATGCATGGAGATGGAGGAGACACAGACATGTCTGAAAATGCTTCTCCTGGAAGATTATGACAATTATTCTCACATGCCTATACAGATATAAAAAATATTTGAAGAAAATAGTTGACTTACCGGGAAAACAGTTGGTATCATATGGCATGATAAAACACATTAAACAGGATGTTGTTATATTTTATTTATTTATTTTGTGGCTGAAAATATGCAGAAAACTTCGTGACAAGCTTTTCTTACATGATAAGATGGTGTCCAACCTTTGCAGGTATGGACTCCAAATCAGGTTACATTGTGGGAAGCGCTGTTGACAGTGCTGCAGTTTGGGCTGCTGCTTATACATGCGTATGCCCAAGACAAGCGCTGGCCCTACATATCTGTTCCCCTGTGTGTATTTTTTCGCCTACCTTTACTTTATCAAAAGCAAAAGTTGTATGTCATTTGTACAGTATATATTGTTGCCTTGAATGTAGACTGTAGATTCCTAAAAAATTAAAGACTAGGTGCTATGGGGGGCATGGATGGCAAAAACACATGCCTGCAAATTGGAATGACATTGGGTTGGAGAAATACGTTTAATACATTACTCTATAGTGAAGACAGCTTTGATCTCTCACACTCCTTCCCCAGGGTTTGGGTGCACTTGTTTAAAGGTCACTTCATAACATGTTAATATATACTCAATCCTTTACAAATTATCCTCTTTGGGCCAGTCAAGTTACAATCTTCACGAGATCCAGGCACTGTAATGATTTCCCACTGTTTCTCCCTTGGGGTTTGGGTGCACTTATTTAAAGGCTGGTACCGAAAGCTTCGAATAGAAGTAAGAAAAATGTTTTCCTGCAAGATCACTTCATAACGTGTTACTATAAACGCAATCCTTAAAAAATTATCTTTTCTGGGCCCACAAGCTACAACCTGCATGAGATCTCTAGCACAGTAAATGGTGAAGCATCCATCCATCCATTTGGTATTCCTGGTGATGAAGAGTTGGAGTTTTTTAACGTTAATGGAAAAGCTTTCTTAACAAAATTTTGTATATTAGCTCTGAATCTGATATATTTTATCTCAGGGAAAGGGACGCGAGGCCAGAAGATTGGGTACCAGTAGAAGTTGCTCCAAGCAAATACAGAGAACTTGAGGATGAGTTTTCTGAGATACTTCAGGCCAATGACGACATTGCTGATATTTTTTCTATCCATTCAAGCGATAGATCAGGTACTAAGCCCAACTACAAATTTATGGGCATCACCAATATAATGTTTGTGTAGGGAATTCTAACTTGCTTAGGCATTTTGTTGATTCCATATTAAGCAAATTCAGTTGGGATGAGCTGTATTGTTGTCATTAAATCTCAATTATATGTAAATTAGGTTATTTCCTAAGAGAGAACTTTTCCCTTCTCTCTTTACAACTTGGTATTAGAATAAAACATTTGAAGTGCTTCCGGTCGGCACCCCTATCCTTTTGCTCTTCCCTTGTGTAATCAATTGTCCTCCTTTTTACTCTTTTTCTGCCATGACTCCATTGCCATCATTGCACAACTATGCTGTTACTATCGCCTTCAAGCATTAGAATCAGAAGCAGCACAACTGGAACGCCTTCAAGCAGTACTTGTGACACCTTTGTCATAACTATCGCTCACTTTTGTTGCTCATGTTGCACACTTCTATTGTCGTAACGCGTTTTGTAAGTGGTAATTTGGTGATTTGGAGAAGAAAAAATATAATGTGGTTTATTTGTCTAGTGCAGAAGCTGAATACTGGGCTCTTCATCATACTCATTAAGAGCTTATATGACTATGTATTTTTTTGAGAGATCTTAGTTAGAGCTCTTAGAAATCTGTGATACTATTTTGTAGGGTGGGCCCAACCTAGGAGGGGCGGAATAGGCCTAAACGGGCCAAAAATCTTTAGCCCGGTTCAGCCCGCATGCGGGCCTGGTTGGCCCGCGAGTCGGTCCATTTAAAATTTTAATTTTTGTAAAATAGTTTTTGTACTTTAAATATTTTATTTTTTCTTCTAAAAAATTAATTTTAGTTCTTGTGGGTCAAATATGACCTATAAATAACTATAATGACAGATAAACTTACAAAATACTAATACTATATGTAAAATTTTAATAAAATAAATTTTAAAAAGTCAAAAAATTTAAAAAAAATTAATGCTAGCCCGCGGGCCATAGCCCATTTTGATTCGCGTATAAACATGTCAAAATTTATTGGTTTGGTCCACGAAAAAAATACATGCCAGCCCACCTAGCCTGCAGTTTAATATCTCTACTATTTTGTGATAACACAACTGTTATCAAGATAGCTAATAATCTAGTGTAACACTAAATGAATTGAAATCAATAGAAATTTTAAAGTAATGGAGCTTTCTTACATTAAGATAGCATACTAATTGACTGGTATAATGACTCATGTGATTACTGATGCTTCTTTTCATATATCTCTGTTAAAATTGAAATGTGTAATATTTTTACGTCAACTTGAAGGAGAAAGTTGAAATGAGCTGTATTATTATTATTAGCTAGTTGTCAATTTGATAATTGTAATTAGTTGTCAATTATAGATAAATTAAGTTATTGTCTAATTAGGTTTTACCTAGTTTATGTATATATATATATGTGATTATTTTATCTTGGTGAAAAAGATAAGAAAGTAAAAACTTTTTCCTGTTCTCTCTTTACAACTAATTCTTATATGGTTATGCAGTCTAAATTTCTTGACTTAGTTCTTGAAGTTTTTTGGAATGCATATTGGATCAAAATGTATCATGCCTCAATGTCATTTACAAAATTTAGTTCCACTTTTGGATATTTGTTTTCCTAATGAATGTGCATTTATCCACAATGACCAACATTTGGCATCTTGCCATCTTTTCCCTACAATTATTGCTATGTTATGGTTATTATAATATCAATCTAGATCAATAGTTTTTGATGTATCAATTTGATTTTGCATCATATAATTGACTTTATAGTTATATTGTACTATGTAAGTTCTGTGTAGCTGTACATGCAAAAATAATTAAATTCAAGAAATGATGACATCATGTATTTCAAATCATTAAGGGTGACTTTGCAGGTCTTGCTTATCAAAATGTGCCTAATAGTGATGCAGCTGAATCCTCCATACGGCATAGTCAGTCAAAGACAATGTTCAAAGATTATCATGTGTTATCACTTTGGAAGGAGCAATTCGTTGATGCATTTATGGTACCCTTCTCACACCGTACATTTTGAATTCCAACGAACCTTTGACTATATGAAAAATACTCAGTATGGAAAGGACCCTTAAGGGGATACATAAGCTTTTTGTGGAAAGTACATATTAGTGGCTTCTTATTTATAAATTGAGTGAACAATTCTAGTAAGAACTTGATCGAGAAGAAAGAAGCTTATGCAATACCAATTACTTAATCCCTCTTTGTATTTGGTGTTGTTATGGAGAATGATCTAACGTCCTAGTTTCTCGACTTTTGTTTATTTGCTTAATTAGCACAATTGAACAATGCTTAGATACATGAAAGCTAATGGACAGAATGCATGACCGTTTGCTTTGGAAGGTTTATTCTTTATAGTGTTCTCTGTATATTTGACAAACTCTTCTTCATTGCAGTCCATTTGTGTGAGCCATATGAAAGTAGTTGAGAATTTTAAATTTTTCTGCTACATAATTGCAAGGTTCCAGAAAGTTGCACGATTTTAATTATATCTTTATTTATTTTTTAATAGTAAATTCTTCAAAAGTAACCACATTATGGGGTGAATAATGTTTATTTTCTTTCCTCTAATAGATTGGAAATGCAGTATCGAGGAAGCAAAACAATGTTTGCCTAAAACTTGCAAGTAATTCCTGGCAATTACTTTTTACACCATGGAGGCTTTTGTTTGCTTTCATACCACCTTACCGCATTGCTCATGGGTGGATTGCCTTCATCTGCTCTCTAATTTTCATCAGTGGAATAGCTTATTATGTAACAAAGCTGACAGATCTGATAAGCTGTGTTACAGGTTTTCTTCCTCTTTAGAAATTAAACTGCATGCCTTCTAATTTTTTATGACCCAGTGTGCTTGATTTCATTTTTTCTACCCTTTCCCAAGAGTTGATGGCTATTTATAGCTATTACCTTCGTACCAAAAGCTAGTTTGACCCAATGCTTTAACTTTGTCCAACTTAATCCTGATTCTAAAATCTATATAAGAAGTCTATTATTTTTTCCAAGCAACTGATAGCAGATGACATAAATATGTCCTCCTATAAGCACTCAAAAATTTTGCAGGTATAAATTCTTACGTCATAGCACTTACAGCTTTGGCTAGTGGAACTTCATGGCCAGATTTAATGGCCAGCAAGATTGCCGCTGAACGTCAGTCAACAGCAGACTCTGCTATTGCCAACATCATTTGCAGGTTCTATTAATTTGATGATGAGTTGCACTATATATTTTTCCTAATCTCATTAGCCACTGCAGTGGGATGTGGGTTTGATTCAGGCATCTGCGAAGGAAGAGGGTTTTTAGGTGGGGGGGGGGGGGGGGGGGGGGGGGGGGATATTATGGTAAAAAAATTTAAAAATTTGGGAGAAGGTTTTTATGATTGCTATTGTTTATAAGATTATCAATGTTGCCCATGCAGTGCACAAGTTTCTCGAGTTTTATATTGAAATTCAATATAATGGTTATTTAAACATGAGAGAATAATTGTTATTCATTGATCAAAGATAAGATAGAGTCGCAGGAGGTAATGATCCCATATTTATAAAAAATCAATTTGTCACAGGAGTTGTGTAATGTTCAAAACCCAGCTTGAATTGCAATTTGAACCAATTGGGAGTGGATGCAACTTGAATGTTTGCAAATGTATTGTAGGCTTCTACATTAATATGAGATAAATGGAGTTGTTGTGCTAAAGCAAAGTGGAATAGGTGGCCAAACTCAAGTTGGTTTTTCTTTTTTGTTCGTGTTGTGTAGCAACTCAGTGAATATATATGTGGGCATTGGCATTCCATGGCTGATAGACACGGCATACAACTTCATAATGTATAGGGAACCACTATGGATTGAGAATGCAGCAGGGCTGAGCTATTCATTGCTTGTTTTCTTCTCAACTTCGGTGGGATGTATTACTGTTCTGGTATTAAGGCGCCTTATATTTGGAGCTGAGCTAGGAGGGCCACGACTCTGGGCCTGGATTACCTTTGTGTACTTCATGTTGCTCTGGGTCATTTTTGTTGTCTTGTCTTCCCTTAGAGTTTTACACATCATATGAATCACAGGGTGAGAGATTGTTACCATAGTATGCAGATTGTTACACATCATAGGCTGCAGAGAAGATTTTTATGACAACATTGACCAAAATGAAATATTGTGGTGTTATCTTATAGGTTTTGTTGAACGTTCAGGATCAATCTTATTCTATGTTTAAGCTGGAAAGATCACAACGTACTCTTCTCCGGTCTATAATGTATTTTAGAATAATTCTGCCTCCTTGGTGCTGAAGGTTTGTTTTTATGATATGGATTGTTCATCACCAGGGGTTTTATGATATGGGATTATAGGGTACAGAAGCACAACTATGTCAAGTTGTATTCATTTAATTGTAATTGGATTTTATCGAGCAAACTTTGGATCATGATATCAAGAATGGAAAGTGATATGAGCAGGGTTAAGGAAAAAAGGAAAAGTCTATATAAACATCTTTTATACAGGCTTCTCACGTAAACTTAACATGACATTTTCCATTGATTCCGTGAGTTAGGTTTCACTAATGGAATGCTGTCACATATGGTGTTCGTGGAAGTGCAAAAAAAGCTTGTATGTAATATTACTTTGAAAAAAAAAAATGAAGATCCTAAATGAAATTTCATAACTGTTTTCGGTTAAAAAAATTAAAAATTAAAAATAAATTTTAATAATAGCCAAACATGTCCTTAACCCCTCCGTCGTCTCTTCCTCCCCTCCTTCCCCATATCCAATTGGTTGCAAAGAGTCTCTCTCATCCATTTTGTTGCAACGAGGCTCATGGAAAATCAAATGAACTAGCACTACCTTTTTTTTATTCTCTATTTTCTGATTGACGGGCAACACTACAAAATTGGGTAAAAAAGTAATTTAAGATAAGGTAGGAATTGATATATTTTTATTTTTAAAATATAATAATTATTTTTGAATATAAAAAATTAAAAATAATAAAATATTAATTTTATTTTAAAAGACCTTTAAAATAAAAAATAATTTTTTTATTATTTTAAAATTTTTATATCCGAACATAAAAATCACGCGCAATCTTATAAACATTCTCTTTTTTTTAGACTACCAGTTCCAGCTTCGGCAGCCTCTTCTCCTTTTGACTGAAAAATGGGACGACTTGTCGCTCCGGGAGGACGATCCAGATGACATGGTGATCTACGGCGCCATTCATGATGCTGTCAGCCTCGGATGGACGCCATCACTAGAGTTTCACCTTGCCTATGAGGCAACGGCGGCGACAGCTGAGATGGAACTGGGGTGAGTGGTGGTGAAAACAGAGCAGGAGTGGGCAGAGGTTTGGAGGTTCCAGCAGATGCGGCTATGGTGCCATCGAAGAGGAAGCCCTACAGGGGGTGAGGCAGCGGCCGTGGAGGAAGTTCGCAGCGGAGATCCAGGATCCGACAAAAAAAGTCGCCCAATGTGGCTTGAGACGTTCGAGACGGCAGAGGATACGGTGCTTGCCTATGATTGCACCGCCTACAGGATCTGCGGTTCGGGTTGGCGCTGACGGTGGCAACGCACAAGGGTAATTTTAAGAATATTTTTATAATTTCATATAAAATAAAAAAAATTTATTTATGAGTGTATTTAACATTTTAATGGGTGTATATATCCCTCCCCTGAAGATAAATAGTATCAGGGGACTCCATTCCCTTGCCATTTTCCAACAATGTCAAAATTGGCAAAAGAAAAATAAATGTCGGGAGAATCAAAGGGTCTGTTGTTTCATAAAAAGGCAAATGAAGCAATCGAAATGAGGCCAAAACAATAGAAATTTCCAACATAATGAAACCATTTATTAGGCAGCCAGCAGCATGAGTTCGACAAGAAAGGACCGACTTTAAGCGGGCTTTACTCCAGACTCTCCGGAGTCCAAACATCTTAACAAACTACCACTTGGAAAATAGAAGAACCAAGTCCACCAAGAGATTACCCCATTGTTCCTCAAAAAACTACTCAAGCAAGAGCACCTGTACAGGCCGTGACTGGAGCAGCATCAAGCTGCTTCTTTGTTGAACTGTATTTCTTGGTTATAAATCTGTAAGACATTGGCAATGAACCATTACTGCAGCAGTAACTGTAGTGGAATTGGAATATAAGAGGTCAACTATAAGCCTTAATCCTAATAAAAACTTATAAAAAACATCATTCTTTTTCAAACATTCCTCTCAATACCAGTTCATTCCTATAAGAGATGTATATAAGAAAACAACTAGCATGAAATATGCTTCGAATTGAGTTTACCTGAAGAAATCTCTCCACAGCAACTCATACATCAACCAGTTCATTCCAGTGTCAGATGGGGCACCAACATCATCTTTGTGGGCAGAAAATGTTCTGCCAAATGTACAAATATCATGAGCATAAGCTTAACGGCTCATTGAGCAAAGGAATTCTAATATTGCAAGGCTGAAGAGAAAGACAGAAAAATAAAAAAATTAGAGCAGACCTGGAAGCAGTTTTCTTAAGCTCGTCGAACAAGGACCGTGGAGAGAGGCATCCCATTGCCAGCCATGGAGAGATTTTGCATGAAAAGTTGGCACCGTATATGCTGTCTTTACTTCCATTGGTTGCCTTGGGTGGTTGCGCTTGACATTCATCAGCAAACTTTTTAAGCTTCTGCAATGCTTCAGTCTCCCCTCCCACCATAGAAGCATTAACAGCTGGCTTTCCATCCTAGATCATACAAATGCCCAAGTAATAGCTCAGTTGAAGAACCAGAATCTGCTTATTTTCCCCTTTCAGTGAACTGTGTGTGTCGAGTCGAGCAGCGCAAGTTCAACTGCACTAGTATAACACACACACACACACCACTGCAAAAGTCTAGCACTAAATGGGTAAGGTTGTAAGCAACAATGAAAGAATAGGCTCAACTAAAAATCCAGGGCTCATAAGCAGCCAAGATGCACACTGCACAGTACAAACCAAATCTCAGCGAATAAAGATTCAACACTTTTGTAGAGGACACATAATCCCTGCTACTGCAGACCACGGTTCATATCACATTAAAGTAGAAGCTTGATAGAGTGTGTGAATAATGAGTATTCACCAAACAAAAATAAATAAATAAATAAATTAGTGCAGCTACCGTTAGGACAATCAAGTGTTCAAGGGAAATTAATTCCCACCCGAGAGAGTGAATCTGTAGCCGCGGGTTAAGAGTAAAGTTGTAATCTTGGAATGGTGAATATTGCTAAATAACTAGGGATGACAAGACCAGAGTAAATAGAGTTACTGTGAAACAGACTCGAAATATCATCTTATTTCATTCGAGATAAGGCGACAAATTGAAATGAAAAAGATATAATAAGCAGAAGCAGAAGGAAGAACCTGAGACTGAGACGACAGGGGAGGAGCAGCAGTGGCGTTTGGGTTGTTGAGACCCAGATCCAGCAAGGAGGGAATCTCTCCGGGGTCCACATCCCCTCTGGACGGCAGGCGTTTCAACTGGTCCAAGGCGGCAATGGTCTTCCGGACCTCCAATTTCTGGACTTTTTCCTTAAACCCGCCGTAGGTGGAAGGCATGTCCTCCAGGGAAAAGGGAAGGTCTTGGAGGTGGTAAAGGGTGCTCCCCCAGAAGTAGTTGACCTCCACCCCCTCGTCCTTCATGGCCGCCTCGATCTTCTCCTCCGCCTTCACCTCCTCCCGGGACACCTCCCTGTGGGCGTACACCGCGTCCGCCCCCACTGACTTGGCCAGCTCCGGGAGGACGGACTCGGGGCGACCGATCCGGACCACCAGGTCGGATCCCTTGGCCTGGAGGCTGCGGCGGAGGTCGGAGACGGACTGGAGGAGGAAAGAGGCGCGGTAAGGTCCGGTCTTGTCGAAGCCGGAGGAGGATTTTCCATAGTCCCTGGGATCGAAGCAGTAGACGGGGAGGACGGACATGGAATCAGAGTTTGCGGCGTTGAGGCATTCGTTGTCCTGCAGGCGGAGGTCGTTTCGGAACCAGACGATGGAGGCTCGGCGGAGGCCCGCGGCGTCGGAGGGCTCCGAGGAGTGGCGGGGTCCTAGGGTGAGAGGGCTCCGAAGGGGGTTGGCAGAGATGGAGGCGGCAGTGGACATCTGGGTGGTCATGGTGGGCTCACTTGGGAACAACAGGATGGAGGAGAAGGAGGAGGAGGAGGAGGAGGAGAGTTGAACGGCGTGGGAGAGGGAGGAATAGACCAGCCCCTGGTGGTGGTCATGGTGGTGGGTAGGGTGGATCTTGACCCTCGACCTGACACTGACCCTGTTGTTGTTGTTGCTGCTGCTGTTGCTGGGGTTGGGGTTGTAATGGTCATGGTGGTAGGAAGGGAGGAGCGGCGCAGAGATTTTAGGAGGAGGGTTGTAGTTGAAGAGGCGGAGGGTGGAGGGGAGAATAGCGGATAGGGAAAGGGAAATGGAAGCCATGTTGGAGTTGGAACAAGGGACGACCATGGCGCCTAATCCCACTTCATTCTTGTCGTCTCCCGAGGTTTCCGACATTTCTAGGGTTGGAGGCTTGGGATCCATTTCTGGTTTTTTGATTCTGACTCTGATTCTGATTCGCTCACCCTGGAGAGACGAAGAAAGATGATGCTGCTGCTGCTTCTGCTAAGGTGATAAAGGAGAAGACGAAGAAACAACAACAACAACAACAACAAAAAAAAAAAAAAAAGAGACCAGCGGTGGGTGTGTTGTGTGGTAGATAGCAGTGGTGGGCTTCTTACGTTTTGTCTCTCTCTCTCTCTCAGCCTCTCTCAGCCTCCCTAGCTGGCCAACCCCTCCATGCCAATAAATAGTGATATGGTATTGAGCTTATTTTGCAAATTTGTGGGGGGGTATTAAAGCAATTTGTTCGCCTGTTTACTGAACAAATATAAATATACCAATAATAATAATAAACAAATATAATAAAAAGAGGCTACACTCTAGAGTAAGACTGTAGAGGGGCTTGACTCTTGAGAGTAGAGGGAGTCGCTGGTTACAAATACAAAAAACGGGTGCAGCTAACTTCTTCCATCCACTGCCTTTCAGACTGGCTACCGCATGCCCCATTCTTTTCTTTGTCACACATCCGTAAGTCAACGGGTAAGGTACACAAATATCTTGTCTTATTTGTTTAAAAAATTAACCATGTATATTTTTATAGTAATATTTGCATTTTATACGAATTCAATTAGAAATATGTTATTCGAAAATTATGAAAAAAAAAAACTATTATATGTGTAGAGGGTATTTCCGTAATTTCGGTGTGGGGTGGGGTTGGTGTGGGCGTGAACATCCTGATTCCTCCATCCTATTGATTGGGGTTGGGGACTCGGGACGGGAAGGAAAGCGGATGAGGTTGTGCTGTGGTGGTAAAGTCTGTGACTCGCTGTCTCTGTCTGTCTGTGAATGTTTAGTTTAGCACCGGGTGTTCTTCCTCCTCCTCTTTTTCGCCCGTCGCTCCACTGCAGTGCCTCCAAGTCCAAGGCCAAGTCGAGGAAAAATGGGTTGGTAAGAAGTACTACGACTAGCAGTAATGACCGCGAAGATGATGATGACGGCCTGCTCTTCCACGCCGCCGCTCTTCGTATCCGAGAGACCCATCGTCCAGGCAATTCAATTCCCGCACATTTGTTAATAGTTATGGTCCACGAGTCGCTCCTGTTACCATTATTTTCGGTCAGGCATTTCACCGAACACGTGATGGGTATTCTTCATGTGTGGGTGGAATGAGTCAATTTGGGATGATTGCCTTTGCTTTTTATGACACTCTACACCCGAATGTGTTTGTCGTATGTGATTTTTTTTGTTTTTTGTTTTTAAAAATATTATGCTGGGTAAAAACTAAAAACTAAAAACTAAAAAGGTGGCTCAAGCAAAACAAGTTCTTTATGGGGTACTATTATGTTCGGCTCTTTAGCAGCTCACTTTTTGTTTATCTTTTTTATTTTTATTATATTCATTGATCTCCTCCAGACAAAACATAAATGGACAAAAAATGACTTTTTGTTTTCTCTCGACCCTGAAGAGGCTGATCAGTTTTCACAATTTGTAGAACCTCTTTTTGTCGACCCATATGCCAGTTGCTTTGTTCCTCCCAATCTGATGAGGGAATTTAAAAACTATCCACACAACTATTGCCTGGCTACTAGGTTCATAGATGACAAGTTGCTCAGCACAATGAACCAGGTTGATGGACCTAAGCAGGTAATTTTGCGGATGCGAATGCATGCTATTTCATCACTCTGGTTAAAACCTTTTCTATGTGTACTTCCCTACTGATATGATATCCTGCAGGTTGTTTTGTTATCAGACGGCATGGATACTCGCCCATATAGGCTCCGTTGGCCAACTTCAACCATTATATTTGATGTATCCCCTGAAAGAGTATTCAGAAAAGCAGCAGAGAAGCTCCAAGGTTCGCACTGTCTCAAAAGTCAGTATGTATGGTCACAGAGTACATTTTGCACCTACAGTACACACGGCCTGTGGGGCAATTATCAAAATTTCAGTCTTTATCTACTGAAAACTGTAAGAGTCAGAAATTTCCTTAACATTATCAGAATTAGGGAAGATATTTTTGCTTGCCCAAGTATAAGGACATACTCTAATTGCGAAAATGTATTTCATACACGGTGCTGCAATTCTTGAGGCCTTCTTGTTATCAAAATTGAGAGTCCCTGCCCAGAGATAGATGTTATCGTAAACCTGTGTTTTGATCTAAAGATGTCACTAATAATAATTGTTACTCTTATCAATGTGCTGGCCCTTAATTTCATATTCTCCTAGTTTCTGTCATATATGCGTCTATTATCCCACATATTTTGCCTTACAGATTTGCTTGAAAAATATTAGCTGTAGGGGCTAAAATTCCAAGGGGTTGCTTGCTCCGTCATGTTCCATTGGAATCCCCGGATATCCAGCAGACTTTATGCATGAAAGGTTTGAATGGCAATCGCCCAAGTATATGGGCATTCCAGGCGAGTAGTAATCTAATTAGGATTTTATTACGGTATATATTATTTATTCTCTCTGGTTGAAATTTCCTTGTTGCAGGGGCTGCCATTGATGACATTGGCAAGCTTTGAAGAGATTGTGTACACTGTTAGTTGTCTAGCCATGAAGGGTTGTCTCCTACTTGGAGAATTTCCCCGCAGGTTAGCAGGAACAGAGGTCAGGATCCTAGACAATTTGTTGTTATTTTGGCATGTGACTGACCTTGATTTTATATCACACCTCAAACAATAATTGTTGTTTCCCTCTATGGAAACAGTCCATTGCAAGGAGATGGATGGGCAAGATTTTCACGAACAGCAGTTTCCAACTGGATTATATTGGCTACAATGATGTTGCAAGGATTTTTGGTCAGAAACCAGTATCAGAAGACTACAAGGATATACTCCTTGTTGCAAAACATTTGCGCTTTTCTGAAGCTCAGGTGAAGGTGGCTTGATTTTGCTACCATCGGTGGCATGATAATCACTGCTTCAGTATGCTAATTTGATATCCTGTTTTATGTGATCTTTTTATGTTTGGCAGATGGAAATTTGGAGGGCAGAGCTTCAAAGGGTAGAGGATGAAGGGGATGAAGAAGGGTTTGAGGATGTCTAAGTGTAAATAGAAATTTTCATTTCTCTTGTTTGATGATTTGTCAACAATAGTTTTTTCCTAGCTAATGCTCATTGACTATTAGCAATTTCTATGGGCGGGATGCCTTGTTGTGCATTTTCCTGAAATCTCTTGTTCTTTAGCTTGTAGCTAATTAGTTGATAATCTTCACTTGAAATTTGTCATGTACAGATATTAGGCATTAAATTGTTTGGAACTCAAAAGTTGGAAGGTTTTTGAGTGTCACGTGCAAGTAGCAATGTGCAGCCAAAGACCACTGTGAAAGCCTAGCTCATGAAAATAAAATATTAAAATACTAAATTCAACATCACTTTCGAATGCCATTTACGAGCTAAGTTCTTGCATTCATTACGTTGTTTTTTTCGGACTATGGACTATACGTAAATCACACATATTTGTCCATCTTCTTCACCTAAAAAGGGTGTGACATAATCGCCCCTTTTTTCCTTGGAACTTTTTACCGGGCTGCTGAATTCTGACCCAAGCTGGACTATTCCCTAGTTTTTGGGTAGCCGGGTTAAGATAGCATATTTCATCTTAGCCTATAGTACTGTGAGAGAATTGAAATCCAAAATTTTTACTCTTGAATCCTTGTGCTCTCCCCGCCAGATACTTTGGAAGAAACCCTCAAAGAAGAAGTAGAAGAAGAAGAAAGGAGAGGGCTTCTCTGGTAGTGTGCTAAAGTGAGGCAAGGGGTAGGTGTCACACGTTAATACCATGTGAAAATTAGGTATAGCTTGATTCAGGGGAACCTGTTAGTCAACTCTGGACCCTACAGCACCAGATCAATTTGGCTGTCCTCTCCATGGTTTGAAGGGTTGGGAGCTATCCCCCTCTCACTATGAAATTACAATCACCAAGAAGTCAAGGGGTAGCTGACAGACCCATGACATCAACTAACAGATTCGATTTTCTTCCAGACAAGTACAAGGCTTGCTGTGCAGATGCTCAAGTAATTAATTCTTAACGATGAGAGAAATCCATCACAAGAATGCAGCAGTTCGGGGAGGAAAACACAAAGGATTCCTACAATCTGCTAGCTAGGGTTCAAGCTGTTCAGTCGATCAGCAATTTCTCATATTGCTGCTCTACTATCATTTGGTACTGTTTATTTCTCGACATGGTGAACATGAAGATTATTAATTTATAAAATAAATTTTTAAAGTTTTTTTAAATATTATTTATAAAAAATTATAATTAAAAGATTATTTTTTTAAATTTTTTTATTAAATATTTATTATCTGCTTTTATATTTTAAAATATTTTTAAAATTATATTTTATTGTTTATTTTTTTCAGTAAAATTAAAATTTTTTTTTAAAGTACAATGTCATCAAATTAAATCAGAGTATAATATTGAAAGAAAATAAAGAGAGGAAATATGATAAATAAAGACATTAAAGTAACATTAAGATAGGTTTTAGTAAGAATAATCATAAAGAATATTATAATATTAAATTTTTTAAAAACTTTATACAACTTGTTTTTTTTAATGATTTCACTTAATTTTATTATGAAATTATACTTACATGGTGAGTTTTAAACATATCATTTAAGTCTCACGGGAAAAAACATTTAAAAAGGAAGAAGACATCAAACCGACGCCGTTTAATTGGCGGTTCTTCTCCATTGGAAGGCCTGGCCTGACCTGACGGGGAATGAAATTGGAAAATGCGGGGCGCGCCCAAACCAAAAGCGTGCTCCACCCCCTGGAGTTGGTTTTTCCCCCCATCTTTCTGTGAGAGTGAGACTGCGAGTGTTGCGTTTGAAGCGCTTAGTGTGAAATGGCCAAGAAACTCAAATTAGACGAACTTCGAATCGAGCTTTCCCAACGCGGTCTCACCACTACAGGAACCAAGCCAACTTTGGTATTCCTTTCCTTTCTTTATGCGCTCTCTCTCTCTCTCTCTCTCTCTCTCTCTCTCTCTCTCTCGCTCCACCCGCCCCGCCCAATCTCCTCCCCGCCCTCCCCGGTTAAGAGAGAGAGAGAGAGAATACATAATAAAGGGTTTTCAATTCGCAGGTCCGGAGACTGGAATCGGCGCTTCGCAAAGGAAGCTACGAGTTAACCACTCCAGTACTTGACGCTTTACCTGAGACTGAGACTGCAGGTATTAGGACTAGGAGTAGTAGGAAGCGAGAAAGAGAGCCCGAATCCCAAAAAGACCCAGATGCGAATGAACCTTCTCCTCCTCCTCCTCCTCCTCCCGCTGTTGCTGCTTCTGGTAAAATCAACAAGACCATTGAAGAATTTGGGGAGATGGGAACCCAACAATTGAGAGAACAAGCCGCCCTCGGTGGCATTTCCTCAACTGGGTCTAGGAAACAACTTCTTCATAGGCTTTCCAATGCCCTCCACAAGGATGCTCCCCAACATAACCACCAAGGTAATTCTTAACTTACTGTTTGTTAATTACCATTTAAGAATAATATATTTATCATTGACAGTGCTATCTATCTATTATTTGTGAATTATAAGTAGCTTTGGTGGAACTGGAACAACTTGAACAAGAGAACAAGGAGAAAAAGTTGGTCACCGCAACCAAAAAGGGGGCTGCGGTCTTGGATCAGTGGCTCCCGGATCATATCAAGTCTCAGTACCATGTTCTCCGCCATGTAAGTGTTACTCCCTCCTCTCTTCTCCTTGGTTGCTACCGACTGCTAGTTGACTACTCCTACCCATCGAGTCTGCTATTTTTGGGGCGATTTTGGAAAATAGAAAATTTCAAATTTGTCACTATTACTTATTAATTATAATGCTCTGGTTAGGTGTCTTCATTCTGGCCAATGATGCATATTATTTCTTGATGCAGCATGATGAAATATATGATGCCATATTGAACCAGACAAATGTTGGAAGCAACAATAACAAATTCTACGTCCTTCAAGTTCTCGGTTATTGCTCGGAAAACTTTGGAATTTGCACCATGTCTAATAAATTCATATATTTGGACACTTGAATTGCTCGATAATGCACACCAAAATAAACTGGGAATCTACTACCAAACATTGTACTCGTAGACTTATTATGGTCATTCTAAATGTGTTCAACTTATAGAACATGCCAGTTTCTGCTTCGCATGTTGGACATTTTGCTCAAGGTCTGGAAATTTCTGATACCCTTTTAAATATTGATTGCAGAATCTGATGGTGGCGGTACCTACATAGTTTACAACAGGTGGGGTAGAGTTGGGGTGAAGGGTCAGGATAAGATACATGGTCCTTACACATCCCAAGATAGTGCCATTCAGGAGTTCTCGCAGAAATTCTATGCCAAGACCAGGAACCTCTGGTGTGACAAAAAAGAATTCATTAGCCACCCAAAATGTTATACTTGGCTGGAGATGGACTACAATGAGAAGAAAAAGGAATCAGCCGTAAGCTGTTTAAATCCTAAATTTTAAATAAATGTGTTTCAGTAGCAGAAAATTTGCATGTCCTGTATTATATATTATCCCCATCAAATTAGAAACCCATAAGTCAAGAACAAAAATCAACCAAAGAAGGGATGGATAAGGAGAAATTTGTGTGCGCGCGTGCGCGCACACACACACTCAAGTTCTTCTTAGTTCTGAGGTCACACTATTCATTTTAGGTCTTGGAAAGTTCAAACTATGCAGTTCAACCCCGGGAAACAAAACTGGAGCCTCGCATTGCAAAATTTATCGCTCTTATATGCAATATCAGCATGATGAAGCAGCAAATGATGGAAATAGGTTCCTTTTTCATTCACTTCTTTTTTACACAATACAACAAATATGAGGTGAAAAAGCATTTGGTTTTTATTATATGATCAGTACACACCTTTTGTTTTTCTAGGATATGATGCTGAGAAGCTGCCTCTCGGTAAACTTAGTAAATCAACCATTTTGAAGGTGTGTCTTTTTGGTGGAACTTGCAGAAGATGCTTAGTTATGCGAACAAATATGATGGCATTTATTGTAGGGTTTCATCTCAGAGAGCTTTTTTTGAAAACTTCTCATAATTTGGCCAAGGATCTTCCTTTTTGTCTCAATCTATACTATGTTAGCTGGTTGAGCCACTCAACTAGGGTGCTTAGATATATCTCTTGCATTTTATGCCAACTTATTTTTTACCTTTGTAGAAAGTCAAACATGCCATAAATTTTTTTTATTATTAGAATTCTTTTTTAGGTTAGTTTCTTAGGGAATATATTTCGTATATTTGATTTGATTGTGTGTATCATAATTATGGTTTGTAGATATTTTGTTTAGGAGGAAATCGTGGATGTAATTGCAAGCACCATTTGTATTTATATTCATCAAGTGATCAATAAAAGTAAGCTTCTTTCTTCTTTTTTTTTTTTTGAAAAATAGAAACATAGGCTCTAAAACCTTATCATATCCTCTCGTTGTCTTCATCTTTACCTGCACCACAATTCCTCCATTGCCGCTGCGATAAGATCATCTTTCCCGTCGATGACATTTTTTCTTCTTCTTTTATTTCTAGGATCGCCAGACCTATGGCTGAATTAGAGTAAATTATTGGGAACTCATCAACAATCAACTCTTCCCAAAATCTTCTTGATGTTTCTCAGGTAAATTCACATCACCACTAAGAACAATCTCATTCTTATCACCGGTCGCAAACTCAATGGAAACAACTATCTCTGGTGGTCGCAATTGTTCGTTAGCAAACAAAATAAGGATGACTACCTAATAGTGTGTTTCCTTAATCTGATCCAAGTGATGTAGAATATATAACTTGGAGGGCAGAAAACAATCTTGTTATGTCATGGTTGATTAGTTCGATGAGAACCGAGATAGGCAAGAATTTTTTGTTCTACACCACAGCCAAGGAGATCTGGGAGGCCGTATGCTATACTTTTTCCAGCACCGAAAATATTGCAAAATTGTTCCATATAGAAAGCACGCTCCAAGACACACAACAAGGAGATAAGTCTGTCACCATTTATTTCACTATTCTTACCCAATATTGACTACAACTTGATCTATTTGAGACTCATGAATGGAAGTGCCTGGATTATATTTCAATAAGATTATTGAAACCAAATGAGTATTCAAATTCTTGATGGGCCTTGACAAATCTTGATGAGGTACAAAGAAAAATTATTGGAACCAATCCTTTACCAAGTTTAAAAGAATCTTTCTCAAAAGTACGCAAAGAGGAGAGCCAAAAGCGAGTCATGTTGGGTCAATCTCACCATTCATCAAATCTCGATGTCTCGACTCTTGTTGCTACTAAAGAGAGTCCATATTCGGGTCCTGCCACAGAACCCCAATGACAATCGCTCAAGAAGAGGCTGTCCATGGTGTGATCACGGCAAGATACCGGGGAGAATTGCTGGAAATTGCATGGGAAGTCTGCCGATTGGAAGCCAAACTGAGATAGGGAATCTTGAGGAAATGCTGCAGCCATTGAAGCACCTAATCAAGCTCCATTTACTAAGGACCAAATTAATCTTCTTCAACAACTTATCCAGAGGCCAGCAAACCCTACACATACTAATGGTGGAGATAATGCTGCAAATACCTCTGGTAATCATGCTCTTCATGTGTCCCAATCATCTCCTTCATCATGGATTGTGGATTCAGGTGCATCGAATTGTATGACAGGTGAATACTTATTCTCCATGTACAAGTTATAAGATTGTTTGTGTTGTAATTGGTACTCATACCAAGGTGGTTGGGATAGGGACTGTTTATCTTTCAAAAACAATCACTCTAAAATCAGTGTTCTTTTTACCCAATCTTGATTGCCATATTATCTCAGTTAGCAAACTCAATGATGATCTAAATTGTGTGATTAAATTTTTGACCAAATCTTGTGTATTTCAGGACTTGAGTTTGGGGAAAAGGATTGATATTACTGGACTTTATGCGGGTCTTTATCTCCTTGATGACAAGATCAACACCTTTTCCGCTTACTCCTCAACCCATTCCATCAGTTCACAATCTCAATGTCTTTTGTTTTATTCAACATTCAAATAAAAAGAGTGTCATTATGATGTGGCACTTTTGGCTATGGCATTCAAATTTTATGTATTTGAAACACTTATTCCCATATTTATTCATTAATAGAAATCCAGTTTGTTTCATTGCGAAATCAATTTGCTAAACATACTTGATCACCTTTCCTCCACGGCCTTACAAACCAAGTCACCCTTTTTCTCTTATTCACAGTGACATTTGGGGACCGACCTGTATTCCCAATATCACGGGTACACGTTGGTTCGTCTTATTTGTGATGATCATTCTTGTCTATATTGGACATTTCTTATGAAAGAAAAGTCAGAAACTAAGGCTATCTTTGAACAGTTTCATGCAATAATTCAAAATCAGTTCAAGACCAACATCCAGGTTCTCAAAACAGATAATGCTAGGGATTTCTTTAATGCCAGCCTTGCCCCATATCTTAAGTCCATAGAATTGTTCAACAAAGCTCTTGCATTGACACACTGCAACAAAAATGTTATTGCCGAATGCAAAAACTGTCATACACTCGAAGTTTCCTGATCTTTAATGTTTCAAACTAATGCTTCCAAGAAATTTTGAGGTGAAGCAGTTCTAACCGCCACATATATTTAATTGGATGTCATCCTGAATTCTCAATTTTTAGTTTCCATTTCAAAATTTTCAAAGTCTTTACCCATCTTCTCGATTAGTGACACAAGTTCCACTCAAACTCTTTGGTTGTATAGCATTTTTTCATGTTCACTCACACCGCACTTGCCCTCAAATGCATTTTCATTGTCAAAAGGGATACAAATGTTACTCTCTCACAACACAAATTCTATCATTCAATGGATGCCACATTTTTTTAAAGCATAAATCATTGTAATCCAATTCTGCAATTTGGGGGGAGAACAACATCAATGAATCACAAAGTTAGGATTGGATTTCTTTTATTGAGTCTAGTCTTTCTCTCTCTTTTCCTCCTTCCCTTCCTATCTCTGGTCAGCTAGACCTGCTTTCCCTTACTTTCTATTTGGCTCAACCAAACACTAAATCTGATTCATCAGAGTTTGTTTTACCCAAAGCACCTCCTTCGCCCTGATGAAGAACTAAAAGTCTATGGAAGAAAGAAAAATTCCATTCAGCTTGCATCAAGTCTGCAAAGCCAGGAGACTCCTCCAAACCGAAGTCCTCTTAAAACTATGCATGAAGAGGAAGAATTAAGTCCACAATCAGGTACAACACAGGCAATAGAATATGATCCACAGGAACCAGAATATGATCCAAAGTTAGATGTTCCCATTGCTCAAAGAAAATGAGTTTGATATTGCACTCAACATCCATATCACAAGTACATTTCTTATGCAAACTTAACACATAAATATAAGGCATTTGTGACAGCCATGGATAAAATCATCATTCCTAGATCAGTGTATAAGGTGTTAAAGGTTCTTGAATCGCAAAAGGCAACATTTGGAGGAATATCATGCACTCTTAAAAAATGGCACATGAATTCTTACCATTCTAAGAAAACAATGAGGTGTAAATGGATTTTTTTGGTTAAGCAAAAGGCAAATGGGAGCATTGATAGATATAAAGCCCGACTAGTGGATAAAGGATTTACTTTGTCTTACGAAGTTGATTACTAGAAAATCTTTGCTCTAGTAGCCAAACTCAACATTATACATGCCATATTATTGATTACAACAAATCAGAATTGGCCTTTATTTTAACTTGATATCAAGAATGTATTTTTAAATGGGGACCTAGTAGAGAACGTATATATATCAGCAAGTTTTGAGAAAAAAATGACTGCAAGGAAGTATGTAAACCAAAGAAAGCATTATATGGACTTAACTAGTCACCGAGAGCATGGTTTGAAAGGTTTGCTTGATTTCTCACATGAGATGAGCGTTTTCAGGCAAGAGCAGATCATACATTATTCATCAAGCACTTCATAGATGGGAAAATCACAATATTGATTGTATATGTTGATGACATAATTCTTTCTGGGAATAATGTTGAAGAAATGAGGTGACTAAATGGATTATTATTAAAGGAATTTGAAATCAAAGATCTAGGGAACCTCAAATATTTTTTGGGAATGGAGGTAACTCAAAGTAGTAAGGGAATTCTAGTCTCACAATGCAGGTATATTTTGCCCTTGTTACAAGAGATCGAGATGAGCAGATGTAGGCCAGTCAAGACAACTATGGATCCGAATAATAAACTCATGTCTTGAATTGAAGAGTTGGCAGCAGACAAAGGTCAATATCAACGTTTGATAGGAAAGCTAATATAGTTAGCACACATGCTGTGATATTAACTTTGAAGTTAGTCATGTAAGCCAATTTTTGAGCAATCCATCAATGGACTATATGGAGGCAGTGAACCAAATTTTGAGGTATCTTAAGAAGGATTCAGGAAAGGGATTAATGTTGAAGAAAACCATCAATCACTCTTTGGAAGTTTTCACATATGCAGATTGGGGATCCACAATTGAGTATTGTTCTTTTGTCAGGGGAAACTTGGTGACGTGGAGGAGTAAAAAGCAGCCATTGATAGCACATAGAAGTGTTGAGGCTGAGTTTCATGCTTTAGCACTAGGCATATATGAAGGAATATGGTTGGGATGACACCTAAAAGAACTCAAGATTGAGATATATGATTTTATCAAAATCATGTGTGACAACCAATTAGCAATAGCAATTGCTAAGAATCCAGTTCATCACGACAAGATAAAACATGTTGAAATTGATTGCATTTCACTATGTACCCTACTGGAATCAAACATTTTAACTAAGGCTTATTTCAATCCAACTTTATTGTGCTAAGTATTATACTTGGCTTAGTGGAAATATTTACCGCCTAATTTGACGGGGGGTGTAAAAAGTCAAACTAATCATATAAAGTTTTTTCATTATTAGAATTTGTTTTTAGGTTAGTTTCTTAGAGAATATATTTTGTATATTTGATTTGATTGTGCCTATCATAATTATGATTTGTAAATATTTTGTTTAGGAGGAAAGCATGGTTGTAATTGTAAGCACCCTTTGTAAATATATATTCATCAAAATGACCAACAAAGTTATTATTTTTCTGAAAAATAGAAAGCTTCAATTTTATTTTGAAAGTGCACTTTTAGGCACTGGCTATATGTTTGAATATGGAATATAATGTTTAGAAGTATTGGTATTTTTTTTCTTTCTGGAATTATTGACTTAACACTACGTCAAACATGCCATCTATTAAATCTTACTGTAGTGTTGTCTTGTTGGTCTTTGCAATCTTAAGAATTTGAGATACCTCAGGTTCCATTATAGATCTGAAAAATTTTGGCACTGGACTGTAACTTCCTAGCTTCCTTTCTGTCCATCTTCATGTAGGTGATATTTATGGATTTGTATTTTGCATTTATACTTGGATGACATAAAGCCTTCTTCTGCCCTGTTCTTCTCCTGAATGGCTTACAGTACAAATCCAATGGAATTTAGGGTTATGATGTCTTGGGAAGGATTGCTAATGTGATCAAACAATCAAATAAAAAAGAACTTGAAACATTAAGTGGGTAAGAATTTGATTCAATTTGTGCTTTCCCATTCCATACCATTATTGAACTTCTTGGAGGTATTATTGGCATGGATAACGTTTTATTTCTGATATGTTATTCTTTGCAGAGAATTCTATACTGTCATTCCTCATGACTTTGGGTTTAAGAAAATGCGTGAGTCTCTCTCTCTCAGTCTCTCTCTCCTCTGCATTTCCTGGAAATCGGACAGCTCAAATTGTGTAAGTTTTATTTTTCATTTATGGCAGGTGAGTTTGTCATTGACACGCATCAGAAGCTGAAGCGCAAGTTGGAGTTGGTATTCTTTTTCATTTTCAGTTATTGTCATAAAATTTTGTTATAGCCTTTTATTGCTTACATCTGTTGCTGGAAGAACAGTGGCATTTAATTTACTTCCCTATTTGAGTTAGCAATAGTCTATGAGTGGATTCTTCCCATAAGAATTAAGATTGTGGTAATGTTGTAATCATCAATGGCTGTAAAATTTCTTCTTCTTCAGCCTGGCATTGTTTTTTACCCGCATCTTGACCATTGTATTATTGATGTATCTTTTTTGTTGCTGTAGCAACTGAAATTATTCTTGTCTTATATTTTATTGAAGGTTGAAGCCTTATGTGAAATTGAGGTTGCAACAAAGTTATTGAATGATGACATCAGGGCACAGGTACTACTTTAATCTAATTTTAACTTCATAGTTAATTGGTTATGTTTGTCAATTTTGTCCACTTCTATGATGTCTATGTTTTTGTCAAATCCACTGGCCATGGGATTGAAATATATGTACATATATTGCTCTAACCCTCTTTTATTTGCATTTAACTCTTATTTTTATGAATATATTCTGCATTTTGTTTTTTTAATTGTTTTGCAACCGTGCTTTGTTTTTGGTTTTGTTTTTGTTAAATTTACTACATTCCATAAATTGAAAGAAACCTTAGCTTTATTTGGTAAGGTTTTAACACCTTTTACTTTTTAGCAAATAAAATTTATTTATAGCGTTGTGTTGAGAACGTTAATTAGGATCCTAAAACAATCTAGAGATGAATAACAAAATTAATTCTAAACTTTAATTCAAATGATTTAAGTAATTAACTAAAAAAATGATTGAGGAAAAAGAAACCTAAAAGGTTCTAGTTTATTGAACATTTTAAATGTCTAAATTTGTGGTATAAATGACCTTATATAGGTTGAAGTCCGCTACAATTGGAAACCGTACTATTACCGACCATTCTTTCTTTATTTAAATACCAATAATAAATAAATACTTAAAAAACAATGCTAAACCCTAAATACACATGATACTTGAGGCTTCTCGAATCATATGCACGAAACATGCTCAACTCATGCTCGACATGCTTTCTTTCTTTCTATAGGAGATGTCGAGTGCCCAAAATATCAATCTCTCTTCTGCACAAATCATGCACTGCACAAGAGATTAGCCCTTCCTATGTATGAATCACACACTACCCGAATTAAACTTCACTTCTAGAGGCTTATTATTTTGTCACCCTTCAAGACTACCTTTGTCCTCAAAAGAAATATTTGAAAATTACGCTTTTAACTTACACAGTTTTTCTAGTAGCTTCCTGCAATGTCCTTTTAACATTTGAGCTTTACAATTTTTGTCTTCCTTAGGTGGCAAAATTGTTTATGACCTTTTTCTCACATTTGAAATTTTATCATCATAACACTATGATCTATAATAGCCTTGCCAATGTTCTTCAACCATGCGTTGCTGAACACCATATCTACTCCTTCCAGAGGAAGCACGTGCAAATTAGCTGTAATCTTAATTTGTAGTGTCATCATGTTGACATCATATACAAGTTTCAAGTTTCATTTGGGTCAATTCCCTATCTATTTCTATCTGTATTTAGAACATTTTTATTGATTGCCATTTGAATATCTTCTGAAATAATGCTCTCAGGTTTTGGAACTTAATTGGTTTGCATTGTTACAGGAAGATCCATTGCTCTCTCATTATCAGCGCCTTCGTTGCCAGATGACTCCAGTTGATGTTGATTCAAAGGAATTTTCTATGGTATTTTCCATTTATGTTATTTCTTAACTTTGGAATTGATAATTATCTAAGTAATGTTGTCATTTTTATTCATGCATCTTGTGTCTTCACAATACCAGTAATTATCTTCATATAATTTATATATGTATATATATATTTCCTTGTTTGCAATCAGATTGAAAAGTATATGCAGAACACACATGCAAAAACACATTCTGATTATTTTGTCGACATAGAGCAGATATTTAGGGTTTCAAGAGAGGATGAAGTAGAACGCTTTGGGAAGGTAAGAAATTGCATGTTAATTATGTGCACATGTTCATCTGATTAATTTTCTCATTTCTTCTGGACTTTTTAGCTTTAAGTTTCTCCAGAAGCTTTTACTGCTCCCTTATCTGTACATGTTATTTAGCCTATTATACTTGCCTGCCCTCTTACTGTTTGGAACAGTTCTCTCGTACAAGAAATAGGATGCTTTTGTGGCATGGTTCTCGGCTCACCAACTGGACTGGCATTCTATCCCAAGGTTACTATTCTTGGTTCTTCTCTATCTCCCTCTGATGTTCCTGTGTATTAAATTAAGTGTTTTGAATTTAGAAAAGATTCATTAGGATATCTAACTGTAGCTTGTGCTATGACACAACATTCAGGTCTGCGAATTGCTCCACTTGAAGCACCTATAACAGGTTACATGTTTGGAAAAGGGGTTTACTTCGCTGACATGTTTTCCAAAAGTGCAAACTATTGTTATGCTAGCCGTGCTTCTGGGGCTGGTGTGCTGCTTTTATGCGAGGTTGTTCTTTGTCCCATAAAAGCATTATTTCATGAGGCAAAACCTTTCTATTTAAACGAAAGGCACACCTATTTGGATTTTTTTTTTTTCATTCTTCTATATTTTCTCCCCCATCTCTTGCACTGTTGAATGGTGCTTTAAATGGTTGATTTGATTTTGATTTTTGACAATATAGGTTGCTCTAGGTGACATGGCTGAGCTTCTGACTGCAAACTACAATGCTGATCAATTGCCAGAAGGAAAGCTGAGGTATGCTCTTTTAAATGGCTTCTCTTCCATCACCATCCGTGCGCAAGTTTTTATTATATTTCGCATCTATGGACCATGGATAGAACGGCAAAATATAAATTGATTCTTCAAGGTTTTACAGAGAATTATCCTATATCACTGCTTCTAGTATCTTGTACTGCATAACTGGCAAATGAGATGAGAATTGGTGCCAGAAAATTTTGCACTCTTCTTTATGCGAAAAGGCACACATCTTTGCTAAATCACCATTGCATATATTGCTCACCCTCGCTTTAGCTACTGGAGTGACACGAGAGATATGATGGCCCAGTACTACCAAATTTCTTTATACTTTCTCTGCTGCTAATCAGCAAAACTCTAGCCTTCCCAAATCAAGACTTTAGTCATGTATATGGCCTGAAATGACTTTAACTGGATTTTTTTCAGCACAAAGGGAGTAGGTGTGACTGCACCGGATCGCTCTGAGGCTGCGACCCTTGAAGATGGTGTTCTTGTTCCCTTAGGAAAACCAAGACAGCAATTGAGTTCAAAGGTACAAACGTTTCTGAATTATTACCAATAATTTTTTTGAGGGGAAATTAGATATTTTTGGATTAAGAGTGCTGATAATGGAGTGACTTTTTTTTTTTAATGGAAATCAGTGTTCTTTTGTTTTATCTCATAGTTATATTCTGACGTGAAAATGGCTATTTTTCTTCACGGAATTACAAAGCTGCCACTAATGTCGTTAATTCATAATTACTCTTGTATCGCATGCTTATGCATCCATGGAGGTTCCTTCTATGTCACAATTGGATGAGTTCATGTATATTTAATTTGATTGTTTAATTTTTTTTAAAATAGAGTCTACCCACCATTTATGCTTGGGACTGTATAGCACATTTTCTTGTTCTCATGCGCACACACATATATATGGTTATGAGAAGTTATTAACACAAGAATTTTTAAATTGGATCATGGGATGCAAATCCAACCGTCCAGTTATTTATTACAGTTAAATGACCTAGATTGGAGTTCTTTCTAAGAATGAGTTCTCACGTTTTAATTTTATTAGATATATATATATATATATATATATAAAAGTATTTATTAGAGTGTTTTGATTTGAAATTAGTTGAACCTGGTAAACATGCATGTCATTGTAACTGTAGGGGGCTTTGCTGTACAACGAGTACATAGTTTACAATGTGGAGCAGATCAAGATGCGCTACGTTGTTCAAGTTAAATTCAATTTTAAGAGGTGACTCAATCACTAGGTACTTGGCGCTCGATTCGCTCACTATTTGTTGTGTGTTTGCTCACTAGTTTGACTTTGTATACAAATAGAAAACTATTGAAGTTCTTATATTTTAAATAGTATCATCGCAATACTAAAAGTCGAAACTAAGCTAAAAATTTATTTCACTTCTTTCCTAAATAATCAGATTTTCAATTTTGTAAACAAAATTAAACATTAGTTTTTAATGGGCAAAAATTGACCCCTTTAAAAATTGAAACCATCTCACCAGCTTAATAGTGTATACGATCAAAGAACTCTCTCTCTCTCTCTCTCTCTCTCTCTCTCTCTCTCTCTCTCTCTATATATATATATATATATATATATATATACGTATTTTTATTGTTCTAAAAAACGTAATAAATCATGAAAAAAAAACTGCGTACTTTCATATGGATGAAATTAAAAAAATTTAAATGAACTCGTGAAATCTTCATGAATTTATGATTCATTTTTTTATTTTTCTTTAAATTTAACAATACGTGATTTTATAACTGATTTTACCAAATTTATAAGGTTAGAAATTTTGAAAACCTAATTTTGGGCTTATAGAGATTTCAAATGAGATTGATTTGATTTATTTATTTTTTTGGTTCTTGTCCGTTTTTGCGTGGTTTAGAAACATGTGTTAAAACATGTTATTAAAATATTTAATGGAAAGTATATAATAATATAATATTTATATATTTCAAATCAATTCGTGACTTTCAAATTTTGCATATGCCTATGATAAACGTTGAGAAATTAGAATAATATAGAATTTAGAAAATGTCAAAATTGTCCGTATAGAGGATTAAATATGCCCTGCTACTTTTTGTGGCCAATGTTATACCAATATTGCTTGGTGTTAATTGAGTAGTTTGACTTAATGGAGTAGTTGACTTTCTTTGTTATACCAATACTGCTACTTAATGGATTTCAATTAAGTAGTTTGATTTTCAATTTTTTTATTCCTTTTATACTTTCTTCCATTGTTAAAATGATTAGGTAGTTGTCTTAATGGAATAATTAGATTTCAATAATTATTGCATATAGCCTTTTAGGATTTTAATTTTTAATTAGATTTTTGTTCACATAAATAAATCAAATTAGAAATGTCCCTTAATATTTTTAGAAATTTATATCAAATAAAAAAGTTCAAAAATAAAGAATAAAACATTTTTTTTTCGAAACTATAAATTAAAAGTTATTTTTCAAAAAATCTTTTAAAACTTCAAAACTTGATAGCAAAAAAAGAAAAAAAAATTCAAATTTCAAAAATTTAAGCGAAGATAATGACGTCAAGTAGGGGCACACTAGAATGTAGCTCGAGGTTAGATTGCTTGAATTTTTGCTTGACATTATATTTGAGTAATAATTCGCAAACACGTTGATGCATGACAAAAGATGTTGATGCAACTTATTTTACGTCAGTTGGAAACGCAAAGATATTACAACACTAGTTATAAGTAATAACACTTATGAAATTGATCGTGCTTGTTTACATGGATCCCTCAAGAACACATAACTCAAGTGGCAGCCCTATCCTATCCATACCTCATTGGTATAGGTATGACTCTCTTGTCATATGCCTTTGGGTGGTACTAAGCTTCTTATATGAGATAATTTGACCTTATTTCCATTAATTATGCTGTGATTGTTTGCTTTGACTATGTAAATGTTATGTCCCCCCATTGCTTGTGTAATCCTTGTTTATGTGTGATACTGTGATGCTAAATTTTCCAAGTTCTTAAGCGTAGCTCATAGAAAAAAGAGCGGGATGCCTTAGTTGGACGAGTGGAGGCGGCTGAGATTAATATGGGGAAAAGGTGGCAGCCTCCTCTACTCTCGCGTGCCAGGAGGGGCGATATATGCAATCATAATGGGAATAGTGAACGATTGAAGAAAGGGAAAAAGAAACAAGAAAATTCTATTTGATTGGTGGATTTTTTTTTAAATTATGATTGTTTTTAAAAATGATAGGTAATTTATATTACTATTAAATATTTTTAAATTTATCAAAAAGACTTATTAATTTTAAAAAATAATTATATTTTAAAAAATAATAACATTAAATCAAATGAGCTAAAAAATGCAATGCTACCACCGGAATGGTCTATAAGACTGTCGAGTTTATCAAGTTTTGTAGTCGCAAATTCAAATCCCATCAGAAAGGTAGATACACTAACACTTCAGAAAGGAAGGTAGATACACTAACACTGCAACAGAAAGAAAGGAGGCAGCCAACATTGACAAATGGCGCTCGTGACTCCAAACCAAATCGGGAGACGTAGATTAGTTGGATTGGAAGTTGCGGATGAAGTCATAGATGTGGGCGTTGATAGCGTCGGGGCGTTCCAGGCTGAGAAAGTGAGCAGCTCCTTCCATGATGACACACTCCTGCAACAGCGGCACCGCAGCCTTCATCCCTCCGCTGTGTATGAATTCCTTCACCCCTGGGTTGTGGTACGTCAGGTCCATTTCCCCCATCACAAATTTCACCGGAACCTTCACCGCCGCACCCGTCCATGCGCCCATAAGCTCCCAGTCTCTGCAATTCACAGTTAATAACAACACGTTTTTGTTATGTCATGATAGTATGATTAATTAACCACTTATGATTTAACCCAACCAACCCCAGCAAATATAATTAATAAATCCCCGGCCGGGATGACAATGACATGGATGCGTCCGTCCTATGCTCTCTCTCTCTCTCTCTCTCTCTCTCTCTCACACACACACACACACACACACACACACAAAGAGAGAGAGACAGAGTCTGACTGTCACAGTTACAGTCAGTCACAGGCATTTATACCGTTTGATATTTCGATAATAATTGAGTCCTCCTGTGAAGCCAGTGCGATCAAATTTGGTGGCATAGTAGTTGAGGTCATGTTCCGACAGCCAAGGCGGCGAGTTCACTGCCTCATCCTGCGGCCCTGCGAACCCTATTTCTTTGGGCACCACCAGCGGCCGAGGCTGGCTGAATAGCGTGAACAATTTCTTGAGCATCGTGGCTGTGTCCCGACGACCCAATTCCTCCTCTGCTTCCCCTGGCTCCTGCAAGATTAATATATATGGTTATGGTACCATCAATCACAATATCAAAATTAACGTGCCTTCATCGTCGTCAAAACCGGACGGCCGGCCGGCTAATCAGGCTTCAACTAGTCTAATTATATGTATAATTTTTATGACATAACATTACTCTGTTAATTAGTAAGACAGACTCGTGACAGACCTGAAATCTGCATATGTAGAAATTATCGCCCAAGACAGCCTGCCAGGTATCGAGTAAGGTGGCGGAGGGATTGCGGGGGACGAAGGGGACGCTGAGACTGACGAGAGCCCTGACGCGGTCAGGCCTGAACAAGCAAAAGTTCCAGGCGTGGTAAGCCCCGAAGTCGTGGGCCACCAGGAACACCTGCTCCGCCACGCCTAGGCCTAGCGCGTCAAGGAGGGCCACAAGGTCGCCAACGATGTGGAGGGTGGTGTAGACGGTGGGTGACGGTGGGGCATCGGTGTCGCCGTAGCCGCGGAGGTCCGGGGCCACAGCGCGGTAGCCGCGGGCGGAGAGGAACAGCATCTGGCGGTGCCACGAGTACCACAGCTCCGGGAAGCCGTGCAAGAAGAGCACCACTGGGCCTTCCCCTACCTCCGCCACGTGCATCTCTATGCCGTTCGCCCTTATCATCCTGTGCTGTATCTTCTCCATCATATATCTGATCTTCTCTTCCTTTCGCTTCGTCGATCTATCTGCCTTCTCTGTTGGCAAATCGTCCCACATCCAAAACAGGAAAGATTTGAGGTCTTTCTGGAACAATTATCATGACGTTTTAAATTCATGTGGGCGAGTCCAAAGCCGTGACACGTGGGCGACTCCTGTTATTCTTAATAGTTTGTGTCGGCACCGTCGGTTTGGAACGCATCGATCGTTTTAAGAGAAGAGAAATGATGTATGCGGTTCGTAATTTCCTATGAATGATTTGTTAACAAATATTAAGAATAGTTGTCACCGGTTAACAAATATTACTCTTTAATTAACTTGTGAATGATATACCGGATATACGATTAATTTGACAACTGCGAAGCACAATCAATACCAATCATGTTTTCAACCGTTGGTTATCAAACTCGCCATGTGCATCATCCCTAGTACTTTGTCATTTTAAATATTAGAACGTTTTAAGAGAGCTATATACTTCTAAAGCTATATTTATAAATATATCTAAATTTTTTTGCTAACTTATTTCAATTTGAAATTGAATAGGCCTAAACTCCAAGTTTGACTCAAATGTATTATGTCATATATAATCCTTAAAAAAGGCTTAAAAATTTATAAATATGATACAAGGTAGCCATGAGTGAATATTAATATTCAGTATTTCTGAACTTATTTTGAGATTAACATATTGGGCTTAGTCACTCATTAGCCCAAACACGAGAGGTTTGGTGGCGTGCGTGCGGTTATGGCCCAAAAAAATAAAAAAAAAAATCAAACTTCGTACTAGTAAAATCATACATTACTAAAAATAATAAGATAGTAATAAAGTGAATAAAATAATTTTAATTTGATAAATTATTTTTAAAATTTTAAATTTGAGAACAAAATTAAAAAAATATAAGAAATCAAGAATCGCGCGCGTACCAATAAATCTTTTTTAAATATATATATATATATATATATATATATATATATGTGTGTGTGTGTGTGTGTGTGTATATAAACTAATACAATATATGCCTGTAGGCACAAATTAAATATGAAAATTTACAATAATTTAGCGAAATAATATAATGAAGCAGCCATTAGTACGGTTTTTTTTTTGGTTAATTGGTTTAACGTACAGTTGATATACAACATGCATGCTTCACGCGAAACCAGCGTGGTAAGGCACTCCCGTTTGCGGGAGCCAAGCGTTGGCCAAGAGAAAGCTGGACGCAGTGAAATTAGCGGCGTCGGTTGCATTAATGACATGATAGCCCGGCCAGCTCACCCTGTTGGCGGTGGACGATCCTGGTCCGGTGTTGTTAAACTCACCATAGAAGGAGGTGTTCAATGCGAAAGCCCCGGACCAAGGGGTCCACCCAGAAGGATCAATGAAACTGTGAACGTAAGATTGCATAACAACTGTCCGGGAGTACTGCTTCCAGGGCCTTCCCAGATATGATTTGATTAAGGTGTCTGGATTGCAGGGATGAGTGGCGACAGCGAGGTCAGGGGCGGGCCTGATGGTGCAGTTGTGGATGGAGGTGCCGGTGTTCTGGTTAGGGTCCATCCGGCCCTGAGCCGTGACGGCGTTGAACTGTCCTCTCATCGGAAGCCGAGCGTACAGATTGCAGTTCTGGAAGACAACCGCGGCGTTGCCAAATATGAAATCTACGGTGCCGTACACGTCGCACTCCCTGTAGAATTGCCGCAGGGAATGCGTGTACAAGGTGTCTTGATACGCCTCGAAGCTGCAGCTGTAGAATGTTGACCAATCCGCCCCGTTTCGAACCGCCACGGCTTGGTGCTTTATCGCCCCTGCTGTGTTCCGGAATGTCATATTCACTGCCACGAACATCGGCGCTACTACAGCTGCAATAACATTATTATTATTATTGTTAGTGGTGGTGGTTTGGTAATTGTTTATGGTTTGGTACGTACGGATTGGCAGTATTAAATAATATATATGTATGTATATAAAAAGAGAGGTTGTGAAACACACACACACACACACATATATATATATATAATTATAAGTTAGTTACCGAATGTTGCGGAATTGTATGTGGTCCAGCCATCGTCGACGCTGCGGTTCCCGGTGAGGATGGTGTGATTAATTCCGTCGCCAACCATCATGAGGAACCTCTTGTTCTTGGGAACCGAGACATACTCTTGGTAGATGCCGGCGGTGACGTAAATCATAAAAAAGCCGTCCGTGCCGTCGGAGTTATTGGGGGCGGCAGCTACGGCGTCGTTGATGGTGGTGAAGTTGCCCCTGCAGTCCCGACTGACCACTACGATGTCGCTCACCAGAACCTGATCGTCATCATCATCTATCGAAGTTTCCTGTTGGATCCGAAGCTTCCTCCCGCTCACCCTCTCGAAAACGTTCTGGTTGTGGGTCGCCATTTTTAGTGGCAACCGCCCATTCCGGAAGCCGCGGTGGTTCCTGCGCGGCCGGGGCAAGGCGGTCTTCTTCTTGGGGACCCATCCCTTGGTCACTAAAGCAAGGGACACGCTATACAGCTTTGAACCGTTGGCCAACGACGTGGAAAGGCCCTTGGCGACGCTCCACGCGGAGGGGGTGCCTCGGAGGCCGTCCATGCAAGTCTGCTGGTTGGTCAATATGGCGCTGAGCATGGTCTGCAGGTCATCTGCTTGAACCGGAGGAAGGGTTTTGTTGGCGGCCGTGTCCACGGTTCGGACGCTGTTGGATAGGAAGTCAATGTTGAATCCAGCGAGGGAGCGGCAATCCTCCAGTGCTCTGATAGTTGGGGTGGAGAGAGTGGACCTGCTGCGTCGTCCCAGGTAGGCATTGACTAGGGAAAGGAACTTGTAGGAAGTGGAGAGCGAGTGTTCCACTGAACAGCGCCCATAGTCGTACAAGTTGCCTGGGCGGCAGGTCTTTGGGAGGATGGATTTACAGTAGGAAGGGTAGAGGGTAGATTGGCAAATGTTTTTGGGCGACACCGGCGCCGGAGCCTCAACAATGGCGTCCACTGATCCATTTGCCAAAGATGGAGTGGGACTGGAAATTATAAAAAGACCAGTAGTACAGATGATGACAACTTCAACTAGAGATATGGTGGTGGTGGTGGTGGAAGTGATGATCAAACATGATGAAAAGCGAGGAAGCATTTTTTTTTTGTTTGGCTGTAGTAGTTTAAATAATTACGGAGAGAATGGAGTGTACGTGTTGCGCACTCTGATGAAGAATATTATTGGCTTTGGGTTTTGAGCTGTATTTATAGGACGGATAGGTACGTATATGCATGAGTGTTTTTTTTTTAATTTATAATAAATATCGTTGCTTGTGTGGGTTGGTGGGGAGAAGACTAATTAGGATCGTGCTAGTGTACCGTCAACATGGATATCGACCAAAACTTAAACGCGTCCGTCTCATCTGAAATCTAATTAATTGATTACAACCCAACAACTGAGTTGTTCGTAATAGAACGCTCTACATATAACTAGTGGCTATATAATATAATTAGAACTTTGACTACCGGTTTGGCGCGGTTGGAGATTTACTAACCATTGTTTAAATCAATAAAACAGTTTTCAAAAGACCATCGTTGAATTATTTATCAATATATATAGAGAGAGACGCACACCAAAAGTTTTCCATTAAAAAATAAAATCAAACATATCATGTACATTTCCATCTTTATAAATTTTTAGGTTTGAAGAAGAGCTCCGAGTTGTTAATTGTGATTTTTTTCTATTTTTAAAATTTTGTTCTGAGAATACTTTTTTTTTTTAACAACAAGCGGAAAGAAGAAGAAGAAGCTTGTTTTCAATTAAACACTGTATTCACAGCCCCTTGAACCAATGAGAGAGAAGCTATTAGTCTAATCAGTTAAATTTATATTTTTTGTGTCCAAAAAAAGCTTCATTCAAGAAGACGCGCGTTTTGTTTATAAAATAATTTTCCGAAAAAAAAATTAAAATGAAAAAAATTATAAATTATATATAAATAATTTCCTGGTATATATATAGTTCTTTGCTTCATTATGCGGTATATGTTGGGGCTACTTCATATGGAACTCACGATATATAGAAACTTTATGTTTGTGATGGTCATCTGGGTTAATTTATTCCTTCATCATATGTTGCTTTTTATTTTTGTTTTCTGAATGGGAAAGACTTGAATATGATATTGCTTACCGAGTTTTCTATCACAGCCTTTTCACCCTATGTTTTCTTTTCCTCAAAAATATATTTTACAATATTATATAAAATATGTATATTTATATGTATAATGTGTGTGTATATATATTTAAACAGTTTCTTGGAGAAACTGTTTTCTATCACATTATCCATATATTATAATATTTAAATATGATAATTATATATTATAATATATAAATAAATATTTTTATTAAATATAAATTGAATAATTAATATATATTATAAAAATATGCAGCTATATATATTTATTTATTAAAAATTAATATTATATATAATATAATTTTTAAGAAACTTCAAGCAATGATCAAAAGCTGTTAGAGTTTTTAAAATTTTAAATTTTATGTGGCGAAGCAATAAATGTTTTTGACTATTATCTAACATTTTTGACTGTCACCTAAAACAGTGTTTGTACATTTTTGTTTGTTATCTATGAAAAATGTATAGAAAATGAGGGGTGGGTAGAAAAGATATATGAAATTCATTTTCTTGTGTTCGGTAATGGGTGGAAAATGGAAAATGGGATTTGAAAAGAAAAAGATATGAAAATTTAAGGTTATTTTTATAACAATCAAAATGATATAATTTTCTAGGAGAAAAAATTAAAATTATAAAATTATCTTTTTTAGGACAAAACTTATTTTTAATTCAAATAAAAAGAAATTCCTTCAACCCATAACATAACAATAGTAAATATTATTACGTATCAAACTAGTCGTGTGTATGTCATTCTCAACCTTTTCGTGATAGCTAGTCTGTTATTATATTACGAGATTGAATAAACTTCATCCAACCCAAATTAAAGATAAAATTTCTCTCTCTTTCTCTTTACCTATTGACACAAATATATACAAAAGAGCAAAAATAATATTTTAAATAATACTATTTTTTTTTTACTTTTTTTCTAATCTTAATTACACTATAATATAAAAATATTTTTTCTACCATTAATTTTCCACCCAAATGAACAATACTTTTTTTTTATTTCTCTCACTATTTTTCTATCTAAAATTCTTCCAAGACTTGGGCTTGGGGCGTTGTTCTTTTATTTATTTATTTATTTAATGTTGCTTTTGGTTTAATATGTTGGATCGACGGAATGATAAATAGAAGTTGTTAATTACTGATGAGTTAAAAAAACCAGACACATTGATTTTGAAGGATGAGTTTTTGTGTTGAACGTACATTAATATTTGCGACCACAGTATATTTGCCCGGTACTGTTTTATGGTATGCGACCACAGTATATTTGCTTGCATACCGAATAAACTAACTCATCATTCAACGAACGTATGAGCAACTGTTTTCTATTAATATTTTTTATTTTATAAATTTAAATAATTTTTGTTTTCCTATCAAAATATACACCATAATAAATTTTTTTAAATTATTCATATATCATTAAAATAATATTTTATATTTTTTTTATAATTTAATATGTAAAAATTATAAAAATATAAATATAATATAAATTATATATAATTTAATATTTTCATAAAAAAATATTTTATAAATCTTATAAAAAATTAAATATAAACTGATTTTTATAATTTTTTATGTTTGTTTTTTAAAAAACATATTAGGCTGGGTGTGAGAATGTGATTGGAGTCAACTATTTTTATTAGACTTTAAGCCAGCTGGATGACATATTTGGAGGGAGGACCAAGAAGACCAAGAAAGTAATAATACAATATTAATAAATAATAATAATATTGGCGGCACAGGTTGAGTAGTAGCAATAGTAATGAAGATGCAAGCAGAAGGTCTTGAAAGATGTTGAAATGAAGATGCAAGCAGAAGCAGGTGGGCCAGTGGGCCTGAGAGATGCATGGATTGAGGGTGGGGGTGGGCGAGGAGTGGGTCAAGCGAGACTCAAATTATAGGGAAAGCCGGTGTTGGGCAGCCACAGGGAGCCCTGGATAAAAGGCCCAGCAGCGAACTGAGCAGCCTCTGCTGAGGTATTGATGACGCGGTATCCAGGCCACCTCACCCTGGCGCTGGTGTTCGCCCCGGGCCCTCTATTCATGTACTCCCCGTAGTACAGCGTTTTCAGACCGAAATCCCGGGACCACTCCAGCCACCCCGCCGGGTCAATCAGGTCTCCTATGAAGGAGTTGAGGATGACGGTCCGGGAGTACTCCCTCCAGGGTCGCCCCAGGTAGGTCCTGGTCGGGAAACTGGACGACACCAAGTCCGATGCGGCAGCGATCTTACAGTTGAGGATGGAAATGCCGGTGTTCTGGTTCGGATCCTCTCGCCCCTGCGCCGTCACGATGTTCTTCTGCCCTGGGTTGGGCTTCCGGGCGTACAAGTTGCAGTTTTGGAGGACGGCGGCTGCGTCGCCGAACACGAAGTCTACGGTCCCGTAGATGTCGCACTCGCGGTAGTACTGACGCTGGGAGTGGACGTAGAGGGTGTCCTGGTACCCCACGAAGCTGCACTGGTAGAACGCCGACAGGTCCGACCCGCTCCTCACCGCCACTGCCTGATGCTCGCTTGGCCCCGCCGAGTTCTCTATCGTCATTCCTTTGGCCAGGAACCCGTTTCCCACCACAGCTGAAATTTTAATTAAATTAATATATTAACCCCCACCACTGAATTAATGATATATTAGCTAGTGACATTGTGATAATTTGTTGAGAAATTAATGATGCGTTTTTTTTATAAGATAACTAATTATTAGTGTCATATTTACACACACACACACACACACACATATATATATATATATGCATACTCCTACGTCGTAACGTACACTGCCATAAATAATAAGGCTAATGCATGATAGAGCTGCCTGTGATCTACATTGCATGCGGCATGCCTGTGGCTGTGATAGCCATAATGACTTGGATTATGACTCCCCACGTGATGCAATTTTTAACCGAAATATCATAAAAATTATGTCATCATGATATTAATATTTCGACATATCATTCGACTAAAAATTCAATTTTTATATATATATATATATATATCATCTAGATAAATTTTTTTATTGATATTAAAATCACGTCACATATGATTAGAGGAATAGCATTGGATTATATTTAAATTTAGATAAAAAAATTATATATTTTTTTATAATTTTGAAATTTTTTTATTGATAATATATCTTAGATTAGTGATAAAATAATATTAAAATAATAATTTTATAAATATAAAAGTAATTCTGAAAAAAATTGTACAAAATTAACATATAATTAACTTATTGTGATAATTAATATATATAAAAGACCTGAAAACGGTTTAAGTATATTTAAATCAAACAAACACAGAGGACATGTTTCTCAAACTATATTCGCGGAATAATAGCTTCTTCTAATATTTATCTTGCGCAGTTCTTACATTAGATATATGTTACAGTTTGATAATCGTTTTGTCTCAACAGTTCCCTAAAAACGAAATGAATGGCAAGGAAGAGTATTAGCTAGGATCCGCTAATTCATACTGAAATTAATTGGTTGTAAGAGAGTTAACTGATAATTTGGTTAGTAAATTTTCTGATGAGACATATATATATGTTCTAACACATGATAACGTAGATAACACGACGACATGCGGAGAGTTCCATCATAAAACTAGTTGACATTTTAACAAAAGAGGCTGGGCACAGGGGACTGATGGACAGTGAGCTGTGTGCGACTATTATATAGAGCTGGTGACTGACATTGCGTGTATCGTGGTCGGATGCTGGTTTGGTTCGTCCACCACAAATCATTCCATTTGTACGCGCTGGACCGCGTCGTCAGCGCGCATGATATTTTATGTATATATATATATACATATATAGAAATAAAATAACGCGAACGTGAAATGGATAAGGAAAAACAAGAGGTAAAACATAACAAACCGACAGTGGCGGATCGGAAGGTGGTCCAGTTAGTGCCGACGCTCCGGCTAGCCTTGATGACCGTCTTTCCGATCCCGTCGCCTACGAACATCAACATCGTCTTTTCGCTCGAAACCTCCACGTTCTCGAAATACGACCCTCTCTTAATGTATATCACGAACCTAGTCGCGCTCGAATTAGGCGCCGCCTCCACCGCCTCCCTAACAGTCCTAAAATTCCCACTCCCGTCCTTGGCCACCACCAGGTCGTACGTTGTCTTGTTCGACTGCAGGAGCCGTTCCCGGTCCTGCCGCGACATCCACGCAGGAAACTCGCTCCGGCTCTCCTCCTCGAGTAATAATGATGGGCGAGCTGGCAGCAGCAGGGGGCGCCTGGGCATTTTATTGAGCAAGGAGAGGGAGTTGCTGACGTGGCGTACGATGACGTGTAAGCCGTGGCGGATGGGATTGCTCACATTCTGGCTGCCATGACCAAAGCCCTCGAGGCAGGTGTACTGGTTTGTCATGGCCGCGCTGAGGAGGGTCCGCAAGTCGCTGAGACGGTGGGACGACGGGGAGGAGGACGCATAACTGTTGAGGTCTTGGATTGTGGCGGAGAGTTGGGAAACGGTGCCATCGAAGAGCTCCAAGCAGTCGGCGAGAGCGCGTCGCTGGAGGGTGCTAAGGAGTTGGCTACGGTGCCGGCGGATGGCGGAGCAGTTGGACCCTGAGGCTCGCACTTCTCGGATGGTGTGATTGACGGTGGCGGAGATGATTTCTGGGAGGGATTTGGAGGCGAGGTCGGGGATGGTGGCGAGGGTAGAGACGCAGAGGTCCCGGTACAATGTGCCGTCGCACGTGGACTCCAGATGGATGTGGTGCCGTCGGCTACCGCTCTCGTGCGAGGATTCATTCGCCGCTGCAGCTGGCGGTTTGTTGTCATCATCATCATCAGGCTCACCCGGCAGCGCAGATGACGTACTGCTATTTGGATGTAGAAGTAGGAGCACTACTACGAGAAGTACTAGAGTTACCATTGTGACTAAAGGCTTGGTTCTTCTTATGATACTCAGGTTATACATATTGCTGAAATAAAATGAAGGGTGTGATGATGAGAAAGAGAAATAAAGATGATGAAGTATTTATTGATTAGTTGAGGTGGTTGTTTTTGGTATTCCAAACTTGGGTAATATTTATAGGAGATGATCGATCTGATCCAGGATAGATTTGAAAAAAGAGGAAATTAATGAGAATTAATGCTGGGTGTTGGAGTTGCTTTTAGTATTCATGTGACTGTCGCAGTCAGTGAAATTGAATGAATGTCTTCCGTTTTTGCGTGGACTGTATGATGGGCGCGGAGAAAAATGAGTAAAGGAAAAGGCGTGCGTACGAGCACTACTAAACTGTTCGAAAGTTTTTTTTTTTTTTTTTGAGTATATGGGTATAGCGGCTATTACGTGAGCAAACGCTCCATTTGGTTCGTTTAAAATCATCCTCGGAAATAAATTTGAAATCAAAATGTGTCAAAATTAAAAGGAGATATCTCCTTTGGCAAAATTTTATTAATTTATATTTCTACTTACATAAAATTATACATAATTGTAAAAATAAAATCACAATCTTTTAGAATAATACTATCTTTTTATATTATATTCTCATCTTTTGTCTTCTGTATTTTCATATTTGCATGATATGTCCATATTAGTGATTCAAAATTTATATAATTTTTAATGATCTATGTTTTGCAAGCCACTTAATAATAATTATACTTGACTCGGTTTTGACTCATTTACTATTTAGCTCATTTAAATAAGCTCAATAAAGTTTAAACATGTTAAAGCTTAATTTAGCTTGCTCTCATTTACAATTCTAATGTAAAACACATAAATTTATAAAAATAATTTTCAAATTTGTTCGTAAATAAGTTATTTTGGTGAAAAGTAAATTAGTTATAATAATAAATTATCATTGGATGGAAGTAGCTAGTCATTATAATAGTATCATTAGTAATATTATATATAAATAAATTGTATTTAGAATTGGACAAATCAAGTATTTTGTGTTAATGTTAAAGACTTCTTTAATAACCATAGATATTATGGATATTACCATAAGCTACTAATATCTTTTCTAACAATTTAAATTCAATCCTAGTTTATCACCCAAACCTGACAATATCCTAGTTTCTGATGTCCCCATACCTTCTTTTTGTTTTCTTTTTTAACTCTAATTTTATAAAAGATGTTGAATTAACACTCATGAACAAAACAATATTGTTTTGGTTTAAAACCTGACAGGCTGCGCCACGAGTTGCCTCTAGGTTAGCCTCTTCATCACAGGCACAATCGCTACGAGCATCGGTAATTGCCATGAGCTGACCTCTTTGCTCTTGGTTTATAATTTTTTATGCAACTACTCTACTTAAATGATCTTTTGAAGGTAAATGTTGATTTCTATACTTAAGAAATTTGATTCATCCTAAGGGTTCCAAATCAGACAAAACAATCTAAATATTCAATACTATGACAATTTTTGAACTGGGCAGAAAATGCTAGTAAAAAAAACAAAACACATGTATAAAATATATGGGAAATTTTTTCACTCATTAGAAGATTATTTATGATATAATCAACTTTTTAAATGAGATACTATGCTTGAACTACTTATAGGTAAATAACTCAGAAAGTAATCGAGTCTCTCTCCCTATTTTACATGTAAATTTCATTGTCCCTGTTTTTTTTTATTTTCTTTAAATAGACTAGAAAAAGGAACTAAGAAAGAATAAACAAAAAGCAAGGTTTAAACAAATCATTGCAAATGATGAATGTACTACTCAATAGGCAAGACAAATTTGGTATAACAAAATGTCACCAATATAAAGGTAAATTTAGGATACATTCCTCATCAAAAATTATGCATGAAAGAACTTTGAAAACTTGAATAAAATAAAACAAAGGAAAGCTAAACAATCCTTCAACCCACATAATTTCACCATACGAATATAAACCATTTCATAAGTGTTTAGTTGGTGGCCCCAAATCCACGAGGCCTTGGCTTTCCAGATACTGAGTCCATTAATGGCCTTTTGGACAAAGACCTCTTCCTTCTTGCAGTACCGGGAGGTGGTGCCTGATACAAAGAAATTAATGACCAATAGTTACTCATCTAAACGGTGTACTCAGATATACTATAACTAAAAACTTTCGATGTGGAAAATTAAAATACATTAATGAACAATAGTTATTAATCTTAACAGTATGCTAAAAAGTACTATAACTACAAACCTTCAATTTAGAAAAATAAAAATAAACATAATTGTGAATGTCATGTTGATGAAAGGAAAAAAAATCAGTGGGAAATAAGAAATACAACTCACACAAAATACATTTTTTTTTTGCAAGCTCACTTAATTTTAATTCTCACTCCACACAGTCTACAACAACAATCTACATAAAACAAAACTGCAGCATTTAAAAACAAAATTTTAAAACAAAACAATCTATTGTTTTAAAACAAAACAATCTACATAAAACAAAACAATCTACATAATTTTAATTCTCACTCCACACGGTCTACATAAAACAAAACTGCAGCATTTAAAAACAGTCTACAGCAACAATTAAAACTAGAAAAGAAAAGTTTAAAATTTCAAAATCACTCATTAATCACCTTAAAAATACCATCAAAAATTTAACTCCAAATTAACTTTAGTCATCAACACCTCACAATTTAATTCTCTTCTATCCTTCATGCCAAAGTAGATTCAGCAATTCAAGAATTTCTTTCATGATGGAAAGGATTTTTTGCCAATTCAATTACTGATCTACTGTCCAAATAAATTTGTGTAGCCTTCTCTTGAGCAAAATTTACTTCCTTCAGCAATCTTCTCACTACCAAAATTTGTACGGCTCAAGGATATGAGCATGTGAGATTGTAAATACCGTGAATTTTGTGCTCTCATCAGAAGAAGTGGAATTGAATATTGCTTATTAGATATAACCAATGAACCCTTTAACACCACACTAGATGGCTTCCCCTTTTGGGTGAAGGTTCTTGCTTTTGATGGGTTGTGTCTTGACTTGCCTTTTGGGTGAGGTTTAGTCCATTATTCATATCTAATCTTTTAACAAACTTTGTAACTAAAAGGAGATCCACAACTTACATGGTTATATGGGGAACCGTGGCTAGCAATTTCTCCACGGAAAGAAATTTATGCTTGAAATTGAGAATGAATGAATTGAAATACGGTCACAAAATTAAACATGAGGAAGTGAAAACACCTTCTGCCCAGATTTAAGGGCTTCCTCAAGATTGCTTAGTTCTGGAATGGATCCGCCTCCCATCAAACCCATTAGATTTTTCATTCGAATGCGCATTTGGAAAAGTTGCTCAACAAGTTGGCTTACCTAAAATTGTTGATAAATTACAAAAATTAAAAAGTATAGTGCGATCACATAAAGATAAAGTAGAGAGGAGAGAAAATATAATACTAGAAACAACGAACATCTTTATGACCTGTTGCTCTGTTTTTCCAGAATCTTGAGCGACCCTCTTCCTCAGGGAAGGAGATTTAGCTAACAGCTCTGGCCGTTCTCTTTCGTCTGCATGTCAAATATCAACTATTAGCAGAATAAACAAATTAAGAAAACAAATCAAAGGAAGAAGTAACATATAACATCAGTGTATTTCATAAATCATGAATCAGCTGGGATAAAAAAATACACATAAATGCACTATTGGATATATCATTACTCTAGATATTATTAGGAGAAATTACTTTTTAATATTTAGATTTAGCAAATGGCATGTTTGTTTTGTGTGTTTTCTATTTTTATTTTCAAAATGTGATTCGAGTATAAAAAACATAAACTGAAAACAATAAAATATTATTCCATTCTTTAGAACAAGTAAAAATAAATTTTTGTTGTTTTCAGTTTTTAGTTTTCTATACTTAAAAACAGCTATCGTATTTTGAAAACAAAAATAAAAAATATTCTAACCAAACATACCCTAAGTTTTCTTATTTTAGACTTTCCTATTTTGGTTACTTGCAGTGTTGATCAAGTATTCTAATTTCTATATGTAATATCTATTCTATTTTTTCTATTTTTCTTAATGCATGCATGTGCAGATCCACACAGGGGACGTTTAAATAATGTAAATTGTGATATGCAAATCGTAAATGTTTTATTTGGATTTAAGAGGGAGAGAGAAGAAGAAGAAGAAGAAGAAGAAACCAGGAGTCATTGCTTCAATAATTGTTTCCATTATCTTCAAACTTTTCTCTGCCTCTCGTATTTGTGCAGGTGTCACCTATTTACATATAGCGAGTAGAGTGATAGTCAAAGCAGGGTAACAATACTGCTATAAATTTAGTAAATATCATATCAAAAAAGAAAAATAAAGTAAAACCAATTAAGTAATTACAAAAAAGTGATCCTGCCATGCATTTTACATCAGGGGATAACTTTTCTACAACGAGGTTCCTCGGATCCTTAGAAAAAGTCTCCCAGTCCCAAATTTTCGTTCATTGATCTCACACTCTCTTCTCTATCTTCGCTTATTAATTACATATTATTGGACCAAAAAATCCTCACTATAGAAAAATGAACCCTTAGTGAGTATAAAATCAAATCAATAAGCCTATAATATAATATGGGGTCAGCTATATGGGATCGAAAAATTATATTCAAGGATTTCTCTTCCAAACATTCCTAGTAGTGAGTAAAGAAAAAGTAAAAAGAAATTTATTGTCAGTGCAGCAAAATGAGCCCTTTTTGTTCAGAGTTCCTCAAATTCTCAATTAAAAGCCCTAGCAAAATGAAACCAGCTCCTCTCTCCTATCTTGATGGCTTGCTCAAAACCAGCCAACCCCAATGTCTCTCTTCCCACAGAAGTACATCACCAAGGTTCCATGTCCTTCCCTCATCGTCCATGGCACATCATATCAAGGCTCCAGATCTTATAGGGGAGTACGCCTCTAAATATGGCATTCCCTACTTTCCAAAAGGAAGAGGATAAGGGAAGGCCGATCAGCGGATAACATCCCCCCTGAGGGGAAAGCAAAGGGGGGGGGGGGGGGGGGGGAGTGAAATATGAGTTAGTTAAACAATAACCAAGCGAATGGAAAATACATAGATAACAGAGACCTTTCTCATAGGGTTAGGGGTAGGAGGCTATTCAACCAACTATAAGTAAGAGCACATTTCCGATCAACTAATTAATCGAAGGTACAATATTTAAGAAACTAACCCATTTCATCCAACTCAATGACCAAGGGCCCAATGCCAAGCCTGCTGAACAAATATTTCACCAAGGACGAGTGCCTTCACCCAGAAATCAGCATACAAAATTACCCACAAAACCAACAACACAAATTGAGTCACATACACAGCAGGATTGAGAGATAACCGAAGAAAAATCTGGGACTAAGAGACTGTTTTCCTAGGGATTGAATTGGGATTGGGGAAACCTTGTTGCTGTCCTTCCATGGTATGAGACAGATGCTGGGGTTTTCTCAAAAACATCAACGTTTTTTTATGAACTGTAGAAAAGCTATCATCCCCTTTACAAAATATAGATGAAAACTGTAACCATTGTAAACAGCATGATTACCTTTCCCATGCCAGGGATCATTCCAACAACACGAGCCATGGAACCCATCTGCGCAACAGCACGAGTTTGCTTTAAGAAGTCATTAAAGTCAAACTTCGCACTCATTATCTGCTTCTGCAATTCTTCAGCATCTTCTTTGCGCATCTGACACAATTCAGCTAAGAGCATCATTATAAAGTCCTTTTAAAGCCAAATTACATTAGAATATACGGGGTACTCACAACTTCTTGTGCCTTCTCCACAAGGGAGAGAACATCTCCCATTCCTAGGATGCGGCCAGCCATACGATCAGGGTAGAAAGGCTCTAGGTCCTCCATTCGTTCTCCCCTCCCTACTAGCTTGATTGGCTTTCCTGATACCTATATGATTCATATATTTATCAAAATATGAGAGATACACTTTTTACCAAAAGCAGTATATTCAATAATATAGAGGCCGCAACATTGATTAAAACAATTATCAACTAATAGAGGACAGATAATTTAACATCTTTTGCAATTTGCACCTGGGCAAGCTGCTAATAGAATAAGTATTGGTGTCTTTGCTAGATCATAGATAATATCAAAAAGCATGACTTCATGCACAACTTCCAATGACCCGCATCCATAAGAAGCCAAAACAGTATCTCAGTTTGTAGTAGGTTTGGTTTTTATGAGGAGGCCTTATAGGCACAAGTAAAAGGGAGGGGCAGGGAGGAGCAGGGCGGCAGGGGCAGGGAGGAGCAGGTGGCTGCGATTTGATGAGAGAAAATGAAAACAGGTGAAAACAACCAAAACATATTTTCAATTTTTTGTATTTGAGTATCAGTTATATTCAAATACAAAATTGTGAAAACATCCACCAAACAAAATTATATGGGTGTTTTCTGTTTTCAAAAACAGAAAACTGTTTTTGAATATAGATACCAAGGAGGAAATTGAAGTCTTAAATGATAGTGTAAGCTACAAAATCCAGAGATAAAGAATTCCATTATACAATTTTTTTCTTTAATTCCATCATTTTTACCTTTAAATTTCTAATATCTGCGAGTAGTTTGAGGAATTACAGGGTTGAAAAGCATAGGCACACCATTGACAATCAATACCAAGTTTGGCTAAAGTATTAATTTCTCACTACAAATATCAGTTCAAGAATCCCCAATTTATGCAGGGATATAGGCAACTAAAAGATGTGGATTGATCTCAATCCTTCCTGTTAATTATCGTAACTTATGCAATGCTTTAGGTGGTAAAATGTTGAATGAGTCGAAAATGGCCTACAGCTGTGGTCAAGAGAAGCCTCTACATTTTTGTCATCCTCTCTTGAACCCCTTCTTTCCCTTTTGACATCCAGCATCAATGCATCAAAATTTTAGCAAATACACCAAAGGTGCTAGATGCGAACATGTTATGCCAACATAAACAACACACATTTAATTAAACATTTTAAATTCCGAGACAGGTGTGGAAAAACTTTATCTGGTCAAACTGCCAAACACTGCAAACCTCTTTAACACTCAAAGCTGCTCCACCTCTAGAATCTCCATCCAGCTTTGTCAAAATTGCACCAGTTACACCAATCTCAAGATTGAATGTTGTGACCAAGGCTGAATAATCACCCAAGAGAAAAGATGCTGGCCATTGTCAAAATCGTGCAGAATTCATTGCCAAAAAAGACTCATGCAGAGATAACAAACTAAGAAATACATTCAAATCAATGATATTTTAAACAAAGTGCTTCAAATCAATCTTAAGCTCCTCCAATATAGGTACATTTAAAAGTACTCATTAATCTTAAATGCATAAGGGAAAATTTATTGCTTGACCAGTTGGCCCGTATTGCATGCTGGTTTATCCATTCTAGAGTACCATGGCAGAAGGGCTGCTTCGGCACAAGAGTACCAAACCCCAGCGTACCATGGTAGAAGGACTGCTTCGGCAGAACAAGAGTAACAGCTGCATTCCGGAGCAATTGTTCTGCAGTGTCGCACCACAGCGGGACACTGTAACTGCTGCAGCACCCAGTGTAGATTTATGCCAGAATTGCTATTCTGAAAATAGGATGCATTAGGGACCTAGAGGAGACACTAATGGACTGAGAAATGGGTAAAAACATGAAATTTTAATGGGGAAACAATATAAATCAATTGGTACAACCTTATTGCAATTGAACACAGATAATTTTGTTTCTATTTTTATTTTATCCCGTCAATGTATTGTAAACCCTATTTAATAAAGTGTTGTGTACCTGTTTAGGGTTAACACATTCTTCCATTCTCCTCTCCCTCCTCTTTCTCGTCTTTAACAATAATAATAATAATGCTTCATCATTAACATAATAAAAGCGAAAACCTAAACCTGCAGCTTCTTGACCAGTCATTGCATCCACCACAAGTAAAACTTCTGTAGGATTCACTGCCTGCTTCACTTCTATCAACTCTTCCATCATTGCTTTGTCTATCTGATAAAAGAAGTTAAGTTACTAGTTTTAGAACAAAACATTTTAAGATCATGTTTAACCGCCCTGACATTATGAAAACAACCTGAAGTCTTCCAGCAGTATCAACAATTACTACATCCGTGTCACTCTTTTTGGCCTCTTCTAAACCTAGCTTAGCTATTTTGGATGGTTGAACATGGGTTCCTGCTGTAAAAACAGGTACGCCCACCTGCAAAAGCTTATAGCTAAGCATCAGAATGCATCGAATAGTATTAAAACTAAAGAAATTCCGCAATCAAAGCCATAACTAACTGGGAAAAAAATCAAATCATAATAGAGCGATAAATTAGTATAAATGAAATTCTAATTTCAAACTCTGAAGGCCACAGACAGATTAACATGACCATCTGCTGCATGCTAGAATAACATGAGCATCAGCTTTTGAGCAAGATACTAAGCAAGAAGTATTTAGGTAACAGTCATTGTCCGGTACGCAGTTATATTATGCAAAAGCAATGGGAATATTACCCACTTTCTTCATCTTATATGTCATCTCCTTACGTATATTTATATAAGTATACAACTTTCCAGCTTCAAACTTGATTTTTATTCTTCTTTGTTTCAGTTCTAGGTATGGCATTAATGTTTCTATGCCTACTGTCTAGATATTGAATTTCAAATGACCCACTAGCAAGCACTATCACTGGTTTGTAATGTTGAAGTAAAAATATTACAATACATTTCTTCTACTATGTACATTGCAAATTCTGTCGGAACTCAGAATTTCTCCTATTAGGGAAAAATCCAGGGAAGATGAGGTGGGGCAAAAAATATTGAAGAAATGGGAAAAAGGAAACATGATTTTCAAGGTCCTTGAGGGATATTGATCATTTATAGAATTGGAGAAGGTTGAATTTAAGTTATCATGTATGAGAGTTTTTGAGATCCAATGTGCTTGGATCCATGGAATCGTAAAACAGATAGAGAAGGGAAAGATGTAGTAGGCATGGCCATCTCTTCTATTGCCCATGGCCCTACCCTACCTTGCCATATTCTCACAATGTCTTCTTTATAAGAGCAGGGGATGCTTAAAACAAGGGTAACTTCTCTGCAATTCCCATGAATAAATGCCACAAAACTACCCCTATGTTCCCACGTTCTATATAATCCCATGTCTTTATGGAGAATGATTCATTGAGATTATATATTTCATTTATAATGGCAAATTACACAATTAAACCATACTAACTGTATATTTTGGGTACCAACATGCTAACATTTGCATTATTCAGTTTGTGAAAGTAACCAATCAATTCAATATATTATATGCAGGTAATTAACACCAAGTCAATGTTAGAAGACAAAAATATAGTACACTGCAAGGAACATTGAAATGAAGACGATCTGGAAAACAATAATTTGATACCTGCTCACCCAATATAACAAGTTGATCGATTGCAGCAGGTCTGTATATGTCAGCAGCAACCAGCATACAACTTCTACCCTGGGACAATATCATAATATCAGCGACCATTTTTTAAGGGAAATGATAAAATGCTTCTAATTATTACTACAATATTTTAGGCAGGAGAGAGGAAATGACAATATTCATCACAAACAGCCTTAAGGTGAAATTAGGCCGAACATCACTTTAGGTGAGATAGCCATAAGGCATCCCTTTCTCTGTTCGTGTACATGTACTCTCTCTATCTCTCTATTAAGTACATTAAGATATGAACCTGTTTTTTAAGATACAAAGCCAACTTTGCACAGACAGTTGTCTTTCCAACACCTTGTAGACCAGCCAATAATATTGTTGTAGGGCGAGATTTCGCAAAAATGAGTTCAGAAACCTCTCCACCCATGAGCATGACAAGTTCATCGTGGACAATCTGCACCAAATCAACAAGATGTCCACAACCCAACAATAGTTAAAATCACCGTATGAAGGTAATCCAAAACATTCTTCTATATCAATAACCAGAAGCTGAAAATGCTAGCATGGACTGCTGATTTTGTCCACAAACAGATATATGAAAAGGAATATTTTCAAATTCAACCAGCCACTGATCTCGTCCACATTTAGAGATTTAAAGTTTTTGCCACACAAGAGGAGCACTAGATGCTTGAGAGGTAAGAAGCATCTTAAGGCACAAACAGAGAACAAGGATCATCTAATTTTACCACACAAAAGAACACAAGATGCTTGAGAGATAAGTAGGATCTCAAGGCACAGTCTCAGTCAAATCCAATATCATCCAATGCTAAAAAAATATCAAACCAAATCCAATCATAGTGCCAAGAAGAACTGTCATATTCTAAAACGAAATTGTTGTAGAGGTGACCAACAATCCAAAAAAAAAATGATAGCAATTTATTCCTGAAATCAACAAACACATGCAACAATGAAAAAAATAATATACAGAATTAATGTATCAAACTGAGAGAATTCTTTATAAAACTTAATAAATTAAATATGAAGATCCCACCCCTTTCAATCCCATAAAAAAGGCATACCTCCTAAAAACCTCCATTCTTGATCTTATTGCCTCGCCCACGTCTTAATTTTCTACTCACACTCTTGACCAGTAATTTTCACATTAACACAACACATTGATTTATAACTCATATACATTATGGTAGAATTACTGTCCTAAACGTCACGGGTTCGAGCCGCAAACAAATCTCTTACAATTAATTAATTATGGGAGAAAGTTGCGTTTATAGTGGCTCCTATGGCTCAATCCTTTCCCAGACCCCGCCACTCACAGAAATTTTAGGCATCGGGTTTGCCCTTTGACCTTTTAGACATTACATCCCTATGTAACATAACCTCACAAAGTAGGCTACCGGTAATGATAGTTTTTACCATTATTTCATAGTGTTATTTGAGTATGTATTGATTGAATACTTGTTGCTTTACCCATTTTCGAAGTATTTTGCCATACTTGTGCACTCACAGCTACCTGCAGTGTTTTCCGTGTTTTTATATTGTTTTGTAGTGTTTTATGAGAGAACCAAGGACTGTAGAGGTTGGAGGTCGACACATGATCAAGGCAGCCTCTTCTTTGTTCAACACAATTCTTCTTGGTTAACTGATGCACAGGTCACATCAAAGCAAATGGTCAACAAAAGCATTGCTTGGTCGACATAGTGGTTGGCACATCTTCTTTTGGTTGACGTAGCTGCTTTATTGGTCAACCCAGCCTCTGATGATTGACACACATGGTGATTGGTCAACCCAGCACTGAATTGGAAATGCTATCTCCATTTGGTGATCAATGCAACATAGTTTTAAGCGTAAGACCTTGTACACTCATGCATAATTGATTTAATAAGCCGCTGACGTGTCATGATTCATGAACAATAAAAATGAGACGACTATATATAGCGGCTAGGGTTTTCTAAGAAAGAGAGACGATGAAGATATATGTTTTTCGAGAGAATAGAGAGCAGATACAAGATAGAAGATATGGATCAAGAATGATTGGAGTGATCTATCCAATCTGTTCTCATTCTTATCTTTGTATGTGGACAATGGTGTTTATGTTTGATTTAATTATAAAACATACAGAGACATATATAATCAGCAACAGACACAATATTTAGCATGGTTCAGCCCTCCACAATTGGCCTACAATCTACTATAAAATTTAGAGATAATGTCTCTCTTAAGCCCAATAGCGGACATGCATCTTTATGCTCATTCTTCAGTATTTTTTCTCTCATCAGTCACTGCTCTTAATTTTCTTCCCACCTTCCCCACTAGTAACTCTCACAATAACACCAGCTCATCTATTTCACTAGATGTTTGGTCTCTAAGTAACATAATGTCACAAATTAGGAATTGAATTAAATTGCCACCTTGATCCTCCAAGATACAAGATTTATCACAATAAGCAACTATCATACCTTGACCAATTGTTGATCTGGGCTAACTCCTCGGATCAATCCAACACCAATAGCTCGTTCACTAACGGTTTGAAGAAATCTTTTAACGACAGGAAGGCTTACCTATGAGAAAAAAAGATTAAAAAAACACTCATTTATTTCATATGCTATCAATGATGCTTCAATCCACCCTGGAATTGAATTTTAGTTAAGTTACATCTGCTTCTAGAAGAGCTCTTCTAATTTCCCGCATAGGTTCCACAACAGACTCCTTGGTTAGAACCTCTGAAACACAAGATCAACATTAAACACAACCAATAGAAGCCGCATTTAATAATTATTCATTTATGGTAAGATTGAGATATTTAAAATTTATACCTCCATAGAGAAGTCCAGAGGTCAATATTTAGCAAACAAAAATGTTGGTCAAGTGTGTCTGTGTTTCATGTGCGTGGACTTGTATTAAAACAAAAACATCAATGAGACTTGAATCCCAAGAACCTGAGGTTGAATACGTGTTTCATGTTTATAAAATTTTAAAAATTAAAATAAATTTAATTAATTTGGAAAGAGTTTATTTATATATTGTTTAAATTTTCAAAAATAAGTTTGGATGATTTTTAGTTTACTACGTTTACAACTAAGCTTTTATTTTAATAATTGGGGTCGGCAATATGAAACAACAAAAAAATAAATGCAGTTTGGAATATAAATTTTAAGACGTCACTCATCACGAGCTACAGTTTCACTCTCATTCAAGCTACAACACTCATATCCTATTATATAACGTGCATCCAGGTTTGAAGTGACCTCCCTCTACCCTTTATAGCTTCAACTATATTGATCAAGTCACCTTTCTTAACTAGTGCACTCTAAGGCATAGGTTCCAAGCCATTTTAGGCGACATTCTCTCATTCTATCCTCGATTGGAGCAACTCAACCAAGTACAGAAATTTCCTTTTCTAATTTTATCCTTTCTAGTTTTATCCTCATTTAATTCACTACTTTTTTATAAATAATTTGTTCACATAAGTTAATCCAATAAACAATTGAAAGATTATTAAACATTGCAAAGATGATGTTTATCCAATAAATTAGACATTGCTTGATGTGCTTGTTTAAGATTAATTGTAAAAATATAAGAATTGTTGCATATCATTGGAATGCAACTAATATATGATATTATATGTGAATTTGCAGACAACAACCACAGTTCAAAAGGAGTTGTACCTTAAAAATAATAAGTAGTTGTATAATGTTTAATAGTTATCAAACGAACACTTATATAAATATTCAAGAGTAATCAATAAGTCTCAACAATACCCACAATTTTATATATTCTTTAATACCCAATTTTGTTTTAATATTAAAAGTTATTGCTTAAATATAACAAATTGTCTTTATTGATAATTTTTTTATTTTTAGGCTTTTTTTCATATTTTCTTTTTTGTCAAAAGTTATTATAATTTATTTTGTGCATTAATCTTAGTACTTCTGAATGAAAAAATAAGTAATATGAAACAACAAATATAGGTATTTCAAGTCATTTTAAATTATGTTAAATGCTCAATATAAATATATTTTAATTGATTTGAACCCTTTTGAGAGTGTGGAATCATATACTTGCATATAGAATACTTGGGCTTTTTGATAAAAAAAAATATTAGTATGCCCATTCTGTTAATATTTTATTATTAGATTTCATTAAAACTTGAAATTATCTATTCTATTCAATTTGGGTGTGTTCGAATTTGTATTAGGAAAAAAAGTGTTAATGGTAGAGACATTAATAGTATAGAATACTATACTATTAGAACTATTGTTTAAAATCTATAATTTCACATCGGAATAACATTAGGAATTGAATTAAAAGTCAAATCCTTGAATATGATAACACATTTGGTTTGCGCATTTATTTTATTTTATAAGATATTAGAGTCCGTTCCATGTAATTAAAACAAAATAGTATCTCTAGGGGATATTAATATCTCTATTTTTAGTCTTAGAGGTTATGTTTGTAATTTTAAATGGTATTAAAAATTATATGTGTGTGTTAATAAAAGCGCATGAGAAAAATAAAAGCGAGATAATAGAGAAAGAAACCTCCAGGCTTCAATTTGCCCAAGGCTGCTTCGAGACCAGTTGTGAGCTGCCCGAACATTTCGGCTCTGACGATGCTGCGGGTTCCCCTTCTAACGGTGGGGGGTGGGACAACTTCAGAATTCACCCAGCCCCATATCTCCATCTGAAGATTTTTAATAATAATAATAATAATAATAATAATAATAATTAAATGACGAAGATAAGCGAATAAATAGAATCAAACCAATTTGCAGACAAAAACTTGAAAATATATATATATTTACGGAGAAGGAGTTTCGGGAACAGAGTGCAGGTGCAGCGAGAGGGTTTGCATAAGAAGCACACGAAGCGGTGGTGGTGGTGGTCGAATATGTGGAAGAACAAGTGCCGTTGAGGCTTCCGTGTTTTAAACTTGCCACAGCCGCTGTGAAGTGGCTGAGGTTGGAGGAGGGGGACAAGCAAGACATGACTTCCATTGGATTCGGTTGGAGAGGAGACCACTACCAGTCAACTACTGCTACTCCTCCATCGGGAAAATGGGAAATTAGGATTCAGAGAAAAGGCGTTGCATATAGCTTATGTATATATGCCTCAGCCTGTCAATGGATTGGATGACTCCTTACAATCTAATCCAATCCACGCACAGTGACGGAACTTATAGGCGGTAACTGTATTTTTTTTTTAAATAATTTTTAAAATACGGTGTTTTAAATTATTTTTTAAAAAAAATAACTTTTATAAATAATACTATCTTATCCTTGGTTATTTTATTTTCTATTTTTATTTTAAAAATATAATAGTTACTTTTGAATATAAAAAAATAAAAACTAAAAACAAAAAGATTTTTTTTATTCTAAATATTTTTAAAAATAAAAATAATCTTGTGTTATTTTTATTTTTCACATTTTAAGCATTTCAGTACTTAAACTCTAAATATTTTCTAAAAATAGTTATTTTTATACTTAAAAATAACTATCACGTTTTAAAACCAAAAACAGAACATAATATAACCAAACATGTCTTATGTTAAGCGTTTTAGTACGCCTATTGATATATTTTAAGCATTTCAATACGTCAAACTTTGTATATATTTTTAAAACGAGAAGTGTTACTTTGTTTTGTTTTTATTTGAAGTTTTATTTTTAATGTAGAGTGTAATAGCTACGAAATTTATATTAATGGTTGAGGGATTAAGGTCTCTTGAGTTTAGTTTCCTTAGATAAATTTTTTCGAGACCTTCAAATAAATAACAAAAAATGAGTCATCACAGCCCCTCCTTGACATAGTTCCCATAATCACCAAACTCTCTATGACAATAGTTTTAAAAACTAAAATAACACAATAAAATGTATTTTTAAAAAATAAAAATTAGTCGGCATAGTAATAAATTATTTATACAAAAAATTTTTCCCTAAATTGTGAATACTTGATAACTCTTACCAAAATTGATATTAGTTCAAGTAATTATAGTACAAACATTGAAAATTTGACCATTCAACTACTTAGATCGAAAAAAAAACAAAGTATGGAATTTTTTTTACTCTTGCATTAAAATTTTCATGTTATAGAATTATTTAGAGGACATTAAAAACATATTCTATTTTTGCAATATGAAAAAAAGATGAACAAAATTTTAATTTCAACATTGAATAGTTGTTAGTCTACATAATTTAACAAAATTGAAATGCATATATTATTTAGAGATAATAATATTGAAAGGATAAGCAAAATAGAGTTGATTCTTGTGTTTTTTCTCCATTTAAATAAAACTTAGAGCCTGCTCGAGAGAATTATAATGTAATCCTTGTTCTCATACTAACCTTTTAGAAGTAGGAGTGAGCTCAAGCACTAGCTCGTTGTTGTATTGTTACTATAATTAAAGGTGAAGACCTTTATTTATAGGTTGAGTTTGGACAGTAAAAGCCTATATGGTCATTGTAGTTGCTACAATATTTGTCACTTCTTGCTTTGTTCATGCCATGAATGTTAAAAGATAGCTATAGGTGTGATAACCCAACAAAAGGCTAAAATATTGAAATCCTTGAATACCTAAAATGAAATATCAGCCATTAATATGAAGATCATGGCTACTTTTGTATAATAGAATTGAAGTTTAAGTTTATACAGTTTGAAATCAACTAACACTCGCTTTCTTGTCATGTCAATATCTTTATCATTTATTAATGTAATTAAGTATGGCGGCTTGGGTTGGTTGGATAACTTTTAAACCTTTAATTTGATACCAATATGAGGCCAATTCAATCATTATTACGAGAGTTATAAATTTTTCAAGTTATCAGACAGAAATTGTCTCTTGTAATATACTTTATTCTCTCTCAAATCTGAATATATTGTTTCCAAAGTCAATTGTGTTAGTTGTCTAACTTCTTCTTCTATCTTTTCTAATTAATTCGAGGTCTATCAACGTATGTACCTTATCAAATCAAGTGATTCAAAATTTAGAAGATATCTAATTGAATTGCGGGAAAAAAACCTAATTTAACCTTTTATCAATTGTGGTTTAATTTATGAAAAGAATTATGAATTTTTAAATATGCTTTTCTCAATTGTGGTTTAATTGTTTCCTTTCTGTGCATGCTTGTGTAACAACACTCTTCACCTTAGTCTAATATATATATAGAGCTTGCTCTATTAATCAAACAAGAACGAAGGGAGTCATAGAAGCCCGATATTGAAATTTAAATTTTTTTGATGGTAGAGCATAAAGTCCAGCAATGATATTTTGGAGAAGAAAAGATAAAAGAAAAAAAGAAGGGAAAGGAAAAAAACAGGTACGCACGCATCCAATCTTGTCTCTTCTTCGTCGCCCACCACCAAATGGTTAATATTTGAGCCAATCATTCTCAAATTCCCGGGCGACGATGAATAACAGTACAACTACACTCTGACGTCTGTGGTGTAGTTCTCAGTTTTGTTCATTCAATCTTTGCTGCTACTCCTGAATTGATGAGACTTAAAAGGCAGGCGAGCAAGAGGATGGATTTGTTGTTGATTTAGAGCGGAGCAGAATAATTATAACATGGCTGAATGTGCAGCTTTTCCGTTATATATTAATAATATTTTCTCTAAAACCAGTCGTACTAGCAATAGCATCAAAGGCAAAACCTTCAAATCTAGGTATTCTACACTTTTCAGATCCGATTTGTTTGTTTTTTTGGGTTTGTTTATTTATTTTTTCTTGTGCTTGTGCTTGTGTTGTGTGTGTGTGTGTGTGTGTGTGTGTGTGTGTTTACTGCCAGTTTCAAATATTTATTTATCATTTATCTTTTTGGTTATCAACATCTTTATATTCGTGTGGTTGCTTTGCTCGTATAGGAATTATTCATATAGAAGTTGTACAGCCCTGGAAGCCTCTACCTGGAAAATGTGCAAGCTTAGTGCTCCCGGTGTCTCAGATGCCACACTCACCCCCTGCCCTCGGAATGCATTCAGGTGTAGTTGCCTGGGGACTTGGATAAACCTTAATGGCGCGGCAGCCTCTGATTGGGTAACCACTGTTGATCAAGTGCTTCTCATGGCCACCGCATTTCTCACTTATGTTTCCGGAGTTGCACCTACTGAGAAGTTCTTTTTCAAGCCTCGATTGAATGTCTCAGAGGTCTTGGAAAATGCGGCATTTTGTGGTAGGTAGGTAGGTGAGAGTGAGCGCATATCTCAATCTCAGGGTCGTCCCACGCCTTTGCTATCAAGTATATACAATTCAACTGGAAGACTAAATGCTTTATTTCTCTCCATCCCGGTAAATGAGCGGCTGCAGTTTTTCCTTTAGTTACTCAGTCTGTTTGTATTTGTTTATATATGTATATATATATATATATATATATATATATAACTGCAGTGCCACCGAGGCCAGCGACTCAAAGACCTTCAACTGTGCATGGGATATGGTGAGAGGGAAACTTTTGGGTTCTTTGAATGCTATTGAAATTGAGGGTAGATTGGGGAACAGGCTTAATGAATTCGATCAGCATCAGATGAAGCGACCTTTGAGTTTGTATGCTATTGCCAAGGGTCCTAGGCTACGGTTGCTCTGGGCTTCATGCCAAGAGCTTGAGAATGAGGCAGGCATCATCTCTATTCTTTCATATGTCTTAATAATTTAACAACTTTTGCAATGGAACATGGAATGACAGATAGAATTAGGTCACTGAATGTGTTAATTTTAGAAAATACACTGCAATTTAAAAAAAAAAAAATCAAGAATTCAAAATTTCTATTTTCCAAGTCAAACAGTGTTATTTTGTGTGATAAGGATCCTAGTTTGTGATATGGTGGGAAGTTTGAAAATAGTCTCCATTAAATTGTTTTATTTGCCCTATATTGTCTCTGCTTTAGGCTTTAGCAAACAATGGGATGAAAACCTAAATGCTTCTTGGATCTACCAAATCCAGTCCAAGGGCATAATTGTTGATGTAGAAAAGAGATGAAGGTTTGTCTCAGTGTTTGGGACTCAGACTTAACCTGCATTTGATGTAAGTTTAAGTCTCACTACTTACCTTCTACCTTTTTTTAAAAAATACAATTATTTTAGACAAACCAATAATCTGGTGTTCAATATTTAATGATTCTAATTAAGTTCATGTGACCGTTTAATAGTCATTGCTTAGATGCATCAGTAGGCTCGTGGATGAAATTTTACCACCCATTTGGAAACGAATGATATTTATACGTAATAAGATGATTATATTTTCTTTAAAATGTGTAAACTATTGCATTACATTGTCTCACCTCACTAATATGCCATTAGTTCCTTGCAAGTTAAATCTGGCTGCCCAGCATTATTGACCTATGAATAATTGATCAGTTATATTTTAAATGCTTAAAATATAAAAAATAGCATTCCAAGATTTTATAGATACTTTTGCAGGTGAATGGTACATCAGGGAGCTTAGATGCTGTTAGTATGGATAATTGGTTGGTAGTTACTTCTGAAATTATTCAACGGACCTGTCAGTGTGCTTGCTCGGGTTGGATAGAGAAAGAACTTAGCTTGACAGACACAAAAAATGACAAGGTACGTAGAAATTTTTTACATCATTGTATAGATATTGCACCAATCATCATGTTGGCACTTGACATCAATATATTCTAACTTCATTTTCTTCTCCCTAATTAGGAACTTTTGATACTAATGTTTGAGAAGTTAAAAGGAGATGTAACTATCTTACAAAATATTCAGAAGTCAGGCAAGGAGGATCTCTATGCGGAATTACTGTGCTTTCTCAGGTTTGGTTCTCTTAGGTAAAGTCAAGCAAGCTCTTCCTTGCTTAATTTAGCAAGGGAGCAGATTTAGTGTTCATTCTTAGATTTGGCTTTCATAGGTAATCATGATTGTCAATTTTGTTGTTTGCATTTTACAAGAAATTAATAATTTTATCCGTGCATTATCAATCATGGCATAGTGGTAGAGTTGTTGCCCTGTAACCTAGAGATTATGAGTTCGAGTTGTGGACACAATTAAATTAATTGTGGAGGATGGCTATGTCCATACATATTAGCCCGTGTGATCTGACCCCTTCTGGATCTCTTCACTCGTGGGAACTTCGTGTCCCGGGTTTGCCTCATTATTCAAATTGAAAAATGAGATTGTGGATACAATTCTCAACTCTCAACTTTGTTTAGTCTGTAGAAATCCTTTAAGCACATAATAGAATTAGAGTTTTAAGGTTGTTCATTAGTTCTCTCCATCAACACATTTTTCCATACTGGGATGGAAATATATGATTGTTACCATCTTGTTTGCTTCTGGGAAAGATGAAGCAATTGCTAATATTCACACCAATATGTATATTTATTTTGCAAGATGGATTGGATTTTCAGCATTCTTCTTTTTATCTGACATTTATGTGATATGCCTAACAAAACTCTCATCCTTGCCCTAGCAGGAAGGGTTGCTGTTATGACATTAACTTGTTTAGCCTATATGGGGTTGCCATATTAGAAGATTTGCTTATTACATTAGCAGATGGAATCGTGAGTATTTATTTGCAGCTCATTTCTGTTGATGGAAACATGACAAATGAAATAACTAGCGAGAGATTGATTTTGTGTACCTTATCAACTAGAGCACTTCAGAGATTGCGTAATGAGGTAAAGTTGATTTTTACTGCATATTTATCACTTATCAGACCATTGCTTGAGCAGTTGATTTGGTTACAGGTGGCATTGAACCAATGGTTGTGTCAAAACATGGGGACAGTTGTATCAATGTATGAGGATCGGTTTGACTTATGCACATTTCAAAATCAAGTGATTGAGGAGGCAAGTAATACCCAGGCCATCAAATTTAGTTTGTGGAAGAGGCTTACTCTTAAGAAATCTCAGCAGGTGCTACCTCCATTAAGTTACATAGTGATAAGCCCCTTTTGCATGCCTGTCAAGCGGATCAGGGAATTGAGGGCGTTGAATGGATGGTGAGCTATTTATTATTTATTCCCCCATTTTCTAGTGTTAAGTGTATTTGCAAGCATGAGTGAATGGAATTCTGCTACTTTGGCCCCCTGATTTTGGTACCCTGGTCATTCGGAGTAAAATATCTTTGGCTAGGCTGCTGCCCATTATTAAACTAGACTACTAAAATTAGTAGCTTTGTTTTGTTGTGACATCCTATTCAATTTATAATGTAATATCATGGAATGTTGGAAGAGTAATTTTTATTTTCCTTTTGAATATGAGGAAATTCTGGAGAATGCGAGCTGAATCCTTTTGTTTTATTTCGTTGGAGAGCTTTAAATATCACATATGTTTCGTGTGTGTGTATGATATAATCTACTTAGTCCTTTTTTGTAACTCTTGTGGATGGTTGGAAAAAGATGAATCATCAAGGAAATTTGTAGTTGCAGGGGTGCTTTGTGGTTTAAGTAGATTATATCATAGATTTAATGTCATGAAAGGTTTAGGTTCTTTGAATGGCACCATTTACTGAATTAATAACTGCTTATTTGTGCAGTAATCTATAATGGCATAAGAGAATGCTTCTAGGCATAACTCGTATTTGTGGATGCGAAAAGCCATTTTTTTCCTAATTTTCAACTCGCCTACAACAGGGCTGGGTTACAGATACTTAGTGTGCTCAAAGAACTTTATAGCTGCATGGCAGTGTTTTGTGATAGTGCTCTGCTGTATATATGTCTCTACAGTTTTTTGTAGTTTGCAAGCTGATAAGACGTAGCTATCTCTCCCTCTATTTTGGTCGCAGGAGGTACTACTTGAGTCTCTTCCTGGAGTTATCTGACATCACAATGCCGTTGGTTAGAGCTGTTTTTCAGAAGTTCAGCAATGCAATCTCATTCTTTCTTGTTTGCCTGATTGGGCGATCCCTGGGACTCATATACTCTGGGATTAGGCAGTCCCTGCGGTGGAAATGAGACGTACTTGATAAAAGTATGTGATTACTCAACGTTGTTTTTTGTAGATTGTTGTATAAGCTTCATATGGAAGAAAGATTTATTTATTTATTTATTCACTATAGACGTGCACAATTTCAACATGCTGGTAGGCTAATCAGTTTTCTTGGCGTTAATTTTTGGGGTTATGAAAAAGCTACAAAAATGCTATATTTACTACCTATTTATTGGAATAACCTAATTGTCACGATTCATGTAGGGAAAATTTGATAGAGACAACGATCAAATTGTTGTATTTGAGCACTGCAGTCTGCGTTATTATCATACGAGAAGCAGAGAATATAGGATTCCAGAGGCCTTTAAAGGGTGCTTTATTTGGTAGTGGCCCAACAATAACGAGGTGTATACTTTACCCGGCAAATAATTATTATATTTTAAAAATAAAATAAATGATGGCATCACTAAAATAACATCCCCCCCCCCCCCCCTCATCATGCCATTGTTTTCCCTCTCATTTAGTTTTATTTTATTTTATTTTTTATGATAATTTAGTTGGCTTAAAATTTAAAAAAATTATCATCCAAATAAATTATATAGTACATTCCCATATATACATTTTTGTATTTTTTATATCCAAACTTAATTCTTTAAATCCAATGCTGGAATAAATTTTAATCAAGTATCATATATAGTTAAAACAAATTCAAAACTCGCCAAATAAATATACATGTGGTCTACCTTTTTTCGTTTTGAGTATGCACGCGTACATATGAAAATGGAATCACATCACCAGTTAATTTTAATAGTGTCACACCATTGAATCGTCCACTAAACGGAATCACATCAGCTAGTTGTTAATTTGTTACCGGCATCTTGAGCAGCGCATATTGACATCTCTTGGCCCGTGTCTGGAATCAGGCGGGTCTTCAAAATGGAAATTAAGAAATGCCTTCCACACCTTTATAGCTCAGCTCACATACATTTCCCACCAATTCCCGAGAAAGGGAGGCCATTCAAGGACAGATCCCTTCTATCTACTTTAGAGGCACCACGAAATCCCACACGGGGTACCGTCGGTTAAAATCAGCTTGTTGATTGGTTATTGTTTTGATCCCCTGCAGTATCGCTGTCATCAGCTGCAGAGGTGCTTGAATCATTTTCAGCAGCATCAGCAAAGATGAGGGGAGCACTTGAACCATTCTCTCCATCCTCTGTGGCAACATTAGACATGGTGATAGCAGCAGGTTCATTTTCTATGTATCGCAATAACAGCCTAGATATGCCGGGTAAAGTATACACCTCGTTTTCCTGTCCTTCTGGAGTATCAGTGCCAGGAATGGAAACAGTAACATCATCTCCCATGTGTCCCAGCACCAGCATGCCAGAGGTCACTTTCTTGAACCTGTGTTCAGGTGTATGCTGCTGGTTAAATCGACCTGGTTGCTTTGAGGGAGTTACATAGCAATCCCCACAAAGGTCGAAACCTATTTTCTCCACGCAATCTCTGCAGCGATATCTGTCTCCAATAATAGGACACATCTGCAAAATATGAACCAAACTGAATTTAAAAAAAAAACTGAATTGAATATGTACATATAATATACTTTAAAATTGATAGAAAACACTAAAAACTAATGGGTAATTTAAACTAATGTCCTGCAATTTTCAAACATACTAACCCCAAACAGGCGGGTCCTGGCCAATTCCCAATTTTTTTGGGGCAAAGAAATTTCAAGAATTTGTATTTGGAGGTAATAATGATGTTAAAAGAATATCTTAAACTTTGCCTGTCCCATGATTAGAATGCCCACAACTTCAGACTTCAACATGATGGTGATAGAATATCCTACATTTTGCTAGTGCCTATGACTAGATTTGAGTAATCAATGGTCCAAGAAGAGAGTATCCTAGTCAATTATTTTTGGGAGTGGACTAAATGCTAGTTAGGTGCCTTTTGCAATAGGAGAGCAGATAAGTCCTTAGGACTGCAGGTGAGAAACCAGTCAGACAAAGATTTCTAATTGTAGAAACTCATTTTAGGATGCAGCAAAAGAGGAATAGTCAAGTGAAATAATGTTGTATTACCGTTAAAATTTGATAGTGGGTGCATCAAGTAGCCTTTACAGATATGTTGATAATAGAGAATTTGAAAGATATTGATGATGTCTAGGTCATCTGGGTGAAGATCACCAGTAGAATAAATAGGGTAGATGAGAACGTATTTTGGGAATCTAACCGATAATGGACCACCAGATAAGCAAACATAGTTAATGGAATGACGGGGTGAATTCTACAGTAAAGGTCAACCAAGACAGCAATATACATATGGATATACAGGCTAAAAGCGTGCTTTTTCAAAATAAAATAATCTGACTTTGATGTGTCATTAGATCATGCCACACAAACCATATACATATGTATACAGATGTGTGTGTGTGTTAAGAATGCCTAGCAACAGAAATGAAAGCCCTAGAAATGTTACCCCACAAGAATCACAGCCAGCATCAATATGAATGACAGAGCCCTGTTTAATACACCATGATGGTGACTTCTTTCCAGTAGGAAAAGAAGAGCAGGGGAGGCTTTGGTGACCAGCATTTATTGAACCTGAAAACATAAAATAGCAATAATAGATGCAGGTCCAGAAACATTAGAACATAGGATCTAACAATGCACAAAATTTTCAGCATTAGCTTGACTAGTAGCAAGATAGACAAAATGCCTGTGCTTGGCTCGATGATCAACCTAAACTCAGAAAAGGCACAGTTAGCCCAGGAGATATTTTTCTTATTTTTCAGTTTTAGGTTAATAACAAACCATTTGAATATGACATGGATCATTATAGAAAGTTAGTATTGAATTGCATGCAAAATTATAAAATTAAAAGTACACATTCCAGCAAAGAGAAAACATATAGTTAGTCCTGAAATATTTTATCATAGTCCCATTTTAGGTCAAGAGAAAATCATTTGCGCATTGCCTATGGGTTAAAAGTTGACACAGATCATCATAGGAAGCCAATGTTAAATTGGTTACAGAATCATCTCCTGGGGGATAAAATCTTGAATTCAATTATCTACTAAATATTACATCCCAAGATTTATATAACTCTAGCTAGCTAGTCCAAATTAAGACCTAAAAGCCCATCACATCAAATCTAGAATAATTTAATTATCAATGATTTGTAAAAATTATAACTAATATATCAAGAATTTTAAACAAGTAAACATAATGTAGAATCCTTTAATTCTTGAACCCCTCATCACTAATATATTTCATTGTCACATGACCTGACATAGCTTATAAAGTACATGTTTTTGGTCCACTAGTATCTTCTTTTTGATCAACTCACTGGTACTCCACACTTGTATCTCCTATTTTCTTCAAGTTCATGCCTTAGTGACATTGATTTCATTATTGAATCTCCATATCATCATCCTATACAATTTATTTTCCTTTCTATTTTCCTATATAAATTGCTTCAGGTTGTTTTGATAGCTTATGGAGCTTTTAATATAGCAGACCTTGCAATTATTTATTTACTGCTTCATGTAGAATAATCTTAATTAATTTTAAATTTGATCCTACTGTGCCATTACAATAACCCTATATTATTCAGGACAATGTTTGTGCGTACTCATTCATAATTAAAAACAAAAAAAAACCCACTAATTCCTGTAGCATTTGTGGCTTTCAGGCATAAGCCCTCTAATGTACCCAAAGAAAATAAAAGAACTTGCCCGCTTAAAATGGCTAAGTGAAAATTAATCTAATCCAATATTTAAGAAATAAAATGCATGCTATGCCTAAAATATTATAATTTTTTTTACAATGGACTTAAATCAAGGTGCAATAGTAGTTGGACAATGGACACCCACCCAGAATTTGATGTTGTTTGTGTTGAATAGTATCTTCTCTCAGTGCATATTCTTTAGGGAATTGTTCTGCCAAAAACTGATTGAGAACCAAACAAACGTTTGGAATCCCCCTTGGCTCTGGGCTTTGACAAGTGAAACACCTAAGCATCTCCTCTGATGGCAAGGTGATACAAACTTCACAAAATACTGAACATAAAGTAAAGAGCAAAAATCAGTTGGCATGAAATAAAAAATAATCCCTGAACTACAAAACAAGCTAATTAAAGTGCCAACAATTATAAATGAAAAACTAAAGAGCAAAAAACGCACCATGGCCACAATTAAGAACGGCCGGCCGAAACAGAAGTTGGTTGCATATTGCACACATTACATCAGAAACTAAAATCTGCTTTCTAGTTTCATTGAGAATATCCTGAGCACAATTCTTATTAACAGGAATGGCTTCTCGCACTTCAAAGTTTTCACTAGAGGTATGTAGAGAGCTACTATTCCAAGTATTTGTAATGGGATCCTCTTTCCTTGTATCATGTGGGATTGAACACGAGTTGGTTTCTCTTTCCTTGGAGGGGCCCAAGTGATTAGCATGTGATCCAAAGGCATATGCATCAAGTTGTGGTGAAAAGTGGCCCATTTGCTTCTCTTCTTCTGAAACATGCAAAATACAATAAAATATAGGAAGAGAGCCAAGTCATTGTCAGAACCAGATTTGTAAATTGATGATTTCAACCAAGCTCGAAGCAGAAAGATGAACCCAATATTGAGGTAAACACTTCAGCAATTTTTTTGAGATGAAAGGCAGCATGTTCTGTTAATATTTGCATAAGGTTCCATGTCAAAGGGCTTCCAATCCTAGTTTATCCATCTTAGTGCAATCCATGACAAATTTCTAAACACACAAATGAGTATCAGGCTGAGCCACTGTTTCGCCCGAGACATATGCAGGCAAAAATATCACCATTATATTTCTTCCCACATGAATATTCTAAGTAGCTGAGCAAAGAGATTAGAGTATATTGAGCATTTCATTTTATGTCCTTCCCTGCATAGAAATGCTTTCATACTCATAATTGTATAATTCTAAAATGATATTCGACCAATGGTTGATGATTATTTCATTAAGTATCACATGGTTCAAATTTAGACATCCTGCATTAAACTTTTACCATGTACCATGATTCTGCACAAACTTTTGGGTTCTTTAGCCTAATTTTGAAGGAACATGCATTGTTAGAAAACAGTAGGAAAAAAAGTGCTGATGCGTAAAGAGGAGGATTATTAAACATGTATAGATGGAATAAAGTAGCATAGGTTTATATTGTTAGGTAGGTCAACTTTATTTCCGTGATGCAAAACAAGTGAAGCCTTGGGTCCGCCACACGCATTAACTGCATTGCAGAACACATTACAGTAAGAAGCTTACCCATAATCTGAGATTTCCTTCTTTCATAGGCGTCAGGGTGCATCTTCAAAAGCAACATATGAAGCATCTGACAGATAGTTGGAAAATGATAATAGGGATGCCTACATATAGGACAATGAGACTCGGGGAGAGAACTCATGGATTTACTCACACACCAGAAGCATGAAATGTGGCCACAAACTACAAAAAAACAAAAACAAATTAAGCAAATGGAGAAAACGTTATACAAATGAAAAAAACAATATTGAATATATATATATATATCCCGTGGAGGGGATGACAGATAAATCTTACCCAGCACAACTGGCTTGTACAGGAGATCTCTGTAACAAAATATTAAACTTATATTTAGGATGATGATGATAACAAATATAGAAGCAGTGAAAATAATTTGAGCATCGAAAGAAACAAAAACAAAGAAACTCCTTTCCCATGGTGATTGCTAGGTTTTCAATAAATTGAATACTCGTAGGATTCGTGGGCCTCTCATTCATACGGGACATAACATAAGTATATGTATTTGTGCGGGAAAAGCGAACCGGCGTACAGCAGGCTACCCATGGGTGCGGGTGCGGGTGCGGAGTTGGCCCATAACCTCAAAAATTCAAGGTAAACCCCACACCCTGGCTGTATATGTATATAGAGAAAGATGGAGGGCGCTTATTAGTAATTTGCTTACAAACAAATGCAACAAAGAAAGGCATCTGGAATCTTCTCCGATTCAGTAGCATCCAAACTGCGATCCTCTTTCATGTCCATGGAAGGGGAGAGAGAGAGAGAGAGAGAGAGAGAGAGAGAGAGAGAGAGAGAGAGAGAGAGAGAGAGCGAGCGAGCGCACGGCACAGGGAATCGAAGGGAGAAGACTCTTTTAATTAGCTCATGTTGGTTGTGTTCAATACAAGCGGTCTGATGTGGGTATATATGTTGTATTGTATATACAAAATATGTTGATACCGAATTAACAGTATACTGTTAATTAACAGTATAAATGAGGGTCGGTTTAAAGTATATCTGTATATGTGAGTGTAAAACTCACATATATCACGTATCGTAAGTTTTTTTTTTTTCATCACGTTTCCCTGTCGGATAGTTTCACAATTGGAAGTCCTCGTGGTTATCGACGACGGACAAGCGATCACATTATCTTTAAACTGGGGAATTTTTGTTGGGAGACCCTCAAACGGTATACTGTTAATAGATCACTACTAGATTCTTTATATGTTTATTTCCTTCTATTTAAAGAAAAAAATTTAAAAATTATCCTTATATTTAATTTTATTCATAAAATTTATATAATATTTTTTAATATATTAAAAAATATTATTTAATATCCTATAATTATTAAATTATATATAAAAATTATTTTTAAAAAAAAAAATTTATCATCCCTACTATAGTCAGTTATTTATTTTCTTTATTTCTTATTTGTCCGGCATCTTTTTGTTGTATTTCTTCATATCCGATTAGTCATTTATTTTCCTTTTATCATTATTTTGTACTTTTTAGTTTATTATGGATTTCACTTTTTCTTTACTTCTTCTTTCTCTTTCTATTTTGAATTCTCCTCCACTAAGACCTTTAGATAAAAAAATATTTATATGATAAATTTTATTATAAAATTAATACAGAAAAACATTGGTTTTTTAAAATAGTAATTAAATTGATTTATTTTATAAACTTTTTGTTTTTCTTTTGTGGCATTCTTTAATGGAGAATAACTATTGTTATACCTACCTTTCGTGTTGCATTAACTTTACGTGAAGTAAAAACAAAGAAATACATGTATATATATATAATCCTATTGTTTCTAATTTTTATTAAGCTTAATAACCATTATAAATAGGTCTTTATTAACTTAAAACCACTCCTTTAATCATATGCAGTCCATTATTATTATTATTTTTTATAGATAAATGCAGTCCATTATTAGCAAATAATACTTTTTTATTACGTGTGTTATGATATTATAGATTATTAAAAATACAAATAATAATCTAACAATTTCACACTTAGCCTATGTTATGACTTCGTGATTCAACAACTTTAAGTATACACCTTTCATTGATAAATGTATACTTTTATGGAGCAATGGTACATTATAGAGAAAGTATACTCAGTCGAAGCATACCCTTATAAGAGCATCCATTATAGCCTCTCCAAATTTTGCTATTTAAAATAACTAAAAGTATATTTTTTTCTATTTTAACAATCTAAACATACTTTCTAGTCTATTTATTTTAACCATTTATCAATTAAAATATTACTTTTTAAATATTTATTTATTCTTTTAAATGGAAAAGTAAATATAGAAAGAAAAAAGAGAAATAAAAAAATAAATGTGATGAGATAAAATATAATATTATAATAAATAGAGAGTAAATAGTATTTGATTAAATTTAAGAGTTATTATTCATTTTGTTAAAATTTTAGTTATAATAGAAAGTTTGAAAAGTATAGTATTTTTGTTAAACTAGTTATTCAAACTAACTAAAAAATATAAATAGAGAGTTTATAGTGAATACTCTAAGAGACGCCTTTAAAGCAGGTAAAAGCCGACACGATTTTCTCAAGAATTTTGGCGTGATCAAAACACTTGTACTTGACTCTTCATCCCTTGCAACCGCAAGTAGAGAGCATATGAAGAATGGGTATTAGCAAACTTCAACCAGTTCCCCAACAACAATGACCAAAAAGGCAGGGAGATGCCTAAACTATTTGACTTCTTGTTTGTTGTCCTATTCCCTTTACATTGTCATGCAGACCCTGTAAAGAAAATAACTCTTTGCTTTGACGTCTTTGAACCCCATTGACATACCTATGTTCCAGACGTTTTTGATATTGAATCGTATTACACTTGCAATTGCCCCTTTATGCTTGCATCTTGTATATAATTTAGCATAGATAGAATGCATACCATTGTTGTATATGAAATGAATCAAGTCTCGATTACTTCCAGTTATATATGAAATGAGCGGATCATTTAAGACTCAATTGGGCTAAAGATTGGAGAACGATCAAATCTAATATGAATAAATTGCTCCGTACAAGACGGGTGAAGAATGCAATAGTAGTTGATGTGATATCAGGTATCTGTAAACCACAAATCCAAGTACTCTTGGTACGAACCATACCAAGGGAGCCCGTGCTATCATTTCTTCGTCGCCTATGGCGACAGAAATTTAAGGTAACAAAATACGATCCTTAACCACCACTCCATAAGAAGATCAAAGACAATCCACCGCTGAAATTTCAACCCAAACCCTTTTCTCTTTCCTTCTTTATTAAAAGGGCAAAAGAAATGAAATTTTAAGTTCCACCGTCATGGGGTGCTATATTAATACATTATAAGTCAAGATCATCGCATTGACCTACCTTCTTCGAACTTTTCATTTTCCACTAGTTTTCTTTCTGCTTCCTGCAATTCTCTCTCAGCATCTTGCTCCTCTTCGATTTGATCAAGATCTTCAAATTCTTTGGCTGCTGCCATTGCTCTTACTACAGGATCTCTCAGCTCAGATATTAGTCCACCACCAACCCTGTACTCTTGTTCATCACCAATCAAGAATAACCGCTGGTCATGCCCTGTTGCCATGGGAACGTCCACTGCCAATAGCTTCATATCATACTGCAAATAGACACAAATATCAAATACTTAATTAAGCATGTCACTGTAAAAAAGCAAAACATAGGCACTCAAACATAGGCATTCATGCATCACTAGACCTCTAGCAATAAATTGAACTATCATAAACTTGACCATCCAAGTTTTATTCCTTTTTTTTCATGGATGTAGGTGAAATCATTTCGGTGCTTTTCGTCCGGTTCAGCCAGGGAGGGCAAGAAGAAAAAAAATTGTTCACGCAAGGATCTCCTATTCCTTGAACTCCTATTTAAGGTTTATCCGCTAAAGGTCATTGTTGAAAGTTGATTCAGATCAATACGAAAGAAGTCTCGATGATAGTCTCTAAAGAAGAGAGTTCTGATCTAGTATTCTGATTTATTAATGTGGTCAACCAGAAAGCTAGGATTGTAGTTCCAACAAACCCATTCAAAGGCTAGAGAAGGTGAATATTGACTCTGTGTTATAAGGAAGTAAGTCTGTTACAAACTACGCCAACAATTGAAATCATTATAACAAGAGCTCGAATACTATAGAGTAATTAAAACCAAGTGCCCTGAAGATCTCATTGTTCTAAAGGAATTTATAGAGCAGGATCATGTCTATGATTTTCTGGTTGGGCTTAACCAAAAAAATTGACAAAATCATGATTCAAATGTTAAGCAAGCCTGAAGTACCATAATTTAATGAAGTTGTGGCACTGGTTCGAGGTGAAGAAAGCAGAAGAAACTTGACGCTTGAGCCCTAAGAGATAGATTGTTCAGTGTTGGTGGTTAATGATAACCCGAACAATTTGGCTATGATGGCTAATGGTGGTAGTCATGCTGTCATAAATGAGGAGCAAACATGCAGAGTTGAGAATAAAATATCTGCAAAAAATCCAGAACCGAGACAGACTATGGTGTGCCTCATACCTGTGAATGATGTTGGAAACTTCATGTAAAACCTCTAAGTTGAGAGTGGGATCCGGGAGTAGAACCTTCTAGGTATAATAGCTTGGTTCATGTTGTTGTCATAAGGCAAAATGATAGGCTCACAAATGTTAAGTGGTGTCAACCAAGGATAAGGAGAAGTCGAGAAAGTGTGATATCTTCATCCTCGGGTTCTTATTCATTGGCTTATTCAAGTATGTTTCCTTCCTCTTTTGGGTTAAATGTCTTGGGTAAGTCTTTTACTACTTCCTGAATTATAGACTCTGGTGCTACAAATCACATGACTCACTCACCAAATGTCTTTACTATATATTGCATATACCCTATCAATACAAAGATAGCAACCGTTGATTCCTTTATAGGAAATGTCATCATAAGCCCTTCGCTAGTTTTAAACAATGTTCTCCATGTTCCTAAATTATTAGCAAATTTTATCTCTATTTAAAAACTTAATCAAAACTTATCTTATCATGAATACTGTCTTTCAAGAGGATGATTGCACGTGTTAGAGAACAGAATGAACTCTATTATCTTGAAGCTCCGAACTAGTCAAGCATTATCTCCATTATGTCTAAACAAATAAGGACAAGATCTGACCCCACCATTGCCAACTTGGACATCCTATGTTCAGAGTCGTTAAAATTCTATTTCTATCCTTGTTCCAAAATTTAAATATTAAATACTTTCATTGTGATACATGTGAACTTGCAAAACATAAATGTTTTTCTTATCCAACCAATAATATAAGGAGCTCTATTTCCTTTTTCCTCATTTATAGTGATATTTGGGGACCTTCTAAAGTTCCTTCCAAAGAATTGACAAGAAAATTAATAAAATGTCTTCCCTTTTTATCTGTCCATCCATAAGACATCAAAATACAATCATATATTTCCCAACAAACTTGGTGTGGCAACCTAATTTCATCGATGCATTTCTTCTCTGACTTCAACAAAGGATCTCTATAGTCATGAATTTGATCTTACTCAATTCTCCAATGTCATTTGAGTATATTTTTTACTTATTCGCTCCACAATAACATTTTTTGAAGCTCGTCTCACAAAAGCATCCATGGAACCTCTCACACCCTTATGAATGAGTGTACTCTTTCTTTTCTTTGAAATTGTCCCAAAAGAACTTAACTAAGGTTGACAGTTTGAATCTCACTTCCAGTTCCAGTCATTTCAATTTTTTCTTCTGATTCCTCTTTTTCATCAAAATCAATCTGTGGCCTTCTCTTATTATTCAGCAAATAATCTCTCATATCTTTAGAAACTTCTAACGTCACCTACGAGCGCTTGGCTACATCAATATTCCCCCCACTCAAATGTTCTATCAATTTTTCAATTCCTCCTTTTGTATCTTTATCACAAAATTTACATCGAATCAAATTTTATCATTCAAATCGGGCTAATACCCATACTTCCAGCTATGATCATTAGACTTGGCCATATGTCTTGATTTGATTTTGAATCATAAGAAGATGCAATAATGCTATCAGTCCTACTACTGTCAACAACATTTTCACTGGCAGTCATTCCCTACAACCATCAGTGTCACAAAAACAACAATAATCACACTTTGACAGTACTTCACAGTCATGCTTTGCATGGATTATGAATATAATGATAAATTTAATATATTTTAAAGCGCATTTAATATTTTAAATATGATTAGTTCAGTTTTTCCTTATTGTCTAAGAGTGACGAGTCTAGCAGTTAAGAGAGAGAGAGAGCAGCAGCCGACGATAGTGATGACGATGTTAATGGCGACATAGATAGAGACAGAGGAAGAGAAGAGTGAAGGGCCGAAAGAGATCATCGACGTCGAGAGGGGATGTTGGGATGGCAACGATTGTAGAGAGGGGGTGTCAGGATGGTGGCGATCATCAAGACTCAAGAGGCTACAGATTGAATCAATCAAACCCTAATAGGAGACAATCATTTGTGGCTTTGAGGCTTCGTGGCTTTGTGTAGACAAATTGTTCATGACTTTGATGCGAGAGAGGAGAGAAGCTAGCATCAATAGTAAGCATTAAACAAGGCATGAATGACGTCGTTTGTGCCATGTATTTATTGAAAAAAAATGTCCAGACTCTGCCTTGGTTAGGCAAGCACCATGCTGTTCGCCCAGCTCGCTGGGTGGTCACCTTTCGCTACCTAGGCATGGCAAGGCACCGTTTAGACATCTTGCGAAAACTATGATAAGAACATACATCTTCTTGAAATGGCATGTATCCTTTTATTTCAAATGAATGTTTCTAAATCTTTTTGGGCTGATACAATTTCTATCGCATGTTTTTTAATTAATCGCATGCCATCATCTATTCTTCATGGTGAGATCCCTTACAAAATTCTTTTTTCCCACAAGTCCATGTTTCCAGTTGATCCTCAGATATTTGGTAACACTTGCTTTGTTCGTGATGTTCACCCACATGTTACCAAATTAGATCCTAAGTCTTTGATGTGGGTCTTCCTTGGTTATCCTTATCTTCAAAAAGGTTATGAATGTTATTGCCCTAATCTTAACAAATAACTTGTATCAACTGATATTACTTTCATGGAAGATACACCTTACTTTTCAGCTTCTCCTCCTCACACACATCAAGGGGAGGATAATGATTTATTGTCCACAACCACCGGAAGTTTTGTCATTGGTTGGCCCTCTCCTTTCATAGCAAAGGGCAACTCTGCCGTCTCCTTTTAAAAATTTATTTATCAGTTTCAGTAATGAACTTCACAATATATCAATTTTGGCCGTAAAATGTTTGGTTTTGAAAGGTAGTTAAGTAATTTTACATTCACATAGTTACACCTTGTGCTACATTTCCAACCACAAGGTAGCTGCATTTAAACTTGAGCAAACCACAGGTCAAGTAGCGTGGAAAACTTGCTTTAGTAGGCAAAACTTTCATTAATTATGCATGGATGAAGCACAGACAAAAGTCAGTGACAAGTGCAGTGATAACAAACCTGGCCCTTTTTCTTCTTGACTTCAACACTGACTAGACCTTTTCTTTCAGAACCTCGTATTGGGAAAATAAGGAAACAACGCTTGCTTTTGAGGACTGGTTTGAAATTCTTCAGCAAAAGCCCACCACCAGATATCACATATGCTCTCAAATCGGTTCCTGATAGAGGAGCACCCATAACCTCCAGAATTCCAGCAGAAGTGTTAAGCCTCCTCATGGCCATTCTATAAACTTTATCGGGATTTATTGTGAACCTTGACCGCAAATACAGACCCTTGAAGTAAGAAAAAAACAGAACCCGCTAAAGTAACATACCAATATAGAGAATGATTGAAACATATTGACTTCAGATTTGAAATTCTATATTTCCAAGGAATATATAGCTTTGTCTTGGACTTACTGGATCCAACAAGGAGGACTAAATTTTGCAAATATCACAATGCAATGGAATAATATATCTGGCAAAATTTTATATGGAAGCCTATGCAATCATCACTCTCAAAAGATAAGCTTAAACTAGTCAAGAACACTAATGGTATCTTGAAAGTTTAGAGGAAATTAATCTTTTTTAGAATTGAATTCCATCACCACATATAACTTACTAGACATGAAAATTTAAAATGAAGGGAGGCAGATTCCCTTGTTTGACTTGTTGGCAGCCAACCACCATCCCCATTAAAAAAAACACTTGATCACAGGAATCCATGTATTAGGTTAATTTATGAGACACTAGGAAAGAAGTAAATTAACTAAACAGTATTTCATGCCTAAAGTTGCATCTTTCCCGAGATGTGACAAGTCAACCGCGACTTTGAACCGTGCATGATTAATTATCCATTATATAATAACCTCTGGAAGTGGGAGCAAGAAGAACATATCATTGGAGAAGAAAGGGGCAGATATGGGAAGATACAAGATATGAGAAGACAAGGCAATAGAAAATACAAGATATGAGATCGGAGTAGAGGGTTGGTCATTGCAATCAGAAGACAAGAAAATAGCACCTACACATATGTCATCTCAGAGGCCATAGAAACGTTCTTACAGCATCGAGAAAACAATAAGAAACACATAGCATAAATTAGCGCAAAAGCATAGACGGGTTGACTGCGTGATTGAATGCATGAAGAGGTCCGTAACATCATATATTAAAAAGGGCAGAAATATGACGGGAGAGAGAGAGAGAGAGAGAGAGAGGTCTTACAGAAAAAGAGACCATGGCAGCAGACAGAGCAAAAAAACCATACTTGGCCATGCCTTCAGAGAGGACGACAAAAGTGCTAGCAACTCCAAACATCAGCCTCCATAAGAGAGCGCATAAGAGAACACCTCCTGCACCCAAGAGGATTAGGCTGTTCCTCTTCCAAAAGGCGTCAAGCTGCAGACCAATAGCCTCTTGGTAGTGGAAAAAAGCGGAGCGGGCAGCGGACAAGGGCCTTCCAATAACTGCTTTTACAAAATTTGCAGTGGATTTATCATCATCTCGTGAATCAGAAGCACTGAACGAGAAATGTCTGATCCGCCCCAAATTAGAATTGGAATTGGAAATATGGATGGAGGGGGAGGTGAGATTTACAGGAGGAGGAGGAGGAGCAGATGTAGACGGACTCATGAAGAGGGCTGTGGAAGAAGTAGAGAAGGCTAAAAAATGCCGTTGCTGGATAGGAGTTTTAAGAGGAGAGGCAGGTGATGGGTAATAACTCCTCTTAGTAAGAGGGAAAAAGGGAGCGAATACTCTGGATGATACAAAATCACACGAGTAAGGGTTGGAGTTGTTCGGTTTCTCAAGGACTGGGGGGCTTCGATCATTAAGATTCGCAGTCGGGGATAAGAAACCACCTCCACCTCCAACTCCAACACAAGCATCATTAGAATTAGGAAGCGAGGGTTTACCGCACTGGGTGAAGATTAGTCCATCGCCGCCGCATTGTAATCTAGATTTAAGATTAAGAAGACACCAGACGACCCTACAACTATTGTTGGTACCAACACTGCTACTACCACTACCACTGCCACGGGAGAAGATGGACGAGGAAAGCAGCCTTACCATTGTTCAGGGTCGGTCAGCTAGCTTGAGAGCACGCGAACGGTGGCGATGACGGCCAGGTACGCATGAGCATGTGGTTAATGCCCAGTGACCGACCAGGAGGAGGAGGATTCAGACGAAATGTTGTGTTACCTAGGTTAGAACTTAGAAGAGATGGGCCTTTTTTAAAAATAAAAAATAAAAAAAAATCCTAAATTGGTAAATCGCATTGGTTTTATATAAATAATAAAATTATTACGTGTATCAACGTATCGGCGGTAGGCTGGCAGTGGTATACGGCGGGCGGGGTCACCACGCACACAGAACAACAGAAGTAGTGAATTCAGATTGAAAATGGAAGCCCTGGTGTGCACGAAGCTGGGGGATCCAACATCACCGTTGACATTTGCAGCACAAATGCAAAAGGAGGAAGAGACCGGGGGTGGTGGTCCTGGTCCACTGACCTTGCAATCGAATCACCCGATCCCCAAAATGAGTAGTTCTTCTTCACCCACGGCGGTAAGAGTAAAGGTGAAAGCAACCAGCGTGAACTACGCGAATTACTTGCAGATACTAGGGCAGTACCAGGAGAAGCCTCCCTTCCCCTTCATTCCAGGCTCCGATTTCTCAGGCGTCGTCCACTCCGTCGCCTCCGGTGTTTCTAAATTCAAAGTTGGGGATCGGGTCTGTTCCTTCGCCGCCCTTGGCTCCTTCGCTGAATTCATCGTCACCGATGAGACTGACCTGTGAGTTGCTCTACTTACTCAGCGATTGATATTGATTCACCCATCCACCCCCAGTAAATTATCTTTAACCCCACCTCTAGTTTGCTTTTGCTGCGCACTCTATTTGTACCCTTCTCACTCTTGAATCACCGCTAATAATTTTTATTTTTATTTTTAAATTTGATCTTGGTTTGGTTTGGTTTGGTGAGACAAATCTAGGTTTCGCGTTCCTGACGGGTGTGATTTAAAAGCTGCCGCTGCACTCCCTGTTGCATATGGGACATCCCATGTGGCCCTTGTGCATAGAGCTCGGCTCTCCCCCGGCCAGGTAGGTATAGCATTAGCATCACCATTCACCTGCCGCTCACCTCCCTGTGCTTTCCCACTGCCTTCTATTTTCTATTTCTCATTATTTTTATGCTATGATTCACTGTTGTAATGCCTGCTTATTTATTTATTTATTTATTTATTTATATATTTTTGTAATGGTTAATATTCTTGTCGTAGGTGTTGATGGTTCTTGGCGCAGCTGGGGGCGTCGGGATATCAGCTGTACAGATTGGAAGGGTTTCTGGAGCCACTGTAATTGCTGTTGCTAGGTACTCATTATCCAACAACTCCATATCCATTTTTGTTATATGATTCCTGCCCCTTGACAAGTTATTCTGTCTCCGTGTGTTGTTATTGTCCTATTTGGGGGGGGGGGGGGGGGGGGGTGTGGTGCTGGGGTTGTGACATTTCATTTTTGTATATCAGGGGAACAGAGAAGGTTCAGTTTCTGAAGTCCATGGGCGTTGATCATGTAGTCGACTTCGGCCAAGGAAATGTAATTGATAGTGTCAAGGAGTTCCTTAAAATAAGAAAGCTCAAAGGAGTTGATGTTTTGTATGATCCCGTTGGAGGGGCACTTACAAAAGAAGCAATGAAGCTTCTGAATTGGGGCGGGCAAATTTTGGTCATAGGATTTGCTAGCGGAAAGGTTCCAGTCATTCCAGCAAACATTATGCTTGTCAAGGTACTCCTTATTATCTGTTTGTTCCTTGAAATTATGAGGTTATTATGTGGCTATTGGCTGAGTTATAAACGAACCGAGCCAAGTCGAGCAGTAAGGTGTTTGAGCTTGGCTTGATACTATTCTTTTAACAAATCGAGTCAAACACGTATACTAAATCACTGTATTCATGTTTGTTTGTTAGTGTTCATGAACAGGTCGTAAACACTAGTTCACGAACAATGTTTTTAAATACACTGACATACTTGTTCGCAAATATTACATTTTTACTTTGTTCAAGAACTCAAGATATTTGTTCGTTTAATTGTTCGTGAACTAAAACATCTAATTATTCAAAATTTATAAACAAATTAGTTCGTTCGTTTATTTGTATGTGAACTTAAAAGGTTATATGTTTGTTTGACTGTTTGTGAACTAAAACACTAATTATTCAAAATTTATAAATAAACATGCTCGTTTGTTTGTTTGTTTACTTAATTACTTATCCATTTGTTCATTTATTTAACTGTTCATGAATATTTATTCGTGAGTAGTTATTCATGAATGTAATTATTGATATTTTCGAATATTGTTTGTGAACAAATGTTTACAAACATATATTTTCAAATGTTGTTTGCGAACACATATTCGTGAACATAAATGAGCCAAACATAGCCTTGTTCGTGTTCTTTTATTTATGTTTACAAAAAAAATTTATTCACAAACATTATCTTTCTTAAATGAATGAATATAAATAATTTTTTACTGAGCTGAACACCATTTTTTTTGTGAATGTTTGATTCGTTTACAAATACTAAGCATGCTGCATGCAGTAAAGTGAAGTCTTAACTTGTTTCTCTCTTTTGTATTTTTACTGTTTTAACTTTATTATGTGTGTAGCTATCATTAGCATTATTCAAGCAAATGTTTAACAAGTACTATACTATTTGCCAGTCTATTCCCCTTTCCATTTTCTCTAGTTTGTCCTCCCCATTTTAAGAATTTTAAAACTGTAACATTTAGCTATATTATGAATAGAGATGATGGAAGCTCTTATAGGAATTTAGTTCTTTTTCCCCTCGGTGATTGTTATCATCTTTAATTCTTTATCTGCTAGGTGGAATGGTTTTCCTTTCATATGCAGATTTTGGTGGGAGGGGAGAAGTTTGAAACTATTACCGATTGTATATGCCAACTCTGATTTCATTGCATATGTTTTCATTTATGATTTTAAAATTTTAACATATTCTGTGATACTGCTTTCCCCTCTAAACATTCTCATTTAAGCTGTGTTCATTCTGAGTTGCATTTTCTTTAGCTATATAGTCTTTGGTCAGATGGCTGCTTCTCCTTTTGAATATTCCTTCCTCTGTTATCTTTTTCAAATCCTTCATTCTAGGGGACAACTGATCCTACATAACAGAAAACCCTGAATTCTAGGTAAGTCTGAACCTCAAATAACCAACTCATAATTTCTTCCTTCACATTAATTATCTTTGAACTTCATATTCTGTCTCAACTCAATTATTTATCTTTAGACATTTTGATTTTGAGGTATCTTTTCCGAAGTCCTACTACTTTAGAATTACTCCCTCGGTCGCATTATTAGTTTTGCACCATCAACAAAAAAGGAGCATTATAGAAGCAGAACTTCATCAACTCATTTGAAATGAAGATTAATTAAAATGAGTGGCTTGATATGACACAATTGGTCATTGTTCATCCAACTTTATAATGAATCATACATGGGTCTATGTTCGCATTTGCATAGCATGATGATAACCTTTGTCTAAATTATGACACTAATGTTTATTGTTATTATTTATTTAGAATTGCTTAAATATTAATCTGACTTCTCGTATGGTTTGAACTTTGGATTTTGCTAGAATGTTCTAGCCTCATGTGGTCGACTTCGGCCAAGGAAATGTAATAACTTCAATTTAAACTTTTTGATTGTCCACATCAATACATCTGAATTAACTTCTAACAATTGTGACAAGCTGGGCATGTGAATTGCATATGCTCCCATTTGAGGAGTGTGCATGTTTAGATATTGTAAAGATCCTAGAAATTCTAGCTTAATTTAAGAGAGATCTTGGCTTGATTCCCAAGAAAGAGATATTGTTGAGATTCTAGAGAGATCCTAGCTTGATCTTCAAGAGATCCCAGCTTGACTTCCAAGCAAAAGGCCATTTATTGTATCAAAACCATAATAAAAAATTATCCTTTCCTCCCCCTTTTTTCTGTGTACATTTCCATTTGCCTCTCTTCAATAATTAATGTTTTTAGTGTAATTGTTGTATCTAGCAAGCTTCCTCCTGCAGTAGCATTCTCAATTCTCTGATTTTCCTCAAGGTCATTACAAACGAACCGGAGAAGCAAGCAGTTAGTGAGGCCATGCGGGCATCTTCTTCTCAACTCTTTCAAGTGCTTCAATGCCTCACCAAATGTCTCTCCAGGAAACTTCCTGAAGCCAGTTATCTCCTCTGAGCTTTGTGGTCTTCTCTGGTGCAAAATATCTTCCCAAGAACTCCAAAGTGAAATAATCAGTTGGGAAAGAGTGCAACCATGTCTGGGCTTAATCTCACAAGGGCCACAGAAATAACTTAAACTTAACTTCCTTTTCATTTATTCCTTTCTCCCCAAAGGTGTTACAGATTCTGGAAATGTAGCCAAGCATTGCCTAGGATCTTCAAAAGCTCCTCCACTGAAGCTGTTTAGTGTAAGCATTTGGATCACTGCTAGCATAATCTCATAATCTGTTTGGTTAATAGCTGGAGGTTGAATTGGGGTATGAAGTTCCCATGCATTCAGTGCTTCGTGGTCATGAATGGGTCTCTCTTTATTAGCCATGTCAATTGCTTTTGTGGATGCTTTTGATAAGATTTCTTCTTCTGTCTTTGCTCAGAGACCTCCTATTTCCGTTTTTTTGATGTAGTGTTCCCTCTGGTTTTAGATTGAATGGAAGGAGATTTTCAACAATCTGTGCTCTTCTCATAAATTAACAAAACAACAAAGAAGACTCTCCAAACACATTTTAAACAATTCAAATACTAAAAATTGAATTCAAAAAGAGTTCAGGGCCTTTGCATAATAAAGCAAACCCCAAAGTCCGAGTTGTCACTCGCAAAATCTCTAAGTTGCAACCCTATTATACTTTCCATTTAGTCATAAAAATAATTGTATCAGAATATTCTTGTTTCTGGAAAAAAAAATCCATTTCGATCAATAATTGTTATTGTATCTGATGCTTGAACCTGCAATATACAATGAGCAAGTAGAATTGCCTTTCTAGCTCTGGTTCTAGAAAGTGGATATGGAAGATAAATAGCTAGCCATAATATTTTGAACATTTTTGTGTTTCACATCACTTCTCTCAGTTTACATTTTGATGCATTTTATTCAGAATTGGACAGTACATGGACTATACTGGGGGAGCTACAAATTACATCGACCGGCTGTGCTTGAAGACTCTGTTAGGGAGCTACTTCACTGGTTAGCAAAAGGCTTGATTACTATCAACATTTCTCATACTTACAGCCTATATGAGGTCAGGAGCTTCTATGCATTTATTTTAATTTTTAAATATGAAAAACTGTTAGCAAATTAGATGGCACTGATCTGCCGTTATAATTTATGAAAAAGAATTACGGTGCAAGCCTGTAACTAAAGCAGGAAGTGTCAACTGGAAGATTAAGTAAAGCTTAATATTAGGAATCGTCAGAGACAAAAGCTGGCTCCTGTGGTAAAGAGATTAACCTTTTTTTCCCCTGATGATGCATGATGAATGTCACCACTTGCTAATTCCAAAAAATTGTTAGGAATCAGCATTAAGCATGGGTATGATATTCTTCCTCTTAGCAACTTACCGTTGATGCATGATGAATGGCTCAACCCTATATTGTGCTGGGATTTAATCTATTCTGGGCTGGAGTTTACTCTTTGGTTGCTTAGGTTGCACCGTTGCTTGATAACCACTCTTCTCCTGGGCCAATAAGAAATTTCTTCAGTTATCCTATTGTGCATATTACAACATTTTCTGTGATGTAAATGCTGTCACTTTATGGAAAATTCTGTTACTGTGGATGAACACTAATGGTATTTTTGCATTCGTGGCTCTACTTGTGAAAAAAATAGCTTCAAAATTTGTTGGTTTATAAGCATAGACTAATATGTACTTATGTGTAAATGAGATTATTATCGGACTTTTGTTTCATGACAGCTGTGCTGCATTATTGTTGCTGTGGCTAAAGTTCAAGCGATTAACCGAAAAACTTTGGCAGTAACTCTCTAATTTTGTAGAATGTGAGCCTACTCGGTGATTAAGTATAGGAGGTTCGAATTCCTGAATTGGATCAAAGAACATTGGGGTCTTAATGAAGGACTTTGCTACATTAGTGTATATAGAAAGATAGGGACCAAATTATCGAAGGGAGTAAATCCTAGATACCTGCAATATGCAGTTGGCCCTGGCTCTAATAAAAGTAGAACTAATAATTTACCCTGCATTTAGGCTAACAATAATCTCTGCATCATTTTCTCCTTACAGGCCAACCTTGCATTTTCTGCCATCAGAGATAGAAAAGTTATCGGGAAGGTGATTGTGGCTTTTGATGATAAAAAAGCATCAAATTCTAAGCTGTAATGCATACCCAATGTTACTCGAAACATTCTTTTAGTATTGGCGGTATCTCTGCCTGCCATCATTATATGCCTTCTTTCGGCTGTTGTGCAAGGTAGGTAATAAATCCATGACTGCTGTTTGTATACAATAAATAGTCATTATATGCCTTCTTTCGCCAGTTGTGCGAGGAAGGGACAGTAAGAAGGGATTTCCATATACAATCAAATTCAAATCCAAATATTCATAGTCATCGATTAAATTTAAATATTCAGTAACACAAAATAAGTGGCAGTTATTCATCAAATAAGATAAGGTGTCCAATGGTCATGGTTTTTTTTATCAAAAAAGTTGTATAGAATATGTGTATCTACCTATTTCTATTTCATTCTCATATTTTTAATTGTGATTCTTATTAAATACATAATATATTAAAATAATAATATCTATGAATAATGTTGCAAAACACGTAAATAGGAATAAATTATTATTATTAGTATTTAATTAATTTTATCAATAATTTATAGTTTTGCATGTATATATAATTGTATATTATATATGAATTGTTTTCAAATATATTAACTAATATTATAGTATATAAGTCAAATAATAATAAATTAACACGCAAAATGGAAGGAAAACGGAAGGAAAAAACGGTGGAAGAAGACTAGCGATATGTGACGGTGACGGGCAACTGCGATATGCGAAAATGATGAGTGACCTTTGATTTGCCACGATAATGGCCGATCGTTTGTGATGATCATGATGAGAAGTTCACACATTTAGAAACTTAAAAGAACTAGACCTGAGTTAACAGATTTACTACATTTCAAAAGCATGGGGCATTGATCAGACTTATCCTTAGCTAAACGAGAAACTATAGGTTTATCAAATCACTTCACACCATTTAGAATTAACTACAATTTTATTCAATCACTGGAAAAAATTTTCATTAGTCCAAGTGAATTTGTCGGAATAGCAAACATATCAAACAGACTACAATCCATCATACATTTCGCAAAGTCTTCTATGGCATTCAAAATTTCAAATTCACACGAGCACCATGAATTTTTTGGCCATAACAATGTTAAAATCACCACTAACCATTTAAGGAAAATCAAAGGAGTTAAAAACCAGACATAGCTCATCCCACAGAAGATAGCGATCCAACCAAGTAATTTTAACATATATGAAAGAGCACCTAACATCACATGGCAAGTTTGGAAATTTAAAAATCATAGACAAACATTGATCATGATCTCTAAGAATAGATGCTCGAATTTATTCATCCCAAAAAGCTCATATTTTTTCAGAAGCATTAAAATGATAATTAACAAGACCTGGCATATATATTAACGAGCATATATATAAAAGCAATAGAAAGCAATAGAATTATAGAAGTATGGTTTACCATAGGTTCCAATATGGCAATAATTATGAGCCTATATATTTTCAGAACGCAAAACTCATTTTCCATTGAGTGAAATTTTTATGTAAAGAAAGCTTTCCTATTCACAGAGATTACTGCCCTGGAAAATTGTGGAGCAATCTAAAAATGAAAACTCTGAGAGGCAATCACTTGGTCTTTCTTGGGACAGACCAATATATTGTAAACTTTATGCCAGAATCTTTAGGCAGCATTGCATGGACTATTTAAAGGTAATATAAAATACTGGGAATGTTACCTAATTAATAATAATAAGTATATAGACAACTAAACATAAATAACTCATTTGCGAGAAAAAAAATTATGATTGCAGCTAATGGAAGCGAACATGAGTTTAACCTAAGTAGAGTTAAAAGCAGTATCACCGCAAAAAGCATGAAATAATTCTCCATGAACCTAAAATTCTTAGACTTGAGTGGCTGCATATCTAAAACCCCATTAGGAGATTATCTAGTCACCGATGGAGATGAAGTCATAGAATAAAACAGGTCAAAATAACTACTGTGACTCCTTCGGCTTCTTGTTCATCAGCAAGATCTAGAAAAATGTGGGCTGCACTGCCAGCATCTTTCAAAGTCAGGCTTCCATTCCAAGAGCTCAAATACTTGGCTTTCATCATGAGCAGGATCCACAAATGCCTCCTTTAAAGAACAAAAGAGCAAAACACAAACAAAACATAGTTTAACAAATCAAGCATTGATAATAATTTTTCTTTTGTAAGTAAGAATAATTTATTTATTAGAAGTAAATCGCACATAAAAAGTACGCGAGAAAGTGAAATTACAATGCGAAGACAGCAACTCGATCAAAAGGAACAAACATTGATAACATCCCAAATGAAAGAAAAATGCAACTCGCCCGAAGCATATAACCAATCACTCAAACAACGAAAAAAAATACAATAGAACTTAGCAGGGAGCCTCTCCCGATCATCAAACACACACTCGTTCCTTTCCCACCAAATACTCCAAAGAATGCAATGAGGGACAGCACGCCACACCACCGAATGCTGCCCCACACCGCCTAGTCAACCAGCAAACAACGCACAGAGAGACGAAGGCATCACCCATGAGATGCCAAAAAGACCCAGAATCATATCCCACAAACTCCTGGCATAAGGGCAATGAAGGAAAAGATGATCCACATGCTCCGGCGAAGACTTGCACATGTAACACCGACTAGCTAGAACAAAACCTCGGCGTCGCAAATGATCAGCAGTCAAAATCTTACCCAAGACGACAGTCCAAGCAAAGAAGGCCACTCGGGAGGGCACCTGCGCCTTCCAAAGGCTCCGCCAAGGAAAACTCTCAGTCCGGGCAGGCGTAAGTAGGGAGTAAAAGCTCTGAATGAGATACCCGCGCTCCCGATTGGGGCGCCAATACAACTTATCTTCAACACAACAACTTATTATTATTATTATTATTATTATTATTATTATAACGCATGCACGTGCATCCGTCAGCCGCACCACACCAAGCAACGCTTATCTCTTGCACCCACAGTCTGTTGCTGCCTCTCTCTCTCTGCAGTAGTTCCATGCTCGCCAGTTGTCTCCCTGCACCATAGCCGGCCCCTCTACACTCTGCTGGGCAAAGCCCCAACTCCCTGCAGCCAAATCGAGCCATACCCTGCGAAATCGAGTCTGTCCCATGAAATCAGGGAATGAGATTGTTACCCTGGATCTTCGGCTTAATCCGCCACCTCGACGTATGTCAACCCCCTTCTCTCCATAGCAACGGCCATACCTGTCCTTCCATGATGGCAACCACAGTGGCGAGCGGCCACCTTCCTCCACCTGCTCCCATCTTCACTAGCTATAAAAGGCCCATGAAGACGAAAGGGAAGGGGACGCGAAAAAAGAAGACGAAAAAGGGAGAGCAAAGATGACAGGGAGAGAGGTTACAAGGAGGTTTTCAAGAGAAAAGGAGATGCAGGAAAGAGGACAATAGCAAAATCATTTACACCTGCTCTTGTAAGTTTTAATTTTTGAAATTTGTTGTTGTCAGCCTGTGATGATAATGTTGTTCTTTTCACAATACTATGTAAAGCTTGTAGAATCTCTTGCTTTTTTTTTTGTTTGTAATGGATAAATAATTATGTTTAAGTGCAACTCGTTGGTTATTGCTATTATGTTGGATTCAGTTCGCTGCCGGTTCCCATGTCCACATTGCTATCTGATATGTTGCTAAGGGCTATTATCATGTTTCGTTTATCAGAATCAAGACACACCAAACCTCTTTTTTAACGCCCCGTTGCTACTTGATCGGCCACATTTTTTTCTTTTCTCTTTTGATTCCTCCCTCTGTGTTTGTGTGGATGATATGGAGGTGTGGGGTTTTGGTTGGGTCTCTCTCACGTAGCAGAAACAGTTTAGGTCCTAGATCAGCTGCATAATAGGTGATATCAAATCTGGTCTCCCGTATGGTTATCTCTACGTGTGCGTGGATTTGGATTTGTTCTTTTTTGGGAATCATACTCTCAACCCTACCCCGACCTGCGTCACACCGAGAACTGGTATATGAACATTGAAAGGAGCCTATTTCATCTTTGGGTGTGCGTGCTTATAATATACCGTAAACCAGTTCCTATAATTGATATATTTTATCTAACTTTTAATCTTTCTTTTCGCCTGCAACATTTTAATCCTCTCCCAAAGCTTTTTAAGAAACAAAAACAATCCTTAAATTTCTTTTTATTCTTCCTTGTTTCTCGGGTCTCTCCATTAACTTTTAAAAAAAACAAAAAACAAAAAAATTCTTAGTCTTTTAAGATATTTTAAATTGTTTTGAATCTTTTTTTAGCTTCAAATGAGTTTATTTAAAATTTTAAACCTTCAAAAATAATTTTACATCCTTAACACTTTTGTAAATCTTCAAACATTTTTAATGATTTTAGATCATTTTCTTTTAAAATTTTAAATAATTTGGCTTGTCCTTGCAATATTTTAATTTTTTCCCGAAACCAAAAAAAAAAGAGACAAAACAAAAATTTTCAAATCCTAATTAGTGTCACGGGGTCAATTCGTTAACATCCACCGAGCCATTTTTTATTAACATAATGACACTGAGCTTGTATTGCAGCCCATGCTACTGAATTAGCTACTTTATTTTTTGTATCAACAATTAAGGTTTACTGTGCCTCTCAACTCATTGCGGCACTTAGCTTCTCTATTCACGGTCCCCTAAGTTTAGCCTTTGAGGGTTAAAGCGCACGTAGACTGATTTACTTTATCTACACAGTGCGGCTAAATCAATTTGATCGTGCCACGTTATTAATTCAGACATCCAGCGACGGTAATTAAAAATAATCTCAAAACACTACACGTAATATCGTTTAACACGTTCACGCCATTAGCCTTCATCACCAAACACTTCACTCCTCTTTATTTTGAAAATAAATCTAAAACAAAACCTAGCAGCCGCCCTCCTTCTTTTTACACTGTCCGTACCTGCGATGAGTTTGTACACAGCACCTCCTCCCGTCCCACCAAAAATGGCTGCGAAGGAGGACGGCTGGTGGACGGGGGAGGGGCTGCGTATAACATTATGCTGTATTATTTTGAGATTATTTTTAATTACATCCGCGTAGCATCAAATTAATTTAGCTCTAATCCCTCTAATTCGACGAATTCGACGAAGGAAGTAGTTTTTGGGGCTTCGATCATAATTATTGTTTTATTCTTTTATTACCGTTATAAAAAATGTGTGTGCATTATTATTATTATTATATTATTATTACCCTTTTGTCTGCCCGAGGCCAGCACCGCCGACAATCTGCGCAATATCCGCCACCCCTTTGTCCGCCCGAGGCCAGTGCCTCTGCTTTTACGCCGTCCCTCTGTGAGAGCTCTCGACAGAGGCAAATTCCATCCACCGGCTATTAAAGGGAGGACTCCATGGCAGTTGAGGGAGGCCATACACGGTAAAAAAAATTCAAGAAAGAAAAACAAGAGAAGGAACGCAGACGCAGAAAAGATGAAGGCGATTAAGGAGTTGACAGGCTTCTGTTCTTGTAAGCTTTAATTTTTCATGTAACCGTAACTATCAATTTGCTTTAAAAATAAAATTTGTTCATGAGATGCCCCAGTGTAATTGCTCGTTGAAGCCTTTGTTTTGTGTCTGTTCAGTGTTGTACATTTTGTTGAGTAATTTCTGTTATAAATATCATAGTTAGCTTATTTTGTTGATTACTTTGAAGAAATCCCGTCATGTTTGGCTTACTGGTAAATAGTTATGATCCAACACACATCTGAAACAAAAAAACAAAAAACAAAAACAAAAAACGAGTCTCTCGTCCTCACCTCGTTGCAGTCTCAACGTCCCATTCAAGCTCCGCGAGGAGAAAAAATTCCATCGGCAAAATCTGGCTATAACAAAATCTGGTTTTATTGGAGGGTACAATTAGCGTAATGATTTTGTTGTCCGGTTGAACCATCATTGTTTGTTTTTCCTCTTTTATAAGTCTTAACCATAGAAGTAGTCTTCACCTAGTTTTGGTTGGCCATGAAAGGCCTGTTTATTTGTGTGATGTTTGGCCGTAATCTTGCCCTGATACTGGTATTTTAATTGCCACATATGGCTACAGTGTCTTTCCTCACCAGCCTTGCGTTGTATATCAGTGTAAAGGTTTTTTCTCGTTATTGCTCAATGCCTTACTGCCTTATAGCAGCACCAAAACGACCCACTGTCCTTTATAACTTTGAAAAGTAGTAGAGTCCACAACAGAGGAGGTTTTACCACATCAAACTGATTGAAACGTTTTATTTAAAGCTCAATTAGAGAGTGCAGAGCATATGGCTGGATCCGGAACCGGATTAACATCACCAGCCTATTGGGGTTTGTCGCGTTATCTGCCGCCGGAAATGGCTTGCGCCCGTCGACGGCAAAGGGCCACTTCTCTTGGGTGAGTTATCTGCAGTCGTCAACGACCGAGGATATCGCTAAGTCCTTTCCGTGTTTCTCTATTTCTTCTGTATTGTCGCTATATTTTTTCTTATTTTCCCTGTTTTTTCTCCCTTCCCGTCTCTTTCTCCGACCGTCCGGTTCCGGCTGTTTCTGGAACGAGGCGCTCAGCCTCGGTCTCCGCGCGGCCTCGGGCTTTGGCGCGTCACGGGCTACCAGGCTGTCTCCTGACAGCCTGGGAAGCGGCAGGGTCACCCTGCCGCTTCCTACCGCGTTTTTTCGTTGGGGGGTTTCGTTGGGGGGCGGCCCTGCATATTGTGCCGGCTCTTATACTTTTTTTTTTTTTTGAGGCGGCCCTGCATATTGGGCCTGTCAATTTGGCAGGTCCCGTTTTCTTTTTATAAACTCTTTAAAATAAATTTATTTTTTGGGACTGTCTATTTTTTTGTTTTTTTCTGCTTGTATGAGCTTTGTTTAATACAATTTGTTATACTATACATTATCTTTTGTTCTTTAATAAAAATCTGTTCTTAAAAATCTTAAATCATAACATTCTGAACTTTAAACCCTACACTATAAGATGTAAGTGGGTTAGGATGTAACGTGAGGGATGAAAGGTGGTGCATTGGTAATTTATGATTTATTAATATATATTATTAGTATATGTATATATATAATATGAATTGGTGATATATTTTTGTATTTAATTTGATTCATGTTATTTAATTAGTAAAATTGACTCATAATAAAAAATAATATTTATATGTTTATGTATTTATAATTTTTGTTTCTTCCTTTCAGAAAACAGACAAAGAAAAGCAAATCATTTATGTTTTGAAAATTAATAGAGATGATAATACTTGTCTGGTCAGATTAATAAGGTATGTTAAATTAATAGTTTTTTTTTATATTTATAATAAATAAGATAATTTGTTTTGATGTTTTGAATTGATAATTGTAAATTATAACTTATAATTAATGTAAATTTTATGTAATTGATGAAAAATTTAAGATTCAATAATTAAAATCTTATAAAAAAAGTCAATAGGATTGGCCCTAAGCTTAAGCTTAGATCTAGAATTCAGAATCATAGGATTAAGGGTTGGGTTTAAGGATTTTAGAGGTTTAAGGCTTAATGTATAGAGATTAGGGTTTTTTTTTTGGTTAAAATTTATAGCTTATATTGATAATGAAAGGAAAATATTGTTTAGTTTAATTTATTTTATTTAGTTTAGGTTTAGTTTAGTTTAGTTTAGTTTTAGTTTATTTTATTTAGGTTTTTTAGTTTTTTATTTAGGTTTTTAGTTTAATTTATTTTTATTTATTTATTTTATTTTATTTTATTTGTTTATTTGTATTTTATTTTTTATTTAGTTTAGTTTAGTTTTTATTTATGCTTTATTTATTTAGTTTAGGTTTGGTTTGGTTTAGTTTAATTTTCTTTAGGTTTTAGTTTAGTTTTATTTTTTTTAGTTTAGCTTAGTTCATTTATTTAGTTTAGTTTTTATGTTTATTTAGTTTTAGTTTTTATTTTATTTATTTTATTATTGAAATGGACTCATAATATTAAATAATATTTATACGTTTATGTTTGACCATATATTTTAACATGTTAATAATTTTTTCTCTTTTCAGGCAATATATAAAGAAGAATAAATAATTTATATTTTGGTAACTAATAAGGATGAGGATATTTGTTTGCTGAGATTAATCAGGTATGTTAAATTATTAGCCTTTTTTATATTTGTAATGATGAGAGGAGTTTAGGTGTGATTCAAATAAAAAAGTTTCTTTTGAATTGATTATTATATGACATGTGTTATTGTCTTATTTATTACTTTAGTATATTTGTATTTAATATGATATGTTTTGATGTTCTAGATTGATAGTTATAGATTTTAATTTAGAATTACTGTAAGTTTTATGTAGCTAGCTTATGAAAAATTTAAAGACATTTTATTAAAACAAATGAGAAGGTATAAAGAAATTGGTTAAAGGATTATTTTGGTAGCCATAATACATTAAAGCTTAAGTTAAGGAAATACATGCCTTAGGGTAACAAAGCTGCCACGTAACCTAAGGCTAGATTAAGGTAACAAAGCCGCCATGCAACCCAAGGCTATATGGGATTAGAGCTGCTAGAGCCATTAGGAGACGATTGGAGCGAGCGACCTGACGATTGAGCATCCAACGACGGAGAGAATAAGGTTAACAACAAAGGACATCCAAACGAGAAGATTGTGTAGATGAAGAAGATCAAAATTGAGAGGGAGATGCTATCGAAGAGACTGTTGCAGCTAAAAGTGAACGCATCACTATAGGGGAGGAAAACCCATAATTATGGGATTAGGGTTAGAGGTTTTAGGTTGTGGGGCGTGGGGGTTGGAGGTTAGGGGGTAGGGGTTCGTTGTAGCCAATAAATGCAGGAGTGGAGATCCCATCAACCTAAGGGGGATCAATAGCATGAGTTCTTGGTTTAGGATCTGAAAGCAAGGATTGTTATTTTTTTTAAAGAATATTGCAAGCTTTTGCGAGGTAATGGATTAGGATAAAAAGGGTGGGCAGATAATGAATGAAATCAAATACTAATTGCTTTCTAAAACAATAATACATCAAGCTGAGGAGGGAAAAAAAGTCTAAAATAAGAGAATGACTAATTATCATTCAACTCCAGACGTTGCTTCAACAAATTTGGGCAAAAATACTTAAAATGCCAATTTCTTAGTGGAAAGAAGAAATAAGAGATTGTGTAGATGAAGAAGATCGAAATTGAGAGGGAGATGCTATCGAAGAGACCATTGCGACTAAAAGTGAACGCATCACTATAGGGGAGGAAAACCCATAATTATGGGATTAGGGTTAGAGGTTTTAGGTTGTGGGGCGTGGGGGTTGGAGGTTAGGGGGTAGGGGTTCGTTGTAGCCAATAAATGCAGGAGTGGAGATCCCATCAACCTAAGGGGGATCAATAGCATGAGTTCTTGGTTTAGGATCTGAAAGCAAGGATTGTTATTTTTTTTAAAGAATATTGCAAGCTTTTGCGAGGTAATGGATTAGGATAAAAAGGGTGGGCAGATAATGAATGAAATCAAATACTAATTGCTTTCTAAAACAATAATACATCAAGCTGAGGAGGGAAAAAAAGTCTAAAATAAGAGAATGACTAATTATCATTCAACTCCAGACGTTGCTTCAACAAATTTGGGCAAAAATACTTAAAATGCTAATTTCTTAGTGGAAAGAAGAAATAAGATAAGAAAATAGTCACTTATCATAGAATTGTAGATGTTGTTTCAACAAGTTAACTATTACTTTGGCTTCTCTAGTCATTTTGTAGCTGTGTCTAGAATTTGAGGTTGGAACGGTTAAACTAGAGCCAACTGTGATATTACTTTCATTCAGGGGCTGCAATACACATCAGTGAAAGCAAAATATCATTCAAGAAGGCTCCATCAAAATAAGCATCATAATAATAAGATGATAATAATGGTTCGGAAAAAGAAATACAAGGCAAGTCTTGCAGGTTTAAAATAGATAATGTTATTCATAATCCATGGGTCATAGATAACAAGCATAGAGACAATTAAATGCATATGGATTCAATAGGTATGAAGCAAAATCCTACAAAATGATACAATAGAATTACATTAAAAAACAATATTTTTAAAGAAAAATAAACATCTTAGCTTTGAACTTGACTAAAAAAATCCATATGAAGCCCTCACATCACAATTAAATGCTCTTAACTTTTTTTGCTTAGATGACATAACTGATACATATTATCACTTCAAGTAAATAATCATAATCACTAAGTGCGGATTCAAATGATTTCTTTGTACTTTTCATGCTTGGTCTTACAAAAATCAAACACCATGAAGTTTAGCATGCAAGTCAAGGTCGTATGAATGGATAAATTTATATATTGGTGAGATGACATAATATATTAAATGAACATTTTTTAAGCACAGATTATGAATGTTAAAAGTCAAATAAAAGCCAAAACATCTACTTGACAAATAAACTATTTGGCCAATTGTAGTTGTGTAGCGATTACAGGTGTACTTCTATAACTCTGTCAATCAACACTGAACATTGTAGATTTGTTTGTCATTTGTAGTAACTAAAAATAAAAAATGAAATACAAATCAATTTATTTAAAGAATTTGCTACTAAAATTAAGGTAATATAGGCATAAATGTTATCTTATCTTATAGGGGTGCACTTTATTGGTAGCCTTAATGGGCTAACTGCATGCTAGGTTGGCCCTGTTAATTTTGGAAGGCCCAAATTTTTTATTAAATCTTTGAAATAAATTTGTTTTTTTAGTTATGGCTCATTTTTCTTGTTTTTATATGCCCTTGTGTGGGCTATTTGCTTTTGTATAGGCTTGTATGAGCTTCTTTTTTATATTTAGGTTAGACTATTTACTTCATTATGTATTATCTTTTGTTCTTTAATAAAAACTTTCACTTCAGAAAAAATCTTAAATCCTAAACTTGAACACTTTAAATCATATACCTTAGGATGTAAGCAGATTAAGGGGTTGGAGTGAAGGGTAAGGAATTAGTGATTTATGATATCTTTATATGTTTTATATGTATATAATATGAATTGGTGATATATCTTCATATTTAACTTGATTTATGTTATTTTATTAGTGAAATTAACTTAAAATAATAAATAAGATTTATATGTTTATGGTTGATTATATATTTTAATGTATTTACAATTTCTTCATTCTTTCAGAAAACAGATAATAGAAGAATAAATGATCTATGTTCTAGTAACTAATAGAGATGAAGATGCTAGTTTGCTCAGATTAATCAGGTATGTTAAATTATTAGCTTTTATTTATATTTATAATGATGAGAGTAGCATCTGGGTGATTTAAATAAAAAATTTTCTTTTGAATTGATTATTATGACATATGTATTGTTGCCTCATTTATTACTTTGTTATAATTGTATTTAAGATATGTGTTAATATTCTGAATTGAAGCCTAATACAAGGGCCATAGCCCTTAACAGGCTTTGAAAATGCCTTGGGTTGATGTAGAAAAATGCCTTTAATATAAAGGCTGGCCCAAAAACAGAAAGGCTAACACTATTTAGTTAAAGCTCACATAGGGCATAGAAATACAAGCCATGGGCAGGCCCCAACAACATGGCCTGCCTAAGAAGCTAGGGCAACAGAACTCCATGTAACCTAAGGCTAGATCTAATCGTAGAGCATGGACACACTAGAGCAAGGGACCTGACGATCGAGCATCCAACGATGGATAGAATGAAGTCGACGGCAAAGGACATTTGGACGGGTGAATCACATGGACGAAGAAGACCAGAATTAAGTAGGAGATGCCGCGAAAGAGGCTGCAATAGTCAGAAGTGAATGCATCACTAGAGAGGACAACCCACAATGACGGGTTTAAGGTAGAGCATTTAGGGTTTTAGGATATAGGCTTTTAAGGGTTAGCGTATTCAAGGGGAAGCCTTGGCTTTGTAGTTAGAGACATTTGAGTTTGTAAGCATTATGGTTTAGGGTTTACAATATAGTATATGTGCTATAGGTTATAAGGTATATGGTTTACGGTTTGTAGAGTTAAAGGTTTAATGTTTATCGTTGAGGGTTTATGATTTTTAGTTTTTAGTTTTGGCTTTATGTTTAGGTTTTTAGCTTTATTTAGTTTAGGTTTATGTTTAAGTTTACTTTATTTCAAGTTTAGTATATTATAAGGTATAAAATTTGGGGTTTGGGGTTTAGGTTTAGTTTATTTAGTTTTAGGGTTTTACGGGTTTGGGGTTTAGGGGTTCGGGTTCGGGTTTAGGGTTTAGGTTTAGGGTTTAGGGTTTGGGGTTTTTCGGGTTTCGGGTTTCGGGTTTCGGGTTTCGGGTTGGGGGTGTAGGGGGTGTAGGGTGTAGGGTGTAGGGTGTAGGGTGTAGGGTGTAGGGTGTAGGGTGTAGGGTGTAGGGTGGTTGGGTGTAGGGTTGGGGGGTTCGGGTGTCTGGTCGGGTGTCGGGTTTGGGGTTTGGGGTTTGGGGTTTCGGGTTTCGGGTTTCGGGTTTGGGGTTGCCGGGGTTTGGGGTTGCCGGGGGTTTGGGTGTGGGTTTGGGTGTGGGTGTGGGTTTGGGGGTTAGGGGTTAGGGGTTAGGGGTGTAGGGTGTAGGGTGTAGGGTGTAGGGTGTAGGGTGTAGGGTGTAGGGTGTAGGGTTTTGGGTTTGGGGGTTTGGGGTTTGGGGTTTGGGGTTTGGGGTTTGGGGTTTTGGGGTTTGGGGTTTGGGGTTTTGGGGTTTGGGGTTTTGGGGTTTTGGGGGTTTTGGGGGTTTGGGGTTTTGGGGTTTGGGGTTTGGGGTTCGGGGTTTGGGGGTTCGGGGTTTGGGGTTTGGGGGTTTGGGGGTTTGGGGTTTGGGGTTTGGGTTTGGGGGTTTGGGGGGTGTTGGGGGTTGGGGGTTTGGGGTTTGGGGGTTTGGGGTTTGGGGTTTGGGGTTTAGGGTTTAGGGTTTAGGGTTTAGGGTTTAGGGTTTAGGGTTTAGGGTTTAGGGTTTGGGTTTGGGGGGTTTAGGGTTTTGGGTTTGGGGTTTAGGGTTTAGGGTTTAGGGGGTTTAGGGGGTTTAGGGGTTTGGGGGTTTGGGGTTTGGGGTTTGGGGTTTGGGGTTGAGGGTTGAGGGTCGAGGGTGGGGGTTGAGGTCGGGGTGTGGGGTGTGGGGTGTGGGGTGTGGGGTGGGTGGGGTGTGGGGTGTGGGGTGTGGGGTGTGGGGATTAGAGCGTTTAGAGCCATTAGGAGACGATTGGAGCGAGCGGCTTAGATGATTGAGCATCCAACGACGGAGAGAATAAGGTTGACAACAAAGGACATCCAAACGAGAAGATTGTGTAGATGAAGAAGATCGAAATTGAGAGGGAGATGCTATCGAAGAGGCCCTACCGCCTAAAGGTGAAGGCATCACTATAGGGGAGGAAAACCCATAATTATGGGATTAGGGTTAGAGGTTTTAGGGTGTGGGGTGTGGGGGTTGGAGGTTAGGGGGTAGGGGTTTGTTGTAGCCAATAAATGCAGGAGTTGAGATCCCATCAACCTAAGGGGGATCAATAGCATGAGTTCTTGGTTTAGGATCTGAAAGCAAGGATTGTTATTTTTTTTAAAGAATATTGCAAGCTTTTGCGAGGTAATGGATTAGGATAAAAAGGGTGGGCAGATAATGAATGAAATCAAATACTAATTGCTTTCTAAAACAATAATACATCAAGCTGAGGAGGGAAAAAAAGTCTAAAATAAGAGAATGACTAATTATCATTCAACTCCAGCGTTGCTTCAACAAATTTGGGCAAAAATACTTAAAATGCCAATTTCTTAGTGGAAAGAAGAAATAAGAGATTGTGTAGATGAAGAAGATCGAAATTGAGAGGGAGCTTATCGAAGAGCAGGCTAAGCCTAAAAGTGAACGCATCACTATAGGGGAGGAAAACCCATAATTATGGGATTAGGGTTAGAGGTTTTAGGGTGTGGGGTGGGGGGGTTGGAGGTTAGGGGGTAGGGGTTTGTTGTAGCCAATAAATGCGGGAGTTGAGATCCCATCAACCTAAGGGGGATTAATAGCATGAGTTCTTGGTTTAGGACCGAAAGCAAGGATTGTTATTTTTTTTAAAGAATATTGCAAGCTTTTGCGAGGTAATGGATTAGGATAAAAAGGGTGGGCAAATAATGAATGAAATCAAATACTAATTGCTTTCTAAAACAATAATACATCAAGCTGAGGAGGGAAAAAAAGTCTAAAATAAGAGAATGACTAATTATCATTCAACCCCGGACGTTGCTTCAACAAATTTGGGCAAAAATACTTAAAATGCCAATTTCTTAGTGGAAAGAAGAAATAAGATAAGAAAATAGTCACTTATCATAGAATTGTAGATGTTGTTTCAACAAGTTAACTATTACTTTGGCTTCTCTAGTCATTTTGTAGTTGTCTAGAATTTGAGGTTGGAACGATTAAACAAAATAAGTGAAAGCAAAATATCACTTTCATTCAAGGGCCGCAATACCACACGGTGAAAGCAAAATATCATTAAGAAGGCTCCATCAAAATAAGCATCATAATAATAAGATGATAATAATGGTTAGGAAAAAGAAATACAAGACAAGTCTTCCAGGTTTAAAATAGATAATGTTATTCATAATCCATGGGTCATAGATAACAAGCATAGAGACAATTAAATGCATATGGATTCAATAGGTATGAAGCAAAATCCTACAAAATGATACAATAGAATTACATTAAAAAACAATATTTGTAAAGAAAAATAAACATCTTAGCTTTGAACTTGAACAAAAAAAATCCATATGAAGCCCTCACATCACAATTGAATGCTCTTAACTTTTTTTGTTTAGATGACATAACTAATAGATATTATCACTTCAAGTAAATAATCATAATCATTAAGTGCGGATTCAAATGATTTCTTTGTACTTTTCATGCTTGGTCTTACAAAAATCAAACACCATGAAGTTTAGCATGCAAGTCAAGTTCGTATGAATGGATAAATTTACTCTGGTGAGATGACATAATATATTAAATGAACATTTTTTAAGCACAAATTATGAATGTTAAAAGTCAAATAAAAGCCAAAACATCTACTTGACAAATAAACTATTTGGCCAATTGTAGTTGTTACGTTAGGTTTAGTGTACTTCAACAACCGTCAATCAACGCCTAACATTGTAGATTTGTTTGTCATTTGTAGTAACTAAAAAATAAAAAATGAAATATAAATCAATTTATTTAAAGAATTTGCTATTAAAATTAAGGTAATATAGGCATAAATGTTATTTTATCCTATAGGGGTGCACTTTATTGGTAGCCTTAATGGGCTAATCGCATGCTAGGTTGGCCCAGTTAATTTTGGAAGGCCCAAATTTTTTATTAAATCTTTGAAATAAATTTGTTTTTTTAGTTATGGCTCATTTTTCTTGTTTTTATATGCCCTTGTGTGGGCTATTTGCTTTTGTATGGGATTGTATGAGCTTCTTTTTTATATTTAGGTTAGACTATTTGCTTCATTATGTATTATCTTTTGTTCTTTAATAAAAACTTTCACTTTAGAATAAATCTTAAATCCTAAACTTGAACACTTTAAATCATATACCCTAGGATGTAACGGTTTAAGGGGTTGGAGTGAAGGGTAAGGAATTAGTGATTTATGATATCTTTATATGTTTTATATGTATATAATATGAATTGGTGATATATCTTCATAT
>CM042088.1:46130698-46135698 GCA_023512835.1 Taxillus chinensis | reverse complement strand
GGTTTAGGGTTTAGTAGGGTTTAGGGTTTAGGGTTTAGGGTTTAGGGTTTAGGGTTTAGGGTTTAGGGTTTAGGGTTTAGGGTTTAGGGTTTAGGGTTTAGGGTTTAGGGTTTAGGGTTTAGGGTTTAGGGTTTAGGGTTTAGGGTTTAGGGTTTAGGGTTTAGGGTTTAGGGTTTAGGGTTTAGGGTTTAGGGTTTAGGGTTTAGGGTTTAGGGTTTAGGGTTTAGGGTTTAGGGTTTAGGGTTTAGGGTTTAGGGTTTAGGGTTTAGGGTTTAGGGTTTAGGGTTTAGGGTTTAGGGTTTAGGGTTTAGGGTTTAGGGTTTAGGGTTTAGGGTTTAGGGTTTAGGGTTTAGGGTTTAGGGTTTAGGGTTTAGGGTTTAGGGTTTAGGGTTTAGGGTTTAGGGTTTAGGGTTTAGGGTTTAGGGTTTAGGGTTTAGGGTTTAGGGTTTAGGGTTTAGGGTTTAGGGTTTAGGGTTTAGGGTTTAGGGTTTAGGGTTTAGGGTTTAGGGTTTAGGGTTTAGGGTTTAGGGTTTAGGGTTTAGGGTTTAGGGTTTAGGGTTTAGGGTTTAGGGTTTAGGGTTTAGGGTTTAGGGTTTAGGGTTTAGGGTTTAGGGTTTAGGGTTTAGGGTTTAGGGTTTAGGGTTTAGGGTTTAGGGTTTAGGGTTTAGGGTTTAGGGTTTAGGGTTTAGGGTTTAGGGTTTAGGGTTTAGGGTTTAGGGTTTAGGGTTTAGGGTTTAGGGTTTAGGGTTTAGGGTTTAGGGTTTAGGGTTTAGGGTTTAGGGTTTAGGGTTTAGGGTTTAGGGTTTAGGGTTTAGGGTTTAGGGTTTAGGGTTTAGGGTTTAGGGTTTAGGGTTTAGGGTTTAGGGTTTAGGGTTTAGGGTTTAGGGTTTAGGGTTTAGGGTTTAGGGTTTAGGGTTTAGGGTTTAGGGTTTAGGGTTTAGGGTTTAGGGTTTAGGGTTTAGGGTTTAGGGTTTAGGGTTTAGGGTTTAGGGTTTAGGGTTTAGGGTTTAGGGTTTAGGGTTTAGGGTTTAGGGTTTAGGGTTTAGGGTTTAGGGTTTAGGGTTTAGGGTTTAGGGTTTAGGGTTTAGGGTTTGGGGTTTGGGGTTTGGGGTTTAGGGTTTAGGGTTTAGGGTTTAGGGTTTAGGGTTTAGGGTTTAGGGTTTAGGGTTTAGGGTTTAGGGTTTAGGGTTTAGGGTTTAGGGTTTAGGGTTTAGGGTTTAGGGTTTAGGGTTTAGGGTTTAGGGTTTAGGGTTTAGGGTTTAGGGTTTAGGGTTTAGGGTTTAGGGTTTAGGGTTTAGGGTTTAGGGTTTAGGGTTTAGGGTTTAGGGTTTAGGGTTTAGGGTTTAGGGTTTGGGGTTTAGGGTTTAGGGTTTAGGGTTTAGGGTTTAGGGTTTAGGGTTTAGGGTTTAGGGTTTAGGGTTTAGGGTTTAGGGTTTAGGGTTTAGGGTTTAGGGTTTAGGGTTTGGGGTTTAGGGTTTAGGGTTTAGGGTTTAGGGTTTAGGGTTTAGGGTTTAGGGTTTAGGGTTTAGGGTTTAGGGTTTAGGGTTTAGGGTTTAGGGTTTAGGGTTTGGGGTTTAGGGTTTGGGGTTTGGGGTTTAGGGTTTGGGGTTTAGGGTTTAGGGTTTAGGGTTTAGGGTTTAGGGTTTAGGGTTTAGGGTTTAGGGTTTAGGGTTTAGGGTTTAGGGTTTAGGGTTTAGGGTTTAGGGTTTAGGGTTTAGGGTTTAGGGTTTAGGGTTTAGGGTTTAGGGTTTGGGGTTTAGGGTTTAGGGTTTAGGGTTTAGGGTTTAGGGTTTAGGGTTTAGGGTTTAGGGTTTAGGGTTTAGGGTTTAGGGTTTAGGGTTTAGGGTTTAGGGTTTAGGGTTTAGGGTTTAGGGTTTAGGGTTTAGGGTTTAGGGTTTAGGGTTTAGGGTTTAGGGTTTAGGGTTTAGGGTTTAGGGTTTAGGGTTTAGGGTTTAGGGTTTAGGGTTTAGGGTTTAGGGTTTAGGGTTTAGGGTTTAGGGTTTAGGGTTTAGGGTTTAGGGTTTAGGGTTTAGGGTTTAGGGTTTGGGGTTTGGGGTTTAGGGTTTAGGGTTTGGGGTTTAGGGTTTAGGGTTTAGGGTTTAGGGTTTAGGGTTTAGGGTTTAGGGTTTAGGGTTTAGGGTTTAGGGTTTAGGGTTTAGGGTTTAGGGTTTAGGGTTTAGGGTTTAGGGTTTAGGGTTTAGGGTTTAGGGTTTAGGGTTTAGGGTTTAGGGTTTAGGGTTTAGGGTTTAGGGTTTAGGGTTTAGGGTTTAGGGTTTAGGGTTTAGGGTTTAGGGTTTAGGGTTTAGGGTTTAGGGTTTAGGGTTTAGGGTTTAGGGTTTAGGGTTTAGGGTTTAGGGTTTAGGGTTTAGGGTTTAGGGTTTAGGGTTTAGGGTTTAGGGTTTAGGGTTTAGGGTTTAGGGTTTAGGGTTTAGGGTTTAGGGTTTAGGGTTTAGGGTTTAGGGTTTAGGGTTTAGGGTTTAGGGTTTAGGGTTTAGGGTTTAGGGTTTAGGGTTTAGGGTTTAGGGTTTAGGGTTTAGGGTTTAGGGTTTAGGGTTTAGGGTTTAGGGTTTAGGGTTTGGGGTTTAGGGTTTAGGGTTTAGGGTTTAGGGTTTAGGGTTTAGGGTTTAGGGTTTAGGGTTTAGGGTTTAGGGTTTAGGGTTTGGGGTTTAGGGTTTAGGGTTTAGGGTTTAGGGTTTAGGGTTTAGGGTTTAGGGTTTAGGGTTTAGGGTTTAGGGTTTAGGGTTTAGGGTTTAGGGTTTAGGGTTTAGGGTTTAGGGTTTAGGGTTTAGGGTTTAGGGTTTAGGGTTTAGGGTTTGGGGTTTAGGGTTTAGGGTTTAGGGTTTAGGGTTTGGGGTTTAGGGTTTGGGGTTTAGGGTTTAGGGTTTAGGGTTTAGGGTTTAGGGTTTAGGGTTTAGGGTTTAGGGTTTAGGGTTTGGGGTTTAGGGTTTAGGGTTTAGGGTTTAGGGTTTGGGGTTTAGGGTTTAGGGTTTAGGGTTTAGGGTTTAGGGTTTAGGGTTTAGGGTTTAGGGTTTAGGGTTTAGGGTTTAGGGTTTAGGGTTTAGGGTTTAGGGTTTAGGGTTTAGGGTTTAGGGTTTAGGGTTTAGGGTTTAGGGTTTAGGGTTTAGGGTTTAGGGTTTAGGGTTTAGGGTTTAGGGTTTAGGGTTTAGGGTTTAGGGTTTAGGGTTTAGGGTTTAGGGTTTGGGGTTTAGGGTTTAGGGTTTGGGGTTTAGGGTTTAGGGTTTAGGGTTTGGGGTTTAGGGTTTAGGGTTTAGGGTTTAGGGTTTAGGGTTTAGGGTTTAGGGTTTAGGGTTTAGGGTTTAGGGTTTAGGGTTTAGGGTTTAGGGTTTAGGGTTTAGGGTTTAGGGTTTAGGGTTTAGGGTTTAGGGTTTAGGGTTTAGGGTTTAGGGTTTGGGGTTTAGGGTTTAGGGTTTAGGGTTTGGGGTTTGGGGTTTGGGGTTTAGGGTTTAGGGTTTAGGGTTTAGGGTTTAGGGTTTGGGGTTTGGGGTTTAGGGTTTAGGGTTTAGGGTTTAGGGTTTAGGGTTTAGGGTTTAGGGTTTAGGGTTTAGGGTTTAGGGTTTAGGGTTTAGGGTTTAGGGTTTAGGGTTTAGGGTTTAGGGTTTAGGGTTTAGGGTTTAGGGTTTAGGGTTTAGGGTTTAGGGTTTAGGGTTTAGGGTTTAGGGTTTAGGGTTTAGGGTTTAGGGTTTAGGGTTTAGGGTTTAGGGTTTAGGGTTTAGGGTTTAGGGTTTAGGGTTTGGGGTTTGGGGTTTAGGGTTTAGGGTTTAGGGTTTAGGGTTTGGGGTTTAGGGTTTAGGGTTTAGGGTTTAGGGTTTAGGGTTTAGGGTTTGGGGTTTAGGGTTTAGGGTTTAGGGTTTGGGGTTTAGGGTTTGGGGTTTAGGGTTTAGGGTTTAGGGTTTAGGGTTTAGGGTTTAGGGTTTAGGGTTTAGGGTTTAGGGTTTAGGGTTTAGGGTTTGGGGTTTAGGGTTTGGGGTTTGGGGTTTAGGGTTTAGGGTTTGGGGTTTAGGGTTTGGGGTTTAGGGTTTAGGGTTTAGGGTTTAGGGTTTAGGGTTTAGGGTTTAGGGTTTAGGGTTTAGGGTTTAGGGTTTAGGGTTTAGGGTTTAGGGTTTAGGGTTTAGGGTTTAGGGTTTAGGGTTTAGGGTTTAGGGTTTAGGGTTTGGGGTTTAGGGTTTAGGGTTTAGGGTTTAGGGTTTGGGGTTTAGGGTTTAGGGTTTAGGGTTTGGGGTTTAGGGTTTAGGGTTTAGGGTTTAGGGTTTGGGGTTTAGGGTTTAGGGTTTAGGGTTTAGGGTTTAGGGTTTAGGGTTTAGGGTTTAGGGTTTAGGGTTTAGGGTTTAGGGTTTAGGGTTTAGGGTTTAGGGTTTAGGGTTTAGGGTTTAGGGTTTAGGGTTTAGGGTTTAGGGTTTAGGGTTTAGGGTTTAGGGTTTAGGGTTTAGGGTTTAGGGTTTAGGGTTTGGGGTTTAGGGTTTAGGGTTTAGGGTTTAGGGTTTAGGGTTTAGGGTTTAGGGTTTAGGGTTTGGGGTTTAGGGTTTAGGGTTTAGGGTTTAGGGTTTAGGGTTTAGGGTTTAGGGTTTAGGGTTTAGGGTTTAGGGTTTAGGGTTTAGGGTTTAGGGTTTAGGGTTTGGGGTTTAGGGTTTAGGGTTTAGGGTTTAGGGTTTAGGGTTTAGGGTTTGGGGTTTAGGGTTTAGGGTTTAGGGTTTAGGGTTTAGGGTTTAGGGTTTAGGGTTTAGGGTTTAGGGTTTAGGGTTTAGGGTTTAGGGTTTAGGGTTTAGGGTTTAGGGTTTAGGGTTTAGGGTTTAGGGTTTAGGGTTTAGGGTTTAGGGTTTAGGGTTTAGGGTTTAGGGTTTAGGGTTTAGGGTTTAGGGTTTAGGGTTTAGGGTTTAGGGTTTAGGGTTTAGGGTTTAGGGTTTTAGGGTTTAGGGTTTAGGGTTTAGGGTTTAGGGTTTAGGGTTTAGGGTTTAGGGTTTAGGATTTTAGGGTTTAGGGTT
>CM042088.1:46114270-46130198 GCA_023512835.1 Taxillus chinensis | reverse complement strand
GGCCTGGGCCTGGGCCTGGGCCTGGGCCCTGGGCCTGGGCCTGGGCCTAGGCCTAGGCCCTGGGCCTGGGCCCTGGGCCTAGGCCCTGGGCCTGGGCCTGGGCCCTAGGCCTGGGCCTGGGCCTGGGCCTGGCCCTGGGCCTGGGCCTGGGCCTGGGCCTGGGCCTGGCCCTGGGCCTGGGCCTGGGCCTGGGCCTGGGCCTGGGGCCCTGGGCCTGGGCCCTGGGCCTGGGCCTAGGCCTGGGCCTGGGCCCTGGGCCTGGGCCTGGGCCTGGGCCTGGGCCCTGGGCCTGGGCCTGGGCCTGGGCCTGGGCCTGGGCCTGGGCCTAGGCCCTGGGCCTGAGCCCTGGGCCTGGGCCTGGGCCTGGGCCTGAGCCCTAGGCCCTAGGCCTAGGCCTGAGCCCTGGGCCTGGGCCTGGGCCTGGGCCTGGGCCTAGGCCTGGGCCTGGGCCTGGGCCCTAGGCCTGGGCCTGGGCCTGGGCCTGGGCCCTAGGCCTGGGCCTGGGCCTGGGCCTGGGCCTGGGCCTGGCCCTGGGCCTAGGCCTAGGCCTGGGCCTGGGCCTGGGCCTGGGCCTGGGCCTGGGCCTAGGCCCTGGGCCCTGGGCCTGGGCCTAGGCCTGGGCCTAGGCCTGGGCCTAGGCCTAGGCCTGGGCCTGGGCCTGGGCCTAGGCCTAGGCCTGGGCCTGGGCCTGGGCCCTGGGCCTGGGCCTGGGCCTGGGCCTGGGCCTGGGCCCTAGGCCTAGGCCTGGGCCTGGGCCCTAGGCCCTAGGCCTCGGGCCCTGGGCCTGGGCCCTGGGCCCTGGCCCTGGGCCTGGGCCTGGGCCTGGGCCTGGGCCTGGGCCCTGGGCCTGGGCCTGGGCCTGGGCCTGAGGGCCCTAGGCCTGGGCCTGGGCCTGGGCCTAGGCCTAGGCCTAGGCCCTGGGCCCTGGCCCTGGGCCTGGGCCTGGGCCTGGGCCTGGGCCCTGGGCCTGGGCCTGGCCCTGGGCCTGGGCCTGGGCCCTAGGCCTGGGCCTGGGCCTGGGCCTAGGCCTGGGCCCTGGGCCTGGGCCTAGGCCTGGGCCTGGGCCTGGGCCTAGGCCCTGGGCCTGGGCCTGGGCCTGGGCCTGGGCCCTGGGCCTGGGCCCTGGGCCTGGGCCTGGGCCCTGGGCCTGGGCCTAGGCCCCTGGGCCTGGGCCTGGGCCTAGGCCTGGGCCCTGGCCCTGGGCCTAGGCCTAGGCCCTGGGCCTGGGCCCTGGGCCTGGGCCTGGGCCCTAGGCCCTGGGCCTGGGCCTGGGCCTGGGCCTGGGCCTAGGCCTGGGCCCTAGGCCCGAGCCCTAGGCCTGGGCCCGGGCCTGGGCCCTAGGCCCCGGCCCTGAGGCCCTAGGCCCCTGGCCCTGGGGGCCTGGGCCTGGGCCTGGGCCTAGGCCTGGGCCTGGGCCTGGGCCTGGGCCCTGGCCTGGGCCTGGGCCTGGGCCTGGGCCTGGGCCTGGGCCCTGGGCCTGGGCCTGGGCCTGGGCCCTGGGGCCTGGGCCTGGGCCTGGGCCTGGCCCTGGGCCTGGGCCCTGGCCCTGGGCCTGGGCCTAGGCCTGGGCCCTGGGCCTGGGCCTGGGCCCTGGCCCTGGGCCTGGGCCCTGGGCCTGGGCCTGGGCCTGGGCCTAGGCCTGGGCCCTAGGCCCTGGCCTGGGGCCTGGGCCTGGGCCCTGGGCCCAGGCCTGGGCCCTGGGCCTGGGCCTGGGCCTAGGCCTAGGCCTGGGCCCTGGGCCCCGGAGCCCTAGGCCCTAGGCCCTGGGCCTGGGCCTGGGCCTGGGCCTGGGCCCTGGGCCTGGGCCTAGGCCTGGGCCCTGGGCCCTAGGCCCTAGGCCTGGGCCTGGGCCTGGGCCTGGGCCTGGGCCTGGGCCTGGGCCTGGGCCTGGGCCCTGGCCCTGGGCCTAGGCCTAGGCCCTGGGCCTGGGCCTGGGCCTGGCCTAGGCCTAGGCCCTGGGCCCTGGGCCTGGGCCCTAGGCCCTGGGCCTGGGCCCTGGGCCCTGGGCCACTGGGCCTGGGCCTAGGCCCCTGGGCCTGGGCCTGGGCCTAGGCCTGGGCCTAGGCCCTGGGCCTGGGCCTGGGCCTGGGCCTGGGCCTGGGCCTGGGCCTGGGCCTAGGCCTGGGCCCTGGGCCTGGGCCTGGGCCTGGGCCTGGGCCTGGGCCTGGGCCTGGGCCTGGGCCCTGGGCCCTAGGCCCCAGGCCCTAGGCCTGGGCCCTGGGCCTGGGCCTGGGCCTGGGCCTGGGCCTGGCCCTGGGCCTGGGCCTGGGCCTGGGCCGGCCCTGGGCCTAGGCCCTAGGCCTAGGCCTGGGCCTAGGCCTGGGCCTGGCCCTGGGCCCGAGGCCTGCAGCCCTGGGCCCCAGGCCTAGGCCGGAGCCCTGGGCCTGGGCCTGGCCCTGGGCCCTGGGCCTGGCCCTAGGCCCGAGCCCTAGGCCCTAGCCCTGGGCCCTAGGCCTGGGCCTGGGCCTGGGCCCTGGGCCTGGGCCCTAGGCCTGGGCCCTGGGCCTGGGCCTGGCCTGGGCCTGGGCCTAGGCCCTAGGCCTAGGCCTGGGCCCTGGGCCTGGGCCCTGGGCCTGGGCCTGGGCCCTGGGCCTGGGCCTGGGCCTGGGCCCTGGGCCTGGGCCTAGGCCTGGGCCTGGGCCTGGCCCTGGGCCCTGGGCCTAGGCCCTGGGCCTGGGCCTGGGCCCTGGGCCTAGGCCCTGGGCCTAGCCCTGGGCCTGAGGCCTGCCCTGGCCCTGAGCCCTGGGCCCTGGGCCCTGGGCCTGGGCCTGGGCCTGGGCCTAGGCCTAGGCCCTAGGCCCTGAGGCCGGAGGGCCCTAGGCCCTAGGCCTGGGCCTGGGCCTGGGCCCTGGGCCTAGGCCTGGGCCCTAGGCCCTGGGCCCTGGCCCTGGGCCTAGGCCCTAGGCCTGGGCCTGGGCCCTGGCCCTGGGCCTGGGCCCTGGGCCCGGGCCTGGGCCTGGGCCTGGGCCTAAGCCCCGGGCCCTAGCCCTGGGCCTAGGCCCCTAGGCCTAGCCCTGGGCCTGGGCCTGGGCCCTGGGCCTGGGCCTAGGCCTGGGCCTGGGCCTAGGCCTGAGGCCTAGGCCCCCTGGGCCCTGGCCCTAGGCCTAGGCCCCTGGGCCTAGGCCTAGGCCTGGGCCTGGGCCTAGGCCTGGGCCCTGGGCCTGGCCCTGGGCCCTGGGCCTAGGCCTGGGCCTGGGCCCAGGCCTGGGCCTGGGCCTGGGCCTGGGCCTAGGCCTGGGCCCTAAGCCCCTGGGCCTAGGCCTAGGCCCTGGGCCCTGGCCCTGGGCCTGGGCCCTGGGCCTGGCCCTGGGCCTGGGCCTGGGCCTGGGCCTGGGCCTGGGCCCGGGCCTGGGCCCTGGGCCCTAGGCCTGGGCCTAGGCCTAGGCCTAGGCCTAGGCCCTGGGGGCCTGGGCCCGGGCCCTGGCCCCTGGGCCTGGGCCTGGGCCCTAGGCCCTAGGCCCCTAGGCCCTAGGCCCTGGGCCTGGGCCTAGGCCCTGGGCCCTAGGCCCTGGGCCTAGGCCCTGGGCCTGGGCCCTGGCCCTGGGCCCTAGGCCCTGGGCCCTGGCCCTAGGCCTAGGCCCTAGGCCTAGGCCTAGGCCTAGGCCCTAGGCCTAGGCCCTAGGCCTAGGCCCTGGGCCTAGGCCTGGGCCTGGGCCCTAGGCCCTGGGCCTGGGCCTAGGCCCTAGGCCTGGGCCCTGGGCCTAGGCCCCTGGCCCTAGGCCTAGGCCTGGGCCCTAGGCCTGGGCCCGGGCCTGGGCCTGGGCCTGGGCCCTGGCCCTGGGCCCCAGGCCTCGGGCCTGGGCCTGGGCCCTAGGCCCTAGCCCTAGGCCCTGGCCCTGGGCCTGGGCCTGGGCCTAGGCCTAGGCCTAGGCCTGGGCCTGGGCCTGGGCCTAGGCCTAGGCCCTGGGCCCCTGGGCCTGGGCCTGGGCCCGGGCCTAGGCCTGGGCCTGGGCCTGGGCCCTGGGCCTGGGCCCTGGGCCCTGGCCTGGGCCCTAGGCCTGGGCCTGGGCCCTGGGCCTGGGCCTGGGCCTGGGCCTGGGCCTGGGCCTGGGCCTGGGCCCTGGGCCCTGGGCCCTGGGCCTGGGCCCGGGCCTGGGCCCTGGGCCTGGGCCTGGGCCTGGGCCTGGGCCCTGGGCCTGGGCCCTGGGCCTGGGCCTGGGCCCTAGGCCCTGCCGGCCTGGCCCTGGGCCCTGGCCCTGGGCCTGGGCCTGGGCCCTGGGCCCTGGGCCCTGGGCCTAGGCCTAGGCCCTGGGCCTGGGCCTGGGCCCTAGGCCTGGGCCTAGGCCTGGCCTAGGCCTAGGCCCTGGCCCTGGGCCCTGGCCTGGGCCTGGGCCTAGGCCTGGGCCTAGGCCTGGGCCTGGGCCTGGCCCTAGGCCTGGGCCCTAGGCCTAGGCCCCAGGCCTAGGCCCCTGGGCCTGGGCCCTGGGCCCTGGGCCTGGGCCTGGGCCTGGGCCTGGGCCTAGGCCTGGGCCTGGGCCTAGGCCTGGGCCTGGGCCTGGGCCTGGGCCTAGGCCTGGGCCCTAGGCCCTGGGCCCTGGGCCCTGGGCCTGGGCCTGGGCCTGGGCCCTGGGCCTGGGCCTGGGCCTGGGCCTAGGCCCTAGGCCTGGGCCCTAGGCCCTGGGCCTAGGCCCTGGGCCCTAGGCCCTGGGCCCTGGCCCCGGGCCCTGGGCCTGGGCCTGGGCCTGGGCCTGGGCCTGGGCCTGGGCCCTGGGCCTGGGCCCTGGGCCTGGGCCCTGGGCCCTAGGCCTGGGCCTGGGCCTGGGCCTAGGCCTGGGCCTGGGCCCTAGGCCCTGGGCCCTGGGCCTGGGCCCTAGGGCCTGGGCCTGGGCCCAGGCCTGGGCCTGGGCCTGGGCCTGGGCCTGGGCCCTAGGCCCTAGGCCTGGGCCTGGGCCTAGGCCCTGGGCCCTGGGCCCTAGGCCCTGGGCCTGGGCCCTGGGCCTGGGCCCTGGGCCTGGGCCTGGCCCTGGGCCCTGGGCCCTAGGCCCTGGGCCTGGGCCTGGGCCTGGGCCTAGCCCTGGGCCTGGGCCTAGGCCTGGCCCTGAGGCCCTGGGCCCTGGGCCTGGGCCTGGGCCTAGGCCCTGGGCCCGGGCCTGGGCCCTGGGCCCTGGGCCCTGGGCCTGGCCGCCCGGCCCTAGGCCCTGGGCCTGGCCTGGGCCTAGGCCTAGGCCTAGGCCCCCCTGGGCCTGGGCCTGGGCCTAGGCCCTAGGCCCCGGGCCTGGGCCCTAGGCCCTGGGCCTGGGCCTAGGCCTGGGCCCTAGGCCTGGGCCCCTAGGCCTAGGCCCTGGGCCTGGGCCCTGGGCCTGGGCCCTAGGCCTGGGCCTAGGCCTAGGCCCTGGGCCCTGGGCCCTGGGCCTGGGCCTGGGCCTGGGCCTGGGCCCTGGGCCTGGGCCCTAGGCCTGGGCCCTGGGCCTAGGCCCTGGGCCCTGGGCCCTGGCCCTGGCCCTAAGCCCTGGGCCCTAGGCCTGGGCCCTGGGCCCTGGGCCTGGGCCTGGGCCTGGGCCCTGGGCCTGGGCCTGGGCCTGGGCCTGGGCCTGGGCCCTGGGCCTAGGCCTGGGCCCTGGGCCTGGGCCCTGAGCCCTAGGCCCTGGGCCTGGGCCTAGGCCTAGGCCTCAGGCCTGGGCCCTGGGGGCCCTAGGCCTAGGCCTAGGCCCTAGGCCCTGGGCCCTAGGCCTAGGCCCTGGGCCTGGGCCTGGGCCCTGGCCCTAGGCCCTGGGCCCTGGCCCTGGGCCTGGGCCTAGGCCCTGGGCCTGGGCCTAGGCCCTGGGCCCTGGGCCCTAGGCCCGAGGCCTGGGCCCGGGGCCTAGGCCCCTGGGCCTAGGCCCTGGGCCCTGGGCCTGGGCCTGGGCCTGGGCCTGGGCCTAGGCCTGGGCCCTAGGCCCTAGGCCCTGGGCCCTAGGCCCTAGGCCTGGGCCTAGGCCCTAGGCCTAGGCCTGGCCTAAGCCCTGGGCCCTAAGGCCCTGGCCCTGGGCCCTGGGCCCTAGGCCCTAGGCCTGGGCCTAGGCCCTAGGCCCTAGGCCTAGCCCTGGGCCTAGGCCTGGGCCTGGGCCCAGGCCCTGGGCCTGGGCCTGGGCCTGGGCCTGGGCCTGGCCCTAGGCCCTAGGCCCTAGGCCCGGGCCTGGGCCCTAGGCCCTGGGCCCGGGCCCTAGGCCTGGGCCTGGCCCTAGGCCCTAGGCCCTAGGCCTAGGCCCTGGGCCCTGGCCTGGCCCTGGCCCTAGGCCTGGGCCTGGGCCTGGGCCTGGGCCTAGGCCCTGGGCCCTGGGCCTAGGCCTGGGCCCTGGGCCTCGGGCCTGGGCCTGGGCCCTGGGCCTAGGCCTGGGCCCTGGGCCTAGGCCTGGGCCCTAGGCCCTGGGCCCTAGGCCTGGGCCTAGGCCTAGGCCCTGGGCCTGGGCCTGGGCCCGGGCCTAGGCCCTAGGCCTAGGCCTAGGCCCCTGGCCTGGCCCTGAGCCCTAGCCCTGGGCCTGGGCCTGGGCCCTGGGCCTAGGCCCTGGGCCTGGGCCCGGGCCCTGGGCCTGGGCCCTGGGCCTGGGCCCTAGGCCTGGGCCTGGGCCTGGGCCCTAGGCCCTGGGCCCTGGGCCTAGGCCTGGGCCCTAGGCCCCTGGCCCTGGGCCTGGCCCTGGCCCCTGGCCCTGGGCCTGGGCCTGGCCCTGGGCCTGGGCCTGGGCCTAGGCCTGGGCCCTGGGCCCTGGGCCCGGGCCCTGGGCCCTAGGCCCTAGGCCCTAGGCCTGGGCCCTGGCCCCTGGCCCCGGGCCCTGGGCCTAAGGCCCTGGGCCTGGGCCTGGGCCTGGGCCTAGGCCTAGGCCCTGGGCCTGGGCCTGGGCCTGGGCCCTAGGCCCTAGGCCTAGGCCCTAGGCCTGGGCCTGGGCCCTGGGCCTGGGCCCAGGCCCTGGGCCTGGGCCTGGCCTAAGCCCTGGGCCTGGGCCTGGGCCTAGGCCCTAGGCCCTGGGCCTAGGCCTGGGCCCTGGGCCCTAGGCCCTGGGCCTGGGCCTGGGCCCTGGGCCTGGGCCTAGGCCTAGGCCTAGGCCCCTAGGCCTGGGCCTGGAGGCCCTAGGCCCCTGGGCCTGGGCCTCAGGCCTGGGCCTGAGCCCTAGGCCTAGGCCTAAGGCCCTAGGCCTGGGCCTGGCCCTAGGCCGGAGCCCTAGGCCTGGGCCCTAGGCCCTGGGCCCTGGCCCTGGGCCTGGCCCTGGGCCCTAGGCCCTGGGCCCTAGGCCTAGGCCTGGGCCTGGGCCTGGGCCCTAGGCCCTAGGCCCCTGGCCCTGGGCCTGGGCCTGGGCCTGGGCCTGGCCTGGGCCTAGGCCCCTGGGCCCTAGGCCTGGGCCCTGGGCCCTAGGCCTAGGCCCTGGGCCTGGGCCTGGGCCTGGGCCTGGGCCTGGCCCTAGGCCTGGGCCCTAGGCCTAGGCCCTGGGCCCTAGGCCCGGGGGCCTGGGCCTGGGCCCTGGGCCTGGGCCTAGGCCCCTGGGCCTGGGCCCTGGGCCTAGGCCCTAGGCCTGGGCCTGGGCCCTGGGCCTAGGCCTGGGCCCTGGGCCCTGGGCCTAGGCCCTGGGCCTGGGCCTGGGCCTGGGCCCTGGGCCTCAGCCCTGGGCCTGGGCCTGGGCCTGGCCCCTGGGCCTGGGCCTGGGCCTAGGCCTGGGCCTGGGCCTGGGCCTGGGCCTGGGCCTAGGCCCTAGGCCTGGGCCTGGGCCTGGGCCTAGGCCCTGGGCCCTAGGCCTAGCCCTGGGCCTGGGCCTAGCCCTGGGCCTGGCCTGGGCCTAGGCCCTGGCCCCTAGGCCCTGGGCCTAGGCCCTGGGCCTGGCCTGGGCCTGGGCCTAGGCCTGGGCCTGGGCCTGGGCCTAGGCCTAGGCCTGGGCCCTGGGGGCCTGGGCCCTAGGCCCCTGGGCCTGGGCCTGGGCCTGGGCCCTGGGCCTGGGGGCCTAGGCCCCGGGCCCTGGGCGGCCCTGGGCCTAGGCCCTAGGCCCTGGGCCTGGGCCCTGGCCCTAGGCCTAGGCCTAGGCCTAGGCCCTGGGCGGGCCCCAGGCCCTGGGCCTGGGCCTGGGCCCTGGCCCTGGGCCCTAGGCCCTGGGCCTGGGCCTGGGCCTGGGCCTCAGGCCTGGCCCGGGCCTGGCCCTGGGCCTGGCCTAGGCCTGGGCCCTGGGCCTGGGCCTAGGCCTGGGCCCTGGGCCCTAGGCCTAGGCCCTAGGCCCAGGCCTGGGCCTGGGCCTGGGCCTAGGCCCTAGGCCCCTGGGCCCTGGGCCCTGGGCCTGGGCCTGGGCCCTAGGCCCTAGGCCTGGGCCTGGCCCTGGGCCTGGGCCTAGGCCCTAGGCCTAGGCCCTGGGCCTGGCAGGCCTGGGCCCTGGGCCTAGGCCTGGGCCCTGGGCCTGGGCCTGGGCCTGGGCCTGGGCCTGGGCCCGGGCCTGGGCCTAGGCCTGGGCCTGGGCCTGGGCCTGGCCCTGGGCCTGGCCCTGGGCCCTGGGCCTGGGCCCTAGGCCCTAGGCCTAGGCCCTAGGCCCTGGGCCTAGGCCTGGGCCTGGGCCTAGGCCTAGGCCTGGGCCTGGGCCCTAGGCCCCAGCCCTAGGCCCCTGGGCCTGGGCCCTAGGCCTGGGCCTGGGCCCTAGGCCTGGGCCTGGGCCTGGGCCTGGGCCTGGGCCTGGGCCTAGGCCCTGGGCCTGGGCCTAGGCCTAGGCCTGGGCCTAGGCCCTGGGCCCTGGCCCTAGGCCTAGGCCCCTGGGCCTGGGCCTGGGCCTAGGCCCTAGGCCCTAGGCCTAGGCCCGGGCCTAGGCCCCTGGCCCTGGGCCCTAGGCCCTAGGCCCCTGGGCCTGGGCCTGGGCCTGGGCCTGGGCCCTGGGCCTGGGCCTAGGCCTGGGCCCTGGGCCTGGGCCTAGGCCTGGGCCTGGGCCTAGGCCTGGGCCCTGGGCCTGGGCCTGGGCCTGGGCCTAGGCCCTGGGCCCTAGGCCTGGGCCCTAGGCCCTGCCCGGGCCTGGCCCTGGGCCTGGGCCTAGGCCTAGGCCTAGGCCTGGGCCTAGGCCCTGGCCCTGGGCCCTAGGCCCCTGGGCCTGGGCCCGGCCTGGGCCTGGGCCTGGGCCTAGGCCTAGGCCCTGGGCCCTGGGCCTGGGCCCTAGGCCCTAGGCCTAGGCCCTGGGCCCTGGGCCCTAGGCCTAGGCCTGGGCCCTAAGGCCTGGGCCCTGGGCCTGGGCCTGGGCCTGGGCCTGGGCCTGGGCCCTGGCCTGGGCCTCAGGCCTGGGCCCTGGGCCTAGGCCCTGGGCCCTGGGCCTGGCCCTAGGCCTGGGCCTGGGCCTGGGCCTGGGCCTGGGCCTGGGCCTAGGCCCTAGGCCTAGGCCCTGGGCCCTGGCCCTGGGCCTAGGCCTGGGCCTAGGCCCCTAGGCCCTAGGCCTGGGCCCTGGGCCCTGGGCCTGGGCCTAGGCCTGGGCCCTAGGCCCTGGGCCTGGGCCCTGGGCCTGGGCCCTAGGCCTGGGCCTGGGCCTGGGCCCTGGGCCTGGGCCCTGGGCCTGGGCCTGGGCCTGGGCCTGGGCCCTGGCCCTGGGCCCTGGGCCTGGGCCTGGGCCTGGGCCTGGGCCTAGGCCTGGGCCCTGGGCCTGGGCCTGGGCCTGGGCCCTGGCCCTGGGCCTAGGCCCGGGCCCTGGGCCCGGGGCCTGGGCCTGGGCCCTGGGCCCGGGCCCTGGCCCTGGCCCTGGGCCTGGGCCCTAGGCCTAGGCCTAGGCCCTAGGCCCTGGGCCCTGGGCCTGGGCCTGGGCCCTGGGCCCTGGGCCTGGGCCTGGCCCTAGGCCTGGCCCTGGCCCTGGGCCCTGGGCCTGGGCCTGGGCCTGGGCCTAAGCCCTGGGCCCGGGCCTAGGCCTAAGCCCTGGGCCCTGAGGCCTGGGCCTGGGCCTGGGCCTGGGCCTGGGCCTGAGGCCCTGGGCCCTGGGCCTAGGCCTGGGCCTGGGCCCTGGGCCTGGGCCCTGGGCCCTGGGCCCTAGGCCCTAGGCCCTGGGCCCTGGGCCTAGGCCCTAGGCCTGGGCCCTAGGCCTGGGCCCTGGGCCTGGGCCTGGCCCTGGGCCCTAGGCCTGGGCCCTGGGCCCTAGGCCTGGGCCCTGGCCTGGGCCCTAGGCCTGGGCCCTGAGCCCTGGGCCCTAGGCCTGGGCCTGGGCCCTGGGCCCTAGGCCTAGCCCTAGGCCTGGGCCTGGGCCTGGGCCTGGGCCTGGGCCTAGGGCCTGGGCCTGGGCCTGGGCCTGGGCCTGGGCCTGGGCCCTGGGCCTAGGCCCTAGGCCCCTGGGCCTGGGCCCGGGCCGGGGAGGCCTGGCCTGGGCCTGGGCCCTGGCCCTGGGCCTGGGCCCTGGGCCTAGGCCTAGGCCCTAGGCCTGGGCCTGGGCCCTGGCCCTGGGCCCTAGGCCCCTGGGCGGCCCTAGGCCTGGGCCCTAGGCCCTAGGCCCTGGGCCTGGGCCTAGGCCCTGGGCCTGGGCCTGGGCCTGGGCCTCAGGCCTGGGCCTGGGCCTAGGCCCTGGGCCTGGGCCTAGGCCTAGGCCTAGGCCCTGGCCCTGGGCCCTGGGCCTAGGCCTAGGCCTGGGCCTGGGCCTAGGCCTAGGCCCGGGCCTGGGCCTAGGCCTGGGCCCTGGGCCCTGGGCCTAGGCCTAGGCCCTGGGCCCTGGGCCTAGGCCTGGGCCTGGGCCTAGGCCTAGGCCTGGGCCTGGGCCTGGCCCTGGCCCCTGGGCCTGGGCCGCCGGCCCTGGGCCCTGGGCCTAGGCCCTAGGCCCTAGGCCCTAGGCCCCCTAGGCCTGGGCCACTGGGCCCTAGGCCTGGGCCCTGGCCTGGGCCTGCCCGGCCTGGGCCTAGGCCTGGGCCTGGGCCCTGGGCCTGGGCCTGGGCCTGGGCCTGGGCCTAGGCCCTGGCCCTGGGCCTGCCCGCCCTAGGCCCGGGCCCTGGGCCCTAGGCCCTAGGCCTAGGCCTAGGCCCTAGGCCTGGGCCTGGGCCTAGGCCCTAGGCCTAGGCCCTGGGCCCTAGGCCTAGGCCTGGGCCCTGGGCCCTGGCCCTAGGCCCTGGGCCTAGGCCCTGGGCCCGGGCCCTGGGCCGCGGGGCCCTGGGCCCTAGGCCTGGCCCTGGGCCCTGGGCCCCTAGGCCCTAGGCCCTAGGCCCTGGGCCTGGGCCCCTGGGCCTGGGCCTGGGCCTGGGCCTAGGCCCTGGGCCTAGGCCTGGGCCTGGGCCTGGGCCCTAGGCCCTAGGCCTAGGCCCTGGGCCCTGGGCCTGGGCCCTAGGCCCTAGGCCTGGGCCCTGGGGGCCTGGGCCCTGGCCCTGGGCCCTAAGGCCTGGGCCCTAGGCCCTGGGCCCTGAGCCCTGGGCCCTGGGCCTAGGCCTGGGCCTGGGCCTAGGCCTGGGCCCTGGGCCTGGGCCTAGGCCTAGGCCCTAGGCCTGGGCCTGGGCCTGGGCCTGGCCCTGGGCCCTGGCCCCTGGCCCTGGGCCCTGGGCCTGGGCCTAGGCCTGGGCCTAGGCCCTAGGCCCTGGGCCTGGGCCTGGGCCCTGGCCCTAGGCCTGGGCCTAGGCCCTAGGCCCCCTGGGCCTGGGCCTGGGCCTAGGCCTAGGCCTGGGCCCTAGGCCTGGGCCTAGGCCTGGGCCTGGGCCCTGGGCCTGGGCCTGGGCCTGGCCCTGAGCCCTGGGCCCTAGGCCTGGGCCCTAGGCCCTGGGCCTGGGCCTGGGCCTGGGCCTAGGCCCTAGGCCCTGGGCCTGGGCCTGGGCCTGGGCCCTGGGCCTGGGCCTGGGCCTAGGCCTGAGGCCTGGGCCTGGGCCCTAGGCCTGGGCCCAGGCCCTAGGCCCTAGGCCCGAGCCCTGGGCCCTGGCCCTAGGCCTAGGCCCTAGCCCTAGGCCCTGGGCCCTGGGCCTGGGCCTGGGCCTGGGCCTGGGCCCTGGGCCCTAGGCCCTAGGCCTGGGCCTGGGCCTGGGCCTGGGCCCTGGGCCTGGGCCTGGGCCTGGGCCTGGGCCTAGGCCTAGGCCTGGGCCTGGCCCTAGGCCTGGGCCCTGGCCTGGGCCTGGGCCCTGGGCCTGGGCCTGGCCGGGCCCTGGGCCTGGCCACTGGGCCCTGGGCCTGGCCCTGGGCCTGGGCCTGGGCCTAGGCCCTAGGCCCTAGGCCTGGGCCCGGGCCTAGGCCCTGGGCCTGGGCCCTGGGCCCTGGGCCTGGGCCTGGGCCTGGCCTGGGCCCTGGGCCTCAGCCCTGGGCCTGGGCCTCAGGCCTGGGCCTAGGCCTGGGCCCTGGGCCCGGGCCCTGGGCCTGGCCCTAGGCCCTAGGCCTAGGCCCTGGGCCTGGGCCTAGGCCCTAGGCCCTAGGCCCTGGGCCTAGGCCCTAAGCCCTGGCCCTGGCCCCTGGGCCTGGCCCTAGGCCTAGGCCCTAGGCCTGGGCCTGGCCGGCCCTAGGCCTGGGCCTGGGCCTGGGCCTGGGCCTGGGCCTGGGCCCGGGGGCCCTGGGCCCTGGGCCCTAGGCCTGGCCCTAGGCCCTAGGCCCTAGGCCTGGGCCTGGGCCTGGGCCCTAGGCCCTAGGCCCTAGGCCCTAGGCCTGGGCCTGGGCCTGGCCTGGGCCTAGGCCTAGGCCTGGGCCTAGGCCCTAGGCCCTGGGCCTAGGCCTAGGCCTGGGCCCTGGGCCTGGGCCTGGAGGCCTAGGCCCTAGGCCTGGGCCCTGGGCCCTAGGCCCTGGCCCTAGGCCCTAGGCCCGGGCCCTAGGCCTGGGCCCTAGGCCTGGGCCTGGGCCTAGGCCTGGGCCTAGGCCCGGGCCCTGGGCCCCGGGCCTGGGCCTGGGCCTGGGCCTGGGCCCTGGGCCCTAGGCCTGGGCCTGGGCCTGGGCCTGGGCCTGGGCCTGGCCCTAGGCCTGGGCCTGGGCCCGGGCCTAGGCCCTAGGCCTGGGCCCTGGCCCTAGGCCTGGGCCTAGGCCCTAGGCCTGGGCCTAGGCCCTGGCCCTGGGCCTAGGCCCTAGGCCCGGGCCCTGGCCTGGGCCTGGGCCCTGGGCCTGGGCCCTGGCCCTGGGCCCTGGGCCTGGGCCTGGGCCTAGGCCCTAGGCCTGGGCCTGGGCCCTGGGCCTAGGCCTGGGCCTGGGCCCTGGGCCCTGGGCCTGGGCCCTGGGCCTGGGCCTGGGCCTAGGCCCTGGGCCCTAGGCCTGGGCCTGGGCCCTAGGCCCTGGGCCCTGGCCCTGGGCCTGGGCCTGGGCCTGGGCCTGGGCCTAGGCCCTAGGCCTGGGCCCCGGGCCCTGGCCCTAGGCCTGGGCCTGGGCCCTGGGCCTAGGCCTAGGCCTGGCCCTGGCCACTGGGCCTGGGCCCCGGGCCTGGGCCTGGGCCCGGGCCCTAGGCCTGGGCCCTGGGCCTGGGCCTGGGCCTGGGCCTGGGCCTGGGCCTGGCCTGGGCCTGGGCCTGGGCCTGGGCCTGGGCCTGGCCTGGGCCTGGGCCTAGGCCCTGGGCCCTGGCCTGGGCCCTGGGCCTAGGCCTAGGCCCTGGGCCTGGGCCTGGCCCTGGGCCTGGGCCTGGCCCTAGGCCCTAGGCCCTGGGCCTGGGCCTAGGCCCCTAGGCCCTAGGCCCTAGGCCCTAGGCCCTAGGCCCTGGGCCTAGGCCCTAGGCCCTAGGCCCTAGGCCTAGGCCTAGGCCTAGGCCCTGGGCCTAGGCCTAGGCCCGGGCCCTGGGCCCTGGGCCTGGGCCCTGGCCCTGGGCCTGGGCCCTAGGCCTAGGCCCCTGGGCCTAGGCCTAGGCCCTAGGCCTAGGCCCTAGGCCCTGGGCCCTAGGCCCTAGGCCTGGGCCTAGGCCCCTAGCCCTAGGCCCCTGGGCCTGGGCCTGGGCCTAGGCCTAGGCCTGGGCCCTAGGCCTGGGCCTAGGCCCTAGGCCCCTGGGCCCTAGGCCTGGGCCTAGGCCTGGGCCCTAGGCCCTGGCCCTGGGCCTAAGGCCTGGCCCTGGGCCTAGGCCCCTGGGCCTGGGCCCTGGCCCGGGCCCTAGGCCTAGGCCCTGGGCCTGGGCCTAGGCCTAGGCCTAGGCCTGGGCCTGGCCTAGGCCTGGGCCCTAGGCCCTAGGCCCTAGGCCCCCTAGCCCTGGCCCTGGCCCTAGGCCCTAGGCCCCTAGGCCCCTAGGCCCTAGGCCCTAGGCCTAGGCCCTAGGCCCTGGGCCTGGGCCCTGGGCCTGGGCCTGCGGCCTGGGCCTGGCCCTGGGCCCCTGGGCCTAGGCCTGGGCCCTGGCCTGGGCCCTGGGCCCTGGCCCTGGGCCTAGGCCTAGGCCTAGGCCTGGGCCTAGGCCCTGGCCCTGGCCCTGAGCCCTAGGCCTAGGCCTGGGCCCTAGGCCCTGGGCCCGGGCCCTGGGCCCGGGCCTGGGCCTGGGCCCTGGCCCAGCCCTAGGCCTGGGCCCTGGCCCTGGGCCTGGCCCTGAGCCCTGGGCCCTAGGCCCTGGGCCCTGGGCCCTGGCCTGGGCCCTAGGCCCTGGGCCCTAGGCCCTAGGCCCTAGGCCCTAGGCCTGGGCCTAGGCCCTGGGCCTGGGCCTAGGCCTGAGCCGCCAGCCCTGGGCCCCTGAGCCTGGGCCTGGCCCTAGGCCCTAGGCCTGGGCCCTAGGCCCTGGGCCTGGCCCTGGGCCCGGGCCTGGGCCCTGGCCCTGGCCCTAGGCCTGGGCCTGGGCCTGGGCCTGGGCCTGGGCCTGGGGGCCTAGGCCTAGGCCCTAGGCCCTAGGCCTGGGCCTAGGCCTAGGCCCTAGGCCCTGGGCCCGGGCCCTAGGCCCTAGGGCCCTGGGCCTGGGCCCTAGGCCCTAGGCCCTGGGCCCTGAGGCCTAGCCCTGGGCCTGGGCCTGGGCCTCAGGCCTGGCCCTGGGCCCTGGGCCTGGGGGCCTGGCCCTAGGCCCTAGGCCTGGGCCCTGGCCTGGGCCTGGGCCTGGGCCCTAGGCCTAGGCCCTAGGCCCTAGGCCCTGGGCCCTGGGCCTGGGCCTGGGCCTGGGCCCTGGGCCCAGGCCTAGGCCTGGGCCTGGGGGCCCTAGGCCCCTAGGCCTGGGCCTGGGCCCTAGGCCCTGGGCCTGGCCTGGGCCTGGGCCTGGGCCTGGGCCCTGGCCCTGGGCCCTAGGCCCTAGGCCCTGGCCCTGGCCCTGAGCCCTAGGCCCCTAGGCCTGGGCCTGGCCCTGGGCCTGGCCTGGCCCTGGGCCCTGGGCCTGGCCCTGGGCCTGGGCCTGGGCCTGGGCCTGGGCCCTAGGCCTAGGCCCTAGGCCTGGGCCCGGGCCCTGGGCCCTAGGCCTGGGCCCGGGCCTAGGCCGGGCCTGGCCCTGGGCCCTGGCCTGGGCCTGGGCCTAGGCCTAGGCCTAGGCCTGGGCCTGGGCCTGGGCCTGGGCCCTGGCCTGGGCCTGGGCCTGGGCCCTGGGCCTGGGGCCTGGGCCCTGGGCCTGGGCCCTGGGCCCTGGGCCCTGGGCCCTGGGCCCTGGCCCTGGGCCTAGGCCCTAGGCCCTAGGCCTGGGCCTAGGCCCTGGGCCCTAGGCCTGGGCCCTAGGCCCTAGGCCTAGGCCCTGGGCCTAGGCCTGGGCCTGGGCCTGGGCCTGGGCCTGGGCCTGGGCCCTGGGCCTGGCCCTAGGCCCTAGGCCCGGGGCCTGGCCCTGGGCCTGGGCCCTGGGCCTAGGCCTGGGCCCTGGCCGGGCCCTAGGCCTAGGCCTGGGCCTGGGCCCTGGGCCCTGGCCCTGGGCCCGAGCCCTAGGCCCTAGGCCTGGCCCTGGGCCCTAGGCCTGGGCCCTGGGCCTGGCCCTAAGGCCCTGGGCCCTAGGCCTAGGCCTAGGCCCCTAGGCCCTGGGCCCTAGGCCTGGGCCCTAGGCCTGGGCCCTAGGCCTGGGCCTGGGCCCTGGGCCTAGGCCCTGGGCCTGGGCCTAGGCCTGGGCCCTGGGCCTGGGCCTGGGCCTGGGCCTGGGCCCGGGCCTGGGCCTGGCCCTGGGCCCTGGGCCTGGCCCTGGGCCTGGGCCTGGGCCCTGGGCCCTGGGCCCTGGGC